>JBBCBC010000024.1:6076417-6476119 GCA_037126765.1 Stenogyne calaminthoides | reverse complement strand
TTAGATAGTGGTAGTTGTCATTTCATTCATGTTTCGTCTCCTTCAGTGTGTTCGTCACACATTTGAAGAGAAAAGTGTCATGCAATGCCTCAACAACCTTAAGTACTTATCAACGGTTGTTGCTCTCATTATGAGAACACTCTATGATATCACTAGACAAAATGGAAAGGGCTTGACATTTGGAGAATAATGGCTATTATAACCTCATGATTTACAACTGTCTACAACACGTACTGGGATATCATTACAGACTGGGGCCTATTGCAAAAGAACTCAAGCAAAAAATGGCTAAGTGATGAGCTTCTGATAAGCTACAAAGCTGTATATTTTGTAGCCATAGTGAGTATCTTTTATGTTTGAATCTTATTACAGAACACGGGATTCTTTTGGTAATTATGTCGTTAGTAAGTGAGTGTTTTGGCCTTGGTTTGCTTGCAGGTGGTGAACATATTTCTAAGACTTGTTTGGATGCGGTTGATTCTTGATTTCAATGTACCGTTTCTCCATAGAAATGCCACCATTGTCATCGTTGCTTGCTTGGAAATACTTCGTCGTGGTTTTTGGAACTTTTTCAGGTAAAATTACAATTTCTGACACTTCGCATTGCAAAAAGGACTAGTGTCATATTTTTAAGTTATCTTTATTTTGATTCAGTCCATTCGATTTTCACGAATTGAAATTAATTCGAAATCTTTTAATTTTTTGATATTTTAGTTCGATAATCGACTGTAGGAGGTGAAACATCCGCTTGACGCTGACGTGGTAGTCTGATTGGTGAAATAAATGTTTCACCTCCTACAATCGATACCAAACTAGAAAAGAGAAAGGAATTCAGACTTATCTGGACTAACTTAATTTCTTCAAAAAGTTAGTTTCACTTGTAGAGAGTTTTGTAGGAAAGAATTCCAACTACTGCCAATCTCAAAAGTCGGAACGCGATCCTTATTTAAGCAAATTTGTCATATGGTTTTTGCTATCTTCAAGAATAATCAATAATTTACATCCTCTTTAGTTGTGATTTCTTGTATTTTTTTTGGATGAAATGTGTGCATTGGATGGGAGTCGAAAAAACCTTACTATCAAATCCGCCGAGTTACTTATTGTTGTTTAGTAAGCTACTCAAAGGAAATGACGGGAAGAAACTAGCTATTTGTATCTGGGAATGTGTGACGTGAATTATTTGGAAGTCTATGAATGCTTTGATTATCAGGAACGAACCGATTGAGTGGAAAGCGTTACTTGAGGAACTTAAGTCTCAAGTATGGAGTTGGTATCTGGAAAAAGGTTTTCATTCATCTTCGGCCTCGTACTCAGACTGGGCATCGTCTCTTTCTTTCTTTCATAAGTAATGTAGTCATTTCCTTTAGTCTGTGTGTTTTTCCTCATATGCTCAGTCATTATGACTAAGTGATGGACTATCCGTTGTTAACTGTACCTTGGTATTACTTGTACTCTTCAATGCATTGATTTATTTTTCTAATTAAAAAAAATTATATTGTTACATTTACAAATTGAATTTATTACTCATAGGTCCATCTTTAGACCCAACAAAACTCATAGGTCCACACTTTTTTTAAAATTAGTAGTAGGTCCAAATTTGGGTATGATTTTATTCTACTGCCCTTGCTTTAAGTTTCAAGCTTTGAATTAACAAAATTCACACCCAATTCTCTTTCTCTCTCAAATCATAGAAACCCTAGCCACAATCAGCCTTGTTCTTCTTCACCCCCAAATCGGCGCCTTCATCTTCTTCACCCCCAATCTTCTTCTCCGCCGCCGCCTCCTCCACTCTAATCTCCTCCACAAAACCCTTCAAACCAGAAAGCAGCAGCACTGCGGCCCCTACCTTCGCCACCGCCTCGGCAACCTTCAGCTCTCGCACTGGAGTGGACGAAGCTCTCGCGCCGCTACAAATTAGAGTTTCGTCAGAATGTAGCGCCGCCTCACGCGGCAGCTCCAGCTCCGATTTACTATGTACTTTCTTCGGTTGGGTGTTTTGTTGTTCGCTTGGTCCGTGTTATCATTTTTTAGTTCTGTGTTTGTGTTTCATTATTTGGTTGTGCCATGTTCGTGTTCGTGGCTTCTGTCAAGCGATTCTGATGGGTTTGGTGTCTCAGGTGGGGCTCTTATTGCGTTGATTTTTGGGTTTTGATTTGCTAATTTTTGGTTATTGGGGTTTCCTTTCTATGGTTATTCCATTGTTGCAATGTTTATAGTGTTATCTGGAGTGCATATTATGTTCTGCGTTTTCTTTGGTACATGTAATTTCGTGCAGAATGTGTGAATCAATTGTCAATATTTTTAATTATATTAGAGATTCTGTGATGATTTTCAATGTATGCAGAAATTGCAGATGTATACTTATTCTTCATGAAAGATTTTTGAAGATTTGAAGATGCATATCTGAAGATATGAGTTTGTTAATTTCTGAGGATGAGGATCTGAAAATCGGAGATGCACATGAACCTGTTCATGTTTTTTATGAACCTGTTCATGTTTTCTATGAACATGTTCATGTCGAAATAAGGACGACAATATGTAATTTTGAAATTTTTTAGAAGGTTATATGTAATTTTTGGGATTTTAAATAGGTAAATTTCTATAATTTTTCAATTTTTGATTTGAAAATTTCAAGTAATGATTTTTTTTTTATTGGATTTTTATGGATGTGTAATTTTTTGAAAGAATATTGAATTTTGTGTTTTTTCACACCAATAATATTTAACATGATTGGATTAAAATAAAATGATCAGTTTTAAGAGTTCATAAAATATTTTTTCCAAAAAATGAGTGAAGGACGGTAGTTGGGGGTGAAGAAAATACTCTGATTTGATGCCCACTTTTGATTACACTTTTTCCAAAATCAATTTTAAGAGTTTGTTGAGAATAAGGGCAAAGATGTCTTTTAGAAGTGTTTTTTGGACCTAGGAGTATGTTTGGGGTGGACTTTGGACCTCTAAGTTACCCACTCTTATAAATTAATACCATAACATTTATCAAATGATATCACTACTCTTATAAATTGATATCATAGCATTAAATGTTGTAGGTGTTAGTTTATAAGAGTAATGATATCAATTTATAAGTGTAATGATAATAATTCATTGTATGAACAAGTTTAAAGGAGAGTTTGTGAACTCAATTGTCACAATTAGTTACAAGGAGAATGATTAATTAATAACACATGAATCAAAAGATGTCCACACATTGGTCACTATCACTTCATTTGCTCCCTGCTAATTATCACCTCATTTGAATTTCACAAATTTAATTTGATGAGGTATTTAACTTAGAGACACAGTTGTATGAGACGGTCTCACAATAAGACAGAGTTTAATTTGAAAATTGACACTTTAACACTTTGAGAGGGAAGTGTGTCAATTTTGGAGTTGGTCTTGACAAGTTTTAGGCCTGGGGCAAAAAAAAACTAATAGGGTTGTATAATCAACGATATTAAAATTAATAAATCAACACATTATACACATGCACAGAAAATAAGAGCGAAAATATAAAATAAGATCTAAATTTTTTTTTTTTATTTTTTGTAATAATAAAATGAATATTAATATTTTAAGTTTAACTCATATTTTCTAACAATCTAAAATAAATTATAATAGATATAATTATATAATTACTAGTAATAATATAATATGTGTTGTATATTTTTATTAATATTTTTACATGCACATACCGTGCAAAGTTTGTGCATTATCCTTACGTGCACATTTAGTGCATGGTTTGTACATGCACGGTTAGCACGTGTACATTTCGTATTTATATTAATAAATTAGTAAGCATTTACATTATATTTAAGAAGTAGAAGATAAAAGATATTAAGTAGTAAACAGGTTTAAGTTCTTTTAATAAAGACTTCTTTTTGATAATGAAATTTAAATTTAATACTATTATTCATCTCCACCAAACTCATTTTACACCATTTAATACTATTATTTCCCTCCACCAAACCCACTTTACACCATTTAATACTATTATTTCCCTCCACCAAACCCACTTTACACCATTTAATATTATTATCTCTACTTTTTCTTAATCTCTGTGTCTACAGTAACCGAATAATCAAAAATAGGATGGTGGGAGTATTTTTTTTTTTTCTTCTTAAATATAATGTAAATGCTTACTAATCTATTAACAAATTAGTAAGGGTGACATAATCACAGTGGGGTCTTTTTTGGGGAGTGGGCTTGAGAGGAGGGAGTTGGGGAAGAGTGGTTGAACCAACAAGGAGGAGGGGAGAGATTTTTAAAGCTGTGTGGAATAGAAATGTAGGGTGGTTTTTTCCGAGTTTGAGGGGAGATATTGGGGATGGGAGGGAAACATTTTTGGGAGGACTGTTGGGCTAGGAACATTGTGCTAGAAAATATGTTCCCCAGATTCTACAACTTGTGTGCTAATAAATCAGTGAGTGTGAGGGAGATGGGAGAATTGAGGGAGGGGATGCAGGTGTGAGAGTGGAAGTGGAGACAATCAGACAAATCCTTTTTAGAGGGAGGAATCTCTTCTATTTTAAAATTGTATAGGTCTTCTGTTCGTAAGTTGACTTAGCACAACTTACTGACCTTTTCTTGTTGTCATCTGATGTAGGTCTTCTGGATGGTCTTCTGTCTTGAATTCTTCTGCTTATCTGGTTCTTGGCTTATCTGTTTCAATCACCAGATCTTCAGCATATCTGATCTTCGAGTTAACTGATCTTCTGATCTTCAAGACTTAACCTATACATATTGAGTTTCCCCTCAATATGTGACATATCTGTTACTTCAGTTGTCTATACATTTCAGCTGGTCATCTTATCTGCTATCTATATCATCAGTCAGCTAACAGGTTTGACTGATCCTATTATATTATCTATTTTGGAACTTTCATCGAAACTACAAATTTCCCAACACATAATCACTGTGGGGTCTTTCTTGGGGACTGAGCTCTAGAGGAGGGAGTTCGGGGGAGAGTGGTTAAATTAACAGGGTGGTGGGGAGAGATTTTTAAAGTTGTGAGAGATAAAATGTAGGGTGATTTTTTTCGGGTTTGGGGAGAGATATTAGGGATGGGAGGGAAACACATTTTTGGGAGGACTATTGGGCTGGGAACATTACGCTAAAAAATATGTTCCCCAAATTCTACAACTTGTGTGCTAATAAATCAGTGAGTGTGAGGGAGATGGAAGAATGGAGGGAGGGGATGCGGGTGTGGGAGTTGAGACGAATCCTTTTTTAGAGTGAGGAATCTCTTCTATTTTAGTATTACTTATTTTACTAAAAGGTATTAGTTATTTCACCGAACAGTATTAGTTATTTTCTTTGAAGAGTTTAAGTTGTACCTTCATGTGTTACTCTTTAAACATATGTGTGCTAATTAAGGTGATGATTCCTTTGATTTTATGTAGCTTGTTTGATTACATCGTCCTGCAAATGATCCTATGATGGGAATATGCAGAGGCGGTCCTATAATTTTAGGGGCCCGGGTGCAAAAAAAAATAAAAAAATTGGACCCTTTATTATTTTATTTTATTTTGATAAAAAAAAATATAATCATTAGTACAAAGAAAATTATAGTTATAAAAATAAAATAAGACTTTGAATAGCAAAACATTTTATATTACAATGTAAATGTTTTCAAATTCATCAATAATATAATAAATAGAAATCAATTCAAAAAATTATAAATAAACAATATATTATTGAAAATTTGAAGTGATTCAAATAAAATTTATGAATAAAAAATCTAAAATTAAAAGTATCTTATTATAAAAACATGATTCTTTTTAAGGGTCATTCGTCAATTTTTTTATGTTCTTATGAACGCGCTCTGTGAGATGTCTATGATTAATTTTAACTTTTAAGAGGAAAAAATTAAAAGAAATGAAGAAGAAGAAAGGGACGATGTGATTTTTTATAAAGATTGTATATAGATTTAATTTGACATATTTAAGAAAAAAAAATTGGGCATAGATTTAATTTAAAAAAATAAGAAAGAAAAATATTAAAAAAAGATAAAGATTGAAAAAGATATGATCGTGTATGAAAAAAATATATGAGGAAAAAGCATGTAATTTGAAAAATAGTAAGAAAGGAAAATATAAAGAAAAAAAGGATTGAATAAAAATAAAAATTTTGTAAAGTTTTGAAAAATAAAAATATAAGGGGAAATTTTTTATTGAAAATATAAAAAGAATTCGCAAAACTAGAGACTCAATCACCTGACCCCAGGCCATAAACAGTTCCTAAATGCGCTCATATCACCAACTAAGTTACCCATCACATGTGAAACAATCATCGACTTTTTAAATTATAACGCATATAAATATATATATATATATAAAGAAAAAAACAACGGGCCCTCGTCGAAAAAGGGTATGTGCGGCGGCACCACCTGCGCCGCCCCAGGGCCGACCCTAGGAATATGTACCTATGGGTGTTGTTTTAGGCATCGCTAGATGTGCTTCTTAGTTGTTACTCTTAGAAGAGTTAGTCACATCGTTTTTTTTCAAGAACTACCCCATCGTCAGGACCGGCTCTAGTCAAAATACATAACTTTCGATTTGTGAAATACATAATGTTCATCTATCATACCCCTCATTAAAAATCACTTTATCATTTTGTTTGCAAAAAACGCATGTAAAAGTCAACTATGAAAACAGATCTGGGATGGAGGTAGTAACTTTTATTCTTAATATTTAAAAGTCAAAATTAGTTTTTCGTAAATTTCTTTTCATACCAGACACGATATACCGACTAAATGTATTAATTGTGGTATATCTAATTGTTATTGAAATGTAATAGTACTCCCTCCGTCCCGATCTTGTTTACACAATTACTGTGTGCTCGAAGTTTAAGAAAAAATGATAAAGTGATAAAGTGTTGGGGAAGAAAGAGTTGTTTATTACTACATCCATCCCAAATCAGTTTTCACATTTGATTTTTACACGTATTTTTGCGAGCGAGTTTTATATTAATAATTGAAATGATAAAGTGACTTTTAAGGAGGGGTATGATAGATAAGTGACTCATCTATCATACCCTTCCTTAAAAGTTACTTTATCACACTACTACACATTTGAGCTTGCACAGCTGCACTTGGACAGCCCTTTTTTCAAACAGTTCTCCAAGTAACAGCTTGGAGAGCGATTTTAAAAAAAAAAAAAAAACAAAGACAGCGGTTTCAAACCTGTCTAATAATATTTCACACAAATGTTAGTAACATTGTCTAAAGAATGATTTCTTGGACAATGGTTAATAACTTTTTTTTTTTTTTTTTTTTTATATATTAGAACCGAGACCTAGCTCTCAGAATCCTTTGTTAATTTCTTTCTCTCCAATTTCCTCTCCCCCCAAAATCGCCTTAAAACCGAAGACCAAAATCGCTTGTCGTCGGTTTCCCTTCAACCAAATCGCCGCCCGTCATTGATTGACCGCTCTTGTGTCGCCGGCTTCTCTCTCTCCCCAAATCATCGCGCGCCCTCCTCCCTCCTCTCCTGCTTGCGCCAAGGCTCTATCCTCCCTCCCCCCCCGCCCCCGCCCCGTCGCCATCCTCCCTCACTGTCGCTGCTGTCGCCTCCATAGCACTTAGTTGGTACAGTGGATTATGGGATCTTTAATTTGGCTTTTTTTAGCTGAAATTATATATTTTGCTTCAATCTTAGTTTAATTTGTTTATATTATATATGTTGCTCTTGTTGTTTTTTGAAGTGAACTAATCTTGTTGTTTATAACACTTAGTTTTGTTTATATTATATATGTTGCTCTTGCTTTTTTTTTAAATTTGAAATATTATATTTTGCTCCATAACACTTAGTTGCTCTTGTTGTTTATATTACTGGTCAACTTCGAAGACAATGTCATTCAAGCCTAATACACATGTGTTCATAGTATAAGAGTATGCTATCAAACTGAAATTTTAATTTATAAGTAGATGATGCAGATGTAACTTATAAGTAGATGTATCATGTATGCATGCATAGATAGTTCTTATCGGAAAGTGTTAATGTTCTTTAGGTCTATGACCTAGAATGCTTTCTGCTATGAAGTAATTCACGGTTCTTTTTCGTTTTTCCATGTGATGCATGATTATTGTGCTGGTAGAAACAAAGTGGGGATATTCATGTAATGTCCGTGCAGATTTAGGTTCTTATTAGGACCATGTTATGGTTTCTATACAAGGTCTTTCTCTAGAACGCCTAGTGTTGTAAAATCACACACCATTCTCGTCCTCCCCGCCACGCTTATGTATGATTATACCTTGTAGAAACAGAGTTCGATATTTTGGTCCAGTAATCGGCTGTAAGAGATGAAACATCTGGTTGACCAATCTGGCTATGCCACATAAAAATGTTGTTAATACATGAAACATCCGGTTGTGAATATTGTTTGTTTTTTGTTTATTAAATGTTGTTTCTTTCGCTTTACTAGGATCATGTCTCGTTTGCATATCCCGGAGATGATGGAGATTTCGATGGAGATCATGGCGATATGATCATGGTGCATATGATGACTTGAGAGAGTGTGACATTGATGCTCCCACCACCACTAGCAGCTCCGGGGAGAAGCGCACTCGGGGTTTAGTCACAATGCCATCTATTAAGAGAGCTCGTAGCAAGGGAAAAACACTTCAGGTAATTTTATTACAATTGAATAGTTTGAAATCGATAAATATATTGATTGATCGTTGAACCTAATTAAATACTATGTTATTGCAGTTATCGTTCAATGAGTTTGGACAGGCAATAGGAAAAGAGAGTGAGTCATTGTCCTTCTACATTGGAGCTGCAGTCAGGAGCGTGATCCCTATCGTGCTGCCAGCCAAGGACTGGCGTAGCCCCAAACTGACTCCTTTGAAGGAAAGATTATGGGACGAGCTTACGGTTATTGAAAGTTGTAGTATGACCCTTAAATTTACTAAATTGTTATGTTATATGTGTATAGACTACCTTCAGAGTTCTTGACCTCACAAAGAAGAAGCAATTATTGTCGCAAGCTGGAGTAATGGCCAAGAATTTCTGGACTTGGTTGAGAAGTAACACACGAGATCCGGAAACTGGTCTTTACTCGGCTAGTCTGCCTCCTGTGTATCAGAATATCCCTATGGTGGCTCCATACTGGGAGGAGTTTGTGAGCAGAGCTATGGAGGATGATTTCCAGGTAAAATTGATCAATGTCATTTCCTCAATTTCTAATGCCCTAAGTTTTTCAGTGTTTATCATATTTCTATTATACTGTAGGATCGAAGTAATAAAAATCGCCATCAAGCCAAGTCGATGGAGGCGAGATATCGTGGATCTAACAAAGGTTATGCACGAATAAGAGAAAATATGGTGAGATCAAAATTCTAACTTTTAATTTTTTTTATATATTCACTTATAATATATCTAATAAAGAGACACGTTCATCACTATCGTAGAAAGAGGAAAGAAGAAAAACTGGAGAGAGTGAGCCTATTGTTACCCGTTTCGACTTATTTCAGACTACCAGAAAGGGTCGAGACGGGAATATTCACGATCCCAGTGCACAACGCATCATCGAATAAGTGGTAATCTATCCATTAATTTATCTTTCAATTACAAACTATTATTTATAAACAAATAATAAAATAATAATCTTTTGTTTTTGTGATTCAGGAGCGTCTATCTCAGACCATGACGCTCGACGACATTCGCATGATTGGCCCTGATGATCTGTTTGGACGGGCTATGGGTCGCCTGAGCATCCCGGCCGCTTACGGAGTGTCGGATATGGCGTGACGAAGACATCTTTAGCAATGACACCTGGTCTTCAAGCCATGAATATGGTGGGTATACTAGCGGAACAGGTTGCCAAGTTAGCTAAAGATGTGGAACGTTTGAGGTTTGAGAAAAGATCGAGCCACGGAATGTCGTCGAGTGGAGCAAGCTATGAACATAGTGTCGCTAATGCTATGTTTTCAGCTAACCCTAGGGACGACTTTATTGAGGCACTTCAAAACGTCTCACAGGTATCAGATATGCATGTCTCACATTTGTTTTAATTAAAGACTAGTGTATTAAAATTTTCTAACTAAATATCTTATTCGAACAGCCAACGACCTTTTGCTACCTGTATCTGGAGGATCCCGATCGGTTGGTGGCCACAGGCTCGTTGCACAGCTCCCATGGAATGATTCATGGTCATCCCATCACTCCTGGTTTTGTGAGGGTCACACTCTATGTACCCGTAATCGGAGAGGAGGATTCAGCGGTGCCAAAACCAATCGATGAAGCCGTCACAGTCGGAACAGCGGTCGGGCACTTCATCGAATGGCCGAGCAACTTGGTCTCTAGCACCATGAGGGTAAAATATTTGTTATTAAAGTTCATTATCTTATTTGTGGTTCTAAATAATATTGCAAATTAATTGTAGAATTTCACCCCCCACGAGGCTAAATCGAGGACTCCATCAAGGCTTAAGACTTGGTTATCCCATGATTGGAGACTTAGATCACGATGATCATTTCTGATCTAGGGTAACCGGATGGTATCGTCTAATGCTTTCGATATCGTCACGGTTCCCATGCTTGCTCACTTTCATCGAATACTTTCCAAGAATTAGTCAAATGAGGAACATGTGCGCGAAGTCTTGAATGACGAGTGGTTGAGTGCAACCACCATAGCCCTTTACCTCAGGTATGTGTTTACTAATTCTCAATATTCACTTTCTGTATAGTTTAATTTCTTTTTAAATATTAATTAGCGTATATATGTTGGTTAAAGATATTTGGGTGAGCTATATCTCTCGCAGAGATAACCGAGCAAGTGGAATGTACTCTTCGTCTCCCCCAAGTGTCTTGCATAATGGGTGATAGGGCATGAGACCATGGATGGGTTCGTTAATCATCTTTGAATCTAATCGGGAGCGATCATCTCATTTTTGGCCAACAAATGTGGGGTGAGTGATAAACATTTCGTTAAAATTTGTATTCATGTTTATAATATTTGCACATATATATGCTAAATTTGCGATTAATTTTAATACTCTCAATATAATATAGGAACCATTGGGTGCTGGTCGCCATACACATGAATACATTAAGTGTGTATTTTATGGACCCAGCTCATGATGAAGTTTATTCTAATCGCCCTGATCTCGTTTCATATATGGAAGCGTAAGTTCATTTGTAATATTCTATACAATGATTTGTTTTACTTTTAAAATTATGCATATTTAATCTATTTTTATTTTTTAATTATAATAATAATAGTGTGATGACGATGTATCGAGTCGCTTCTTGAGTCGAGGCTCAAGATCCAAAGGTTAAATAAAGTGAATGGATTAACATTAAGGTAAATTTAATTTAGTAAATTATCAAACTAATTAATAGAAAGAAATCATAATTGTAATACGTGATTATATTGTTAATCAACAGGTTCCGAGGCAACGAGATAATGACCATTGTGGACATTTTGTTTGTTGCTTTATAGAAGATATAATCCGCGCTTCTATAACGAACATTCCTCCCAATGTAAGTCAATTATTGATTTATTTAAATTATTATTGATTGAATAAAAATTCATACTATATTGATTGATTCGTTGTTTGTAGTTTGTCTATGAACGTGAGCTCAAGTCTTACTCTAAGAAAAGACTGGAGAAATGGAAAAACGATTGGACCAGGGTACCTTTTTACAATCGTTTCTTATATTCATCTGATCAATATTGATAGAATGTTGTTTGAAATATTGGTAGCATGTAATTAAATTATATATTTGTGATGATATATATTTCATGTTTTTGGTGTATTGGACGTATGTTTATGATTGTATGTTTATATATTTCGATGTTTTGGTATATATATGTGGTTTATGGTTTTATTATAGGATTTTTGGTTTATGTTATATGGTATTGAACGTATATATAAGTTTTGGTTTATAGTTTTATTATAGGATTTTTAAAATGTAAATTAATAATTAAAAAAGATATTGGACAACGGTTTTCAAATCATTTGTCTATGTAAAAATAATAAAATTAATTAAAAAATATATATCGCCTTAACTTTTGTCAATCTTAAAAAAGCGGGTTAAAAACATTTGTCAAGTGCTTTTCTTGGACAATGTTTTTTATCGATTTGTCCAAGCTTGGACAGCTGATGCTTGGAGAGCGGTTATAACCGCTCTCCAAGGTCATTTTTCACAGTTGTCCAAGCCCAAATGTGTATTAGTGTCATTTCAATTATTAATACAAAACTCGCTTGCAAAAATCACCTGTGAAAACTGATCTGGGACTGAGGGAGTAGTATTTTATTTGATAAAGTGATAAAGTGATAAAATATTAGGAGTAGAAAAAGTTATTTATTAGTATTTTATGTGATAAAGTGATAAAGTATAAAGTGAGTATTTTCATTTAAGGAAATATGCATATAAAATTGGAACGCTCAAAACGAAAATAGTGTAAACAAGATCGGGACGGAGGGAGTATTAAACAAATACGAAAAATGTAAATAAGAATAGTGAAGGAAGAATTTCATATGAGTGCCAGTCTCATTATAAATTTTTACTTTATATATATTTTAATTAAGGATTTTTTTTTTATCAATTTAAGTTTTTTTTTTTATCTCAATTCAAGACCCGACGATTTCTTTTTTCAATCTTAACAATAAAAAGTGTTGCAAATCTTTAAATTTTTGTTTTACCATATTTCATTATTTTAATTTAAAAAGTAATTATTTCTTTGATCATGAATTGAGACAAAAAAATATTAGACAAAAACTTATATGAGACGGTCTCATGTACGAGACGGGGTATAACCTATCACAAATCAACACCCATCCTTTTAAAAGTGTTAATGCGTCTATGCCTAAATTATGATCCGTCTTACCGTAAGACAGTCTCAAGCAAGTGTGCCTCAAAATATTAAATCAAACTTTATTAAGAAAACAAAAGGAGCTTGAATTGAGAAGCTTTTATTTATACTATTGATTCGGATTTGAAAGGGAGAAAATCAGTCTCTCTATGAACGTGTATCGTTTGGACAATTTGAAAGATAAGAAATGATCGAATTTTTAATGAAATAATTCCAAACATCCCCAAAGTTGTGCAAGAAATTAAAGCCAAGGTATGATCGTGATTGAAAGAACATCTTAGAAAGGAATTATTGTTTTGGAAATTGGTTGAAAGATCCTAAAATAGGAGCATAGATATAGAGTCGTTAATGCTCCGTAGCAGGATATTTGTATTTTTATCTTGTGTTTGAAATTTTGATTTATACGAGTTGGAGCACCTCTTATTCTTCAATTTTTTATAATAAATCTCTATTTTTTCTGATTAAAAAAAAAAGTTAGATCTCATATGCAATTGGTGCATACCTCAACCTTATCCAGCTAATGAATCTGGGTCATATATAATGCCCTTTTCAGAATGTCTTTTACCCGTGTGTATGTCGTGCCCTTCCATCTTCTTCTCTCTCGCACCTCCCTGTGTTATTACCTCTAAACCTTCAAAAATTGTGTAAAACATTGATCGAATAAATCCGAGAAATTTAGACGAGGCATACTTTCTAAGCTAAATTGGTGATAATGGAGACCGATTAGACTTTTCTGTTGGAAAAAATGAGTAAAAATTTGACCGACAAATCCGATAAATTGAGACGAGACTGACTTTCTAAGCTAAATTGGAAATGATGAAGATTGATTAGCTTTTTCTGTTGGTGGACTGATGTTTAAATAAAATAAAACATTGATTGAAAAATCCGGGAAATTGAAACAAGCTTACTTTCTTAGCTAAATTGGGAATAATGGAGACGCCTAATTGCTTGATTTCATATATTTAGACGCGGCGTTGTTGATTTTCCATAGTCCTTCACTGTGCATCTGAGCATAATCGTGAATTCATCTATTTATTTTAAAAATATATATAAACATGCAACTACCTAATACTGAACCGTGCAATTATTTAATAGAGAAACATGCAACTAGCTAATACAGTAATACTGAATCAATATAATATAGAAATATACAACATAGAAACATACAACTAAGTAACACATAAAAACGCAATTATAACACAGAAGTATGCAACTAGTTAATACTGAACCAGTATAACATAGAAATATGCAACTGGCTAATACAAAAAATACAACTAGGTAACACGAAAAAATGTAACTATATAGTACAAAAAAATTTAACTAGCTAATACTGAACCGTACAACTATTTAACACAGAAACATGCAACTAGCTAATACTGAACCGTGCAACTATATAACACAAAAACATGCAACTAGCTAATACACTACATAACACAGAAACATGCAACTAGCTAATACAGAATCGTGCAACTACATAACACAGAAACATGCAACTAGCTAATGTTGAACCGTGCAACTACATAACTCAGAACATGCAACTAGCTAATACTGAACCGTGCAACTACATAACACGGAAACATGCAACTAGCTTATAATAAACAGTGAAATTCGTGTATGTATCTCTTCATTGAAAGTGATAAACGAATCCTCCTTTTCCCCTAATTTCTCTTTCTCTAATGGCCTAATTTTAAGCCAACGAACAGAGCTTGAACTTTGAATCTTCTATCCACAACCTTGTGAAAGGCGTGTTTAGCCATTGGGGCAAGAATAAACATTGCAAATTTCATGACACTATCCCATGATAACTGAACAAAGCGCGACCCGTTTTTAACAAATGGGTCACCTCTATGTCCAAGTGTACCGTGCACTTAGTGCACAAGTGACCCACCCAAAAAAAAAAACTTAAACATTGAGTTTTGATATGAAATTTGGAAGAATGATTTCTTTCCTACTTTTACAATTAGAGCTGGATCTAAGTAGGGACACTTGGAACTATTCTAACATGTGTTTATGATGCAAGTGATTTCATGTTCACAGAGTTGTCTTATTTTTATCGAAAACGATGTTGTATTATTGTTTTAATTTGAAGTGCAAAATTGGGATCCATATATAAATTTTGGTTTTCTTATAAAACTCTAATTAATATAATTAATCTCTGCGTTATTTAAAGTTGGGTACTTGGGGGTTCTCTAAAACCTCATGTTACTATTTTGAATTCCATAAAATTTGTCTATAGTTTAAAAAAATATAATTTTATTTTGCTATATATAAATACTTGAAAGAGTCGATCAAAAAAAAAAAACTTGAAAGAGTGAACAATCACTTTATACAATTGAGTTGTTACATTACATGTCAGAAAAAAAATCTTACTCAGATAAATATGTATAAATTGTATATGTATTATTATTGGAGGATATGAAAATACTAAAAAACAATTAGACAAAATAGTACTTACAAATACTGTACACTTTCATGTTTCTTTTTCAAAGTGCGATGGAAATTAAAGACTCTCGCATTGCAATAAAACCTATTAATAGCTAAGTCCCAAAAACCCTACCTCAGAGAAAACGAAATTTCATTTAAAAAGCCTTTAATTTAACTTTCCACTTTCGTCACTTCAAAGTGGCTTAGTCCAATCGAACCAATTATGGAATGACATCATTTGTTTCACA
Source organism: Stenogyne calaminthoides (assembly GCA_037126765.1). Taxonomy (NCBI): domain Eukaryota; kingdom Viridiplantae; phylum Streptophyta; class Magnoliopsida; order Lamiales; family Lamiaceae; genus Stenogyne; species Stenogyne calaminthoides. Next base: position 6,460,630 of record JBBCBC010000024.1, on the reverse strand, counting down.
TTTTATGTTCCACTATATATTTCATAATGCTGATAAATTATGTTTAAAAAAAAATTAACGAACAATTATGATTCTGGATCCACCCAAAAGATAGAATATAATTTAAACATGAAAAAGTGACACAGAGAAATAAATCTGACCAATTATAAGTTATAACCCAACATAAGATCGTGTGTGGGTGGTTAATTTTTATGACAAAAACTCATATGAAACGATCTCGCATGAGACGAGGTACAATTTAATACAAATCACATCTTCTTTTCTCAAAGTATTAAAGCGTCAACGCCGAACTTATGCCCCGTCTCATCGTCAGACCATCTCATGCAAGTGTGTTTTAATTTTAATTAATAACACCAAAATGTTAATGGGTGGGTTAGGTACACGTTTAATATATTTATTTTCCTGTGAAAAATATTACGGTAGTGAAAAATAATATTTCTATAAACGTTAATTTGATATTCAAATTAAATATCGAGAAAACGAAGTTACTATATCAAAATGATTCACTCACTTTAGGTAAGTAGAACATGAATAATAAAGATGCATTATTGCATAATAGTAAATCCAACTCGCAAATTACTGCTCTTGCAAGTAAAAATATTAAAATATCATGTCTTGTACTTCTTTTCAATTAAACTGAAAATTTAAAAAAATTAAATTATATTTTCCATTCTAAATTAATAATAGTAATACAACTTAAATTTAATCGTTTATTTAAAATTTATATAAGATAATCTTGAAGTTATTTATTATTCTCAACTAAAAACTCTGATTTAAATAAGGAGATTTTATCACATAACTTATTTACTGTTCATTTTAAGTCCAAAAAAAATTTAATCGTCCAATTTTGGTCTCATAATTAAATTTATTGTTCGATTTTGATCCAATTTTCATAAAAGAATCGGGGAAAAGGTCGTTTCGATTACATACAAATTATGTGCTGGTAAATTTTGGGGGTTTCTAATCAACTCGCTTGCAGGAAGCTAACTATCTTTTTTTTTTTTACGATTTTTATTCAATTAAATCACATGTATATTTAACTCAATAAATTAAATTAAAATTTAAAATCTTACAAATTTAAAAATAACTTCATTTACCGGCACGTGACTTGTGTGTGACCGAAAACGAGGTTGTTTGCGATTTTTCTGAAAAAAATGAACCAAAATCAAACAATTAATTTAATTAAACTCGAGGGACTTGGTGAAAGCTCTTTCAGAAACGACGCTCACAACGGCAGAACAAAGTCATCTACAAGCTTCAGGGGGCAAAGTGTCTCCGAAGGATCCTTTGGCAAAAACGATAAGAGCTAAGCAGAAGCAAGCTAGAAAGGAGGAGCATAAGAGAAGAGAAGAATATAACACAAGACAGAAGGCGAAGAAGATTCAAGATGCCTTGGAGGCCTCTTTATGGGCCACTCGAGCTAATAGCTTTTGCGCTGGCTGACCATATTGGAAGACTCTTTGATGCTAGATAGTCCTTACATGTTAGTGTTAGGTCTGTTTGGCAGTTGACTCACAGTTTTTTTGGACTGTTTTGGTTGTCTGCATGGTCACTTTTAGACTAGAGACATGCTGTATTTTTTGGGGGTCACTTTTGGGTCCACCTCTTCCCTTGTCTCACTTCTTTTTCTTTTATATTTAATAATAGCTTATTTGTCAAAATTAAACAGTGAAATACTTAAATTTTTTGGAACAAAATATAAACAGTAAATAAATTATAACAAAAAAAAATTTCTCGATTTAAATAATTGATTCCCATACCACTCAAGCAACTACAATAGGTTAACTTATTGTTCAAGTGAGAGGTTATTTACATGCTATATTATTGGACACTGTTCAACAGTGCTTTAGCATGTTGTACCACATATTTGTCGAACAATATTTTAACATATTGTACCATATGTTAAACACATAGTAAAATATACTAAAGCACTATTGAGCAATGCTAGCATAGAAAAAATCAAGTGAGAGGATGAACCCGTACCACTAGATTTCTCTCTCTCTCACCTTATCTCTCTATTATATATATACAATTACTTATACACAATTGACCAAACAATTCCAGGCCATTGATAGGCCACTAAATTAACAACCAGAAGGCAAATTTCAAAGTGACTCACAGTGGTGGTGTCAGTGTATGGTAGGTTCGTTCCTAATCGTGACCATGTTTTTTCCATTGGCTACCATTTTCCAATCATTGTCTTCTAGTATTGCCACTATTTCCCTCCAAAACACCACATTTTTTATTTATATATATTTTTTTAAAATCTACAATTAAGGGAGTAGATTTTATGTAAACATGGTGTACTCGTACACTACTATTCAAATTTACTTATTTGGACCTCTCTGGCCCATACTAAACGCCCATGGTCTACGATCTAATTAAGCAAAATACAAGAATGTATTCTGGCCCACAAATCTTAATACCATGCATTATCCACGGTTCAACAATTTGAAAGGCCAGTGCAAAAAATAATTTAAAATCTTCGTATTTTATTATTTCACGTGTTATCCATTCATATTACAAATACAAAATCGAATACCAGTTACCGCTATTTGTTAGATTTAGATGAATTAACCCAATAATTCTATAATTTTAATTAAAATCTGAATATGATCGAGTATAAGAGCTATTTCATTAAGGGTAGTTTTAATTAACCATCATCTGATCAATTTTTTTTGGTCAGGGTGTGATGAAATTGGTCTAACTGTAAAAAAAAAAAAAAAAAAAAAAAAACGCAAGATTTTTTTTAAAAATCACCAATCAATTACGTACGATTAACCCAATAATCATTTAAAAGGTCGTAATCGTAATAAAGCTAAGCAAATAAATAATTTTGATATCGTAAATGTGATGTTTCGTTGCGAAAGTCTAAATGAAGATAGTCACAATCGCACAGTAGTTAGATAAGGTTATGATAAGATAGGAAATAAAGTTAGGAAAGAGCAAGGAAATGAGCATATATAATCAGTTGTCTAACAAACAAAACAATGGCCAATGGGAATGGTCATCATTAAAAAGGCCCATGCATATTATCTCTAATCTTCAGGTGGGGCTGTCCCCCCAACTACCCAGTTTAATCTAATCAAATTCAATCCACATATATATCACACATCACTATTCACGCTATACAAAAACATTACAGAAAATTGTCCACAATTTTTTTTATTGCCTACAAAGTTCCACACGAAAAATATTGTCCTTAAATAGTTAGAATTACCTACGATTTGTCTGCAAATTTTTTTAATCATATAGACATTTTCATTCCTCAAATTACTAACAAGCAATTTGTTTACAAAAATGTAATTCATACGTTAATTTGTTTGTAAGTCATTTCTAAATTAAAAATATAATTTTTTATAAAAATATAAAATTGCCCAAAAAATTATTTGCATATGTAATTTGTTTGCTTACGGAAATCACAATTTTGCAAAAAATTTGTTCGTAAGTAAATATTTTGTCTACTAAATTTTAAAATTTCGTAGGTAAATTATAAGCAATAATCCCCACTATTTAAATCCCAAATTGTTTTTATCGAAAAATTTCACAGTCAATTTTTTATTTTCATATAACTCCACCACCGTAGATAAGCTCGTATTGAAATTAGAAATTATGAAATTAATTTTTTTAACGTACAATAATTTTTATTTTTTTTTAGATTTAGTATGCAGTACAAAACGTGCTTAGTGTTAATTGTTCATCTCTTTTGTGTTGCACGAAGATTGTATTCTGTTTGGTGCATGTTTTCGAAAATAGCGACTGTAGAGTATAGATTCACTTATTAAAAAGAAAAGTGAAAATCACACTAATTCTGAAAAACTCTAAACATGGACAAAATGTTGCATGAACTAAAGCTACAATAATGTCTTGTGTAGCATATTCTTTCTTATTTTGAATGATATTTTGTTTGTCACATTTCAATTCTTGGTTGATAAGATTCTTCTTTTTTTAATGAATGAACATGGAGAGCATTCATGAATGCCACGCACAGATAGAAGAGAGGGAGTTTTTCAAAATTATAATAATTATTAAGTGGACGAAAATTCGTACTTCAGATTATGAAATCTTGAAAATTAAGGAATAGACGAATAGAAAATCAAGATATTGCCAAAATAAATATCACGAGTCACGACAGCTAATATGTATTATCCCGAATTTTGAATTTATTTGTTTATTAAAAAATTAGTTTAGTGCCAGCGTTTTTTAATTAAAAAATACAACATTCCCAATAAATAACATATTTAATAATTAAAATTATAAATATGTAAAAAAATGCACAAAACATGAATTAGTAATTATTTAAGATTAAAAGGAAAAAAAAATAAAACCTTAAAATAAAATTATTATGTCTAATATTATTTATCTCTTTTAATATGAAGTTGAAACATGCAAATCAAAACTAAATAAATCGATTAAAAAAATTAAAAGGAAAAAAATAAAACAATTTTTTTTTTAAATTAATATATTAATTAATACGTAATAATAAAAAAATTAAAAGTAAATGAATCATAATACAAAATAATTTTATTATATAAAATATATTAAGATACACATAAGAGAAATTATAAAATAAAATTATTCATTAAATAATTATAATTAAATATAATTACTATAAAATACATTTAGATTAAATATTTTACTTAAATTAAATTAAGTCAAATAAAAATTAAATAAGAAAGATAAATGAATAATACTGTAAATTTAAATAAATAAAATATAAATTAATAAATATTCATTACATTTTTTATAACATTTACACATACTTTAAATACATAATTTAAATACCTAAAAAATTAAAAATTAATTATAATGTGACATATCATCATGTTTATAAACTAAAATTATTATTTACTTTTTGCATAGTTCTCACGTCTTAATTAGATGACGCATCATCGAAAAATGCACGATAATGTGAAACATAAGCAGTAAAAATTCTATATTAGTGGCTTGAAAGACTTTTAAAAAATCGATATGTGATAAAATGTTAATAAAGATTAGTACAATAAAGCTAATGGTCAATAATAAAAATATTGAAGATATTTAAAAGTTTATAGATTGACTTAGTTGGTAAGTAACATAAATATTATTTTTAAGGGGTGCAAGTTCAAACCTTAGTTATTGCAATTTTTTTGTTAAACTACATATTAAAATGTCATATGAATATCACATATTAATTATAAATCAATAAAAAAAAACATCAATATAATAAAACTTTCTATTAGCATATAGATGGATTGTCAAGACTACAAATTATAAAAAGTAATTTATCATAAAAAAAATCCATTTTTTTAGCGAGGGTAAAACACTCCTTCAGTTTACATATTTTGATCACGAGACATTACATCTTTTTCTGTATCCAGATGTGTATTTCAATTGGGCGACTTGAAAAAATATTCACAAGTTACACACGGAAATGAAATTTTAATTAAAAATTTCAATCACAATCACTGAACTTGAACAATATTTTCTTGTTTTTTTAGGCCCAGGTTACTCACACCTACACATTTTGTTGATACACTTTTTTGTTATTTTTTAAAAGAAAATAGACATATAAAATGTCAAAATTATTATTTTCATTAATTTATATGTGAAATATTTATGATACTATTCGGAAATATTTTTTGAACTTTTATAGTAAGTTCGAGAGAATTTTCCGAATTCATGTACATAATTCGGAACTTTTTTCAGAAATTTAACATGTGAAAAAATGATCATTCTGGTTGGAAATATTTTTCGAAAATTTTCATGTTATTCAAAAATTATTTTTGAATTATTGTACTAACTTCGAAAAGTTTTTCCATTGGTTTACATATGAAGTATTGATCTTACTGTTCGGAAATATTTTTCTAATTTTTATAGTAAGTTCGAGAAAATTTTCTGAATTTATGTGCATAATTTAATTTTTTTTTAAATTTTGCATGTGAAAAATAAGAGGCGTGTATCTAAGATACGGGTGGTGTATTAATCTAAATGACGTATTTACTAAAAAGGTAAGTGTGAGTAACCTGAGCCTATTTTTTATACACCTGTAAATTGCAATTTTATTCTTGTTCAGATTGTGGGCTTCCGCCCATGATCAGAAACTGAACTCCATTGACCCAATCATTAGCCCAAATATATATTTGGGCCTCGCACCATATCATGGGCTTTATTTGGGCCCATTTTGCACAAGGGTCCAGTTATTCACACCCCAAGATTAGTAGATACACCTACCTTAAAGTTCATTACCAATTATACCCTCTTATTGAAAGCCCTAAGGTGGGGTTTGTTTTCTGTTGTGGAGGTCCGGATGGGGGATCTGTCTCCCACATCCCGTTCACTTTTCGAATTTTCACATTTTATTATTCATTTAAATACACATCCATTACTATTATACATCTATATCTTAAAATTATCATATTACTACTTTTCTTAAACCAATTCATTATTTATCATACTTTTCTTACAACAATTCATTATTTCTACTATTATTTTTTTTCATATAATCATTTTCATACTAACTAACAATAATAAAATATTACATCATCATAACTAAAAAATATTGATTTGACATAAAGCTCCATCATTCCTACCATATCCAACCCAAAAACAAATAAAAGATAACTATTCATAGAATTTCATCCATCCACATTTTTTCTATATCAATTTACCCCATCCACTTCAAGCTCAAAACAAAATATACTCTAATTTTTTCTCAAATCTCAATTATTATCCCCACTTTTTTCAGTCGTCCTTCACGTTCACGGTAATATTGCTCTCTTCTTCTCGGCGCCACCGCCACTGAATCTACCTCCCGCGCCGCCAACCTCCGCGTCTCCACCCGTATCATCCGCCAGCGCCGCCACCCATCCTTTCCTTCAAATCAGAAGTAAACAGTCTCTTCTCCCTCTCATTGTTCTCTCTACAGTTGATGGTTTCTCAACTGAAAATAATTAAAAAATGGCTTAGAATTTCGAAAATATACATCCAGAAAATAGTATTTTCAGGGTGAACCAGTGTGAAAAACACCTGAACTTTCAATCTTTTTTTTAATGATTTCTTGAGATATTTAAATTTGCTTATATATATTTAGAGGGAGAAGAATTGAATTTTGAAAGTAAACATTGGGCATCTCGGCGCCGGAATGGCGGCGATTTGAGAAGAGGAATTAAACAAAGATATTCTGGAAAGAAGCACCATCAATCTTTAGGCTCCATTTGGACGGTGGATTTGGAAATTCATGAATTTTACACACAAATTATCTCTCTTCAATGGATTTACAAATACTTAGATTTTAGAAGTTAGTTTTGAAGGATTTCAAATCCTTATCATATAAGGGATATCTGTGAAATTACCTCGTCTCTACCTCTTTTCCATTCACTCTCTTCCCTAAACTTTTCCGTCTAAGTATTTATAAATTCATTTGGAGAGCATGATTTATGTGTAAAATTTATGAATTTTTAAATTCATCCATCCAAATGGAACCTCAGGGTATTCAAGTCTTTTTAAGAATTTTTATTTATTTTTTATATAACTTGTGGGCGTATCTGCTAATGTTGGGGGTGTGTATAACCGGTCACCAGTTGTTGAATTAAACCTAGAATCAATTTGTAGTTCCTGCTGAAATTCTCCTCCACTTTCACAAATAGGTTCGAACCTAGACCCAATTTGCTCCGACCTGCACCACTGATATCCACCGGTTCTTGGGCTCCTTGATTCCAGGTAACATTTCAACGCTTAGGGTTTATGATTTTTCTTTTCAATTCACTCACCAAATTTCTGATACTGAAATCGTTTGTCTCTTTTCTCACATTGTCTTATTTAATTCATTATCTGTTTGCTGATTTAAGTAATCTGAGTTTCGTTTTCTGTTAATATAGATAATCCATTTTATTTATTACTCCATTAACCTGAACAGTAAGATTTCTCGACTTCTTTTCAAATTGAACTGGTTTTGATTTATTCGATTTCTCATGTTCTTTTCGAGATAGACACACTAGACTGTTATTTGATGAATCTTGGCTGTTCTCAAAAGAGAGTGATGATTGAAAACAGAATAGTTAATTTGTTACAAGTATAGATTACAATAAGGAATTATTGGATGTGACTGTACAGTGATCATGTGGTTTGTGCATTTGTGCTCCAGAACGGTTGCCTACTGTCTCAGAACTTCAGTCCTCTGTTGTTAAAACCTAATTGATATAAAGTTGCAACAAGGCGGGTAAAATTAGTTGGCTTTATTGATTCTTGTGAATCTTGAATTTTTTTTTAAGGATATAGATTTCTTCATATTTTTCACCTTTCAAACATTTTTTTCATAATTAGATGCTCAGCTCTGGATTTGAAATCTTTTTTCTCTGGATAATTGATTTCTGATCAAAACAATCTTGTATTTTGTTACCCCTCCAACCTGCCATGTCTCCTTTCATGTAATGATGTGCATTAGATCTTAGTTTCAACCCTTGTGTCTCAACTTAAGGTGAGATAACCAAATCAGTCACGTACGACTAGCATAAATTTTGGGATCCTGTTAGCTTATACCCTTTCACCTTACTCCAGTAATCTTTGTAGTTGGAGCTCTTGGATGATGTATTCCATCATATAAAATGTAGTAATGAAGCTGGTACACCCCTGTCCAATATAGAATATGGTCATATTCAGTAACTCGTGTGGCTTTATTTATTCTTCTGAATCTTGAATTATGATTCTATGGATGCAGATTTCCTCCTGTTTTCAACTTTCAAAATTTTTCTTTCATTAATTAGATACATACTTCAGCTATCCGATCCTTGGGCTGACGGATTTCAAAACCTTTTGCCTCTGGATAGCTTGGATTTTGTTGCTCTTCCCACCTGCGTTTTGATGATGTTCAGGTTCTCATGTAATGATGTGAATTAGATCTTCGTTTCAACCCTTTTGTCTCAACTTAGGCATAACCTGAACGATTACGTGTAGATTATGCTGTCACTAGATTATGCTGACATATACTCCCTCTATCCCATGAGGATTTGAACACTGAAAATGGCACGTAAACCAAGTAAAGTGGGTTTTAGTGGAATAAAATAAAAGTGTTGAGAGTGTATTAATATTATGTTTGTTTCCATTTTGGGAATGTTCCAAGTAATATTGGGACGTCCAAATAAGACAAGTGTTCAAGTAATCGCGGGACGGAGGGAGTACAAGTTTTAATGATGTCAATATTGAAAATTTGAAGCAATAATTTAGTACTAGGGAAGACGCATAACATCTAAAACCATCATATCAGATATGTTTGTATTACTATCATTGCTTTAATATGTGATGACTAGATTTTAGGATCACATTGATCAGTATTGTTAAATGCTATGAATAATTACATAAATTACTTTGTAAAGTTAATATTCAAAATTCTGTCATTTTAAGTGATTGAGCTCCATTATTTTTCATTGATGGGTCATATGAAAAATACTCCTCAAATGTTGACAGAAAAGTTAAAATTTTGGCAGAAGCTGATTCTGAACTGTGTGAAAGCATCAAGGTATAATGGAGGAGTCTGAGAAAAGAAAGGAGAGGTTGATGGCAATGCGAATGGAAGCTTCCCAAGCAGGAGCTGGTGCTGACTCTAGTACAGGGTTGTCATCTAACCGCCTTTCCAACCCCTTGATTGAAAGCTCCTCTCCTGCTCCTACTCATTGTGCTCCTAGATTTGATTTTTACACGGATCCTATGGCAGCATACTCTGGAAATAGGAGGAATAACAGCAACCATCCTGTCTTGCAAGGGCATTACAACACACCTCAGAGTAATTCGACTTAAGTTCACTTCATTTAATTTTTCCTGTTTGATTCCACCAATAACCATTTTCTGTTTTTAAGTACATATATATTCTTGTTTTCTGTGAGCCAAACAAATTAGTTAATTTTGTTCCTTTTTTTTTGGCCTCGATAAAACATGCAAATTTACTGGGCTTGTATTATTTATGGTGTATTTATAAGCCATTTCATTGTTAACTAAAAGAAAATTTCTTTTTTAACAGGACCTGTGTATCAAGGTATGAGCCCCCCGGCCCACGTATATCACAGTCCAGGTGGTGACTCTCCTGGTCCAAGGATAATCCAAGCCCCGATGACCCACTTCAATTGGAGTCTTGTTGGAAGCCAAATGCAAGCAGTTACCCCTCCGTTTCGACCCCAACAAGGGAATCCTCCAAGTAGTTGGGGTGGACCAAGGGGTGCCTTTTAACTACAACAACCCACCCTCCAATTTAAGCAACCCTGGAAATCCTCCTTATGGTAATTATGGCCAAGGAAATCCTCCTTATGTTAATTATGGGCAAGGGAATCCTCCTTATGCTAGTTATGGGCAAGGGAGAGGTCAGAGGTTCAATTCTGGAAGAAGCAGAGGATCACCTGGTAATAGCCAAAGTCCCCGTTCAGGATTTGGTGGTAGGAGGGGATCTGGTTCACATGAGCCCGTCTCAGCTGAGCAACGGCCTTATATGTTTTACAGAAAAGAAATGGTGGAAGATCCATGGGAGATGTTAACACCAGTTGTTTGGAAGGATACTCAAGCCCGTGATTCTGATAAATCAAAATCTATTAGCATGAAAAAAACTAAAGTGTCTGGTGAAGCTTCAGTATCATCAATCTCTCAGCAAAGTCTTGCAGAATACCTAGCGGCCTCGTTCAAGGACTCGACCGATGAAACAGTTGATGACGTGCGGGGGGATCATCAATAATCTGGGGATCGTAGGACGGTGAAGGTATCTGTAGTAATGGGATCCTAATGTTGTAAAGATTTGATAACTTGAAGTAACATAGAGAAAATGATGTAATCTTAACTTCATATTTGTCTTGTTTTTTGAACAATTGCAACATAAAAATAACTTCCTTTTTTTGGAAAATGTTATATGTTTGACTCTAGTTACACCCCCAAAACTAAAGGGTTCTATTCCATGTTTAGGTGACTGTTTGCTAGCTAAATAATTTGGTAAGTTATAAGTTTTCTTTAATGCACTAGACCTAATTATTGTTATTTCATGGATAATTCAACCATTTAGACTGCGGTTGAATATGAAACGATTATCTTGTTTCATAGTGAATAAGTAATTGTGTTTTAACAGTTTGGTTCTATTTTTCTCATTAGAAAGAAAAAGAGAACATCTCAAATCTCTGAATTTTTATGAGAAGTTATTTATGATATTATTATTAATATATTTTTTGGATAAATCTCATATATAACTGGGTTCGTGCACCCGACCCTATCCAAGCACTGAATTCGGGTCTCATATAAAATATTATTTTTAGATTTTTCTTAATTCATTTTTTACATTTTTGTTTTGAAAATCGTGCGCTCCTTCTTCTTCTGTCTCTTCTTCTCTCCTGATTATTCATATTTCTTCTTCACGTTTCCTCTCTTCATATCTTAAAATCTCTTCGTTTTTCGTCGTTTTCTTTCATTCCAAGTGAAGAAATCGTCTGCCTCACCACCATCTGTCAACTGCGTTTCAACAATTTTAGACGACGATTGTCAATTCGAAAACTCCAGCCCCATGGGAAAGCCTTCATAGAGAATCGACCAGAGATCCGGCGGGAATGTGAATCTGAACGCTGACTCCAATGCGGTAACCTCCGCCTCCATGAGGCAGCGCACCACCAGAATATTCAGTTCAACATTATTATCCATACCGGAAACTAGTTCCACTTGCAAGATTTGATATGATAAATCTTATGAACCTCCCAAGGGGGCAAATTGAACAAGCGTACTTGCACACGATTCTTCGTATTAAATCTTAGCAATCGCATGTGACCAATAATATTGTCCAAGATATAAAGTATTGAATCTCGTTGATTCTCTACCCGTAATAAGTCAAAGCAATAATTACTAACCACACGCGATCCTATTTAAGGGACGAAGATTAAGAAATAACGAACCACTGAGGTCCAATTCTTCCTAGTTCAGTGCTGAATAATTCATCCTCCTGTAGGTCCTATTCAGTGCATTAGTCATGCACTAGTGTAATCTCTTGGTCAAGACAAGTCAATCTGAGCCTTACACTTCAACCTTTCACGATGGATTGTTCATTTCCATCTAGGTCGTGAATAGCGTACTTTTAGTTACAAGGGACTGTTAATTTAATCTTCTGTGATCTGGTATCACTAAATTAACTACAATGTAACACGTACTATTTATTGAACAGTTATGCAGTAAATATATGTAACATTCAATGATATTTAAAGCATCAGTGATAAATAATTTATTTCAGTAAATAAGACAGAAATTCAGTTTTGGTTATACAAAGTAAAAGCGTACTTTCCAGTATAACCCCAACATATGGATGATACGTGGAAATGGAATATCTCATCAGATGGAATATTCAAGACGAAGAAGGCATACGACTTGTTAAGCTACTTGGGTGCATCTCTTCAGGCAAGGCTCGATCCTCAGAAGAATCTCAGCTGAATTTGGAATAAAATCACTCCAATCAAAGCAACGACAATGACATGGAGACTGCTTCAAAACGGTCTCCCTACCAAATCAAATCTTGCGATCAGGAACATCATACCTCAATCTGGCTACTTGAACTGTCCCCTTTGCAACAACGCTCCGGAGATAGCTCCTCACCTATTCCTTGAATATAACAAATCTATTAATATCTGATACGCTTGTTATAAATGGCTTGGAGTCTCTTTGGTGTGTCACAATTAAATTTCTACTCATTTCAATTCTCATTAGGGCGTTCTTGATGGCAACAAAGAAAGTACTTTTGCAATCAGCTTATGGGCCTGTGTTGTTTGGTTTATCTAGAAAAGTAAAAATAAACCGATCTTTGATGGGAAGTGTTTCGAAGTGGAGAATATAATTGAAGAAATCAAAGACAGATTTTGGTGTTAGTGTTCGACGAAATTTCCCTCATTCTGTAATTTTACTTTCATTGAATGACTTGTGAATCCTAAAAAAATATTAGAGTGCTAGACACTTATGTACAACTTCGAAACAATGTGCATGGTATGTCTTATATCCAACTATTCATTCTTTAATGATTTTTTTCTTATAAAAAAAATTAAAAAACGTTTGACGTCAAGGGAAGTGATTAGACTTCATGAAACTCTTTCATGGATAAATGAACTAGCTAAGTTTGGAAAAATTTATTAGAGGAATGATCAGTGGGGTAAATCACCCCTAGGGTGATAAGAATTGTATGATTAAAGTTACCCTTATACTCTTAAATAAAAAAAAAATTGAACATAATTAAGGACAAAGTAGTCATTTAATACACCTAAAAGTTATCACCCCTGAAATGAATCACCCCGTATAGCATCACCCAATTTATTATTGAGATGGATGCAAAATAATGATCGTAGATGCTGCCAATGGATTTTTGTCATTTAGTTCAGTTTTTGGCAATATTATTAATGGCTGTAAAAGAGATTTGAGTCTCATCCTTCATGCAAGGTGAGATAGATTAGTCGTGATGTCTACATTGCGGCACACTGTTTAGTAAAAATAGCTAGAAGTTATTCCGTCATTTGTGCTAATATTTTTGGAACATTTGAGTAAGAATTCATAGTTTTTATCTAAAAATGCTTGCATTGAATAAACTTAATCTTCATGCAGCAACCGCGCATAACATCAAACAAAACTGATCTAAAATTTAATTTATAGGATAAGTCTTGTATCCATTTAGGTGCATCATGCATTCGTAGTGTTATATTGAAATATGCAACTTGTTTACACTGAACCATATAATTATTAATATGAAAAAATAATTAAACTATTCAATATAAACAAATTGCATATTTCAATATAATAAGTTGTATAATTTTAAAATGTACTATAAACAGGGCCGCCCCTGGGCCCGTGCAGCCCGTGCCATTGCACAGAGCCCCACTCCGACAAGGGCCCCATTTTATTTTTTTTTTATTTATATATATATATATATATATATATATAAGTTAGCAAATTATTTCAAAAAGTTTAGCTATTGGCAGTGTTGATGTTCCGAAATCTTTGGAAAGCTTAGGAGTTGGGTTTTCGACGTCTGCCAACAACGGTTTTTAATTGTAATGGTGCTTTAGTTGATTTTGTAGATAGATAGTTTATTCTGATTTTTTAGTTCTTACTTTATTCTTTTTTTATTTGTCAATTTTCTTTATTACTATTTATTTCTATTAATCCTTTTCACTCCTAAGCAGTTCTTAATTTTTAATATTTAATTGTATAGGTACTTTAAAAAAATTGATTGTATAAATAGTTTATTTCAATATTTTTAAATATAGAAATATAATTTTATTGTTTGAGTTTGAAGATATATTATTATAAATACTATAATGTAATATATTTTGTTTTTATATGTTTCGTTTTATATAGATTAATGAAATTATTTTCATATTATTAATTTATTAATTTATATTTATTTTATTAATACAAGAACCGGCCCTAACTATAAATGTACGATGTATCTAATGCACATAGCACCCATCTAATTTATATGGATAGATCGGCATCACCATTTCACCAACGAGCTTCACCATGATATAACACTATTTAAATGGGAAATTTATAGTGGAAAGAGCTTCACTCTTTAAACAAGGGATCCAATATTTTGTAAAGTCACTTGTCTCCCAATTAGAAACTTTATATTTTTGGGGCAATCGTTCAATTATATTATTTCTTCCCAACAAATTAAAAATTGTAGTTAAAAATTATATTTAATATTTTTTTAATATTTCTACAAAACTGACTCTTAAAAAAATTATAAACTGAACTCGAAGAGAGAAGGTCAGCACAACTCATCAATTATAAATTAATAAAGAGTAGCATCTCTGTAAATTAGATCTATATATGAACTTTATTATTATTATGCATAAAAAAATATAACGGAATATTATGCATAAAAATTATCATTATTTTTAAAAATAAAATATTTTTTAAACAGTGATAATTTTCGTGCATAATAATAATAATTTTCTGCACAACAGTGATAATTTTTATGCATAACAGTGGATTTGAAAAAATAGAGTTCATCGTAAACTCGGCTTGAAACAAATTTTTATTATTAATGTTGGGAAATGAATTTAATAAAGAGGATTTTGATTAGATCCCAAAACCCCTGAGTATGACATGTTCAGGATAATCTTGATAGATGAATCAGGATTCAGTTTTAGAGTGTTCAGGATATTATCTGCACCGTGTATAGTCGGCAGATATAGAGCAGTTAGTTTTTCAAGACTCAGAAGAAAGAAATCTTCAAGATATCAAGGATCTTGAGAGAGATCGATGAGACTCGAGAACACGAAGACTCGAGAAATCAAGACTTAGAGAACACGAAGACTCGAGAAATATCGAAGGCACAAGATTATCGAAGACTCAAGAACATCTTGAATGCTCAAGATATATCTGAATGTTCCGAGGCATCAAGCCGAGGAATATAGCCGATTGGAATCAAACCGACGTGGACCAACGAGAGGAAGACAACCAGCCGGGAAAAGCTGCAGAACTTACAAAGAATAGTATGGATTTGAATGTGATTCTCTCCAACGGTAACATTCAAATCCACACTATAAATACAAGTTCTTCCTTCATTATCGGTGTGTGGAAGTGCGAAAAAAGATAAGAACAATGCTACAGAGCAAAAAGAGTGTTATAGCCAAAGCATTCCCACCCTAGAACACAAGTCTATAGATATACAAATATATTCAAAGAGTGTTCTAGAACCCAATCTAAGCAACCCACGATGTATCATAAGCTTAGAGAGATTTTCCCAACCTTAGCATTGAGGCTAAACCATTGTAAGGAAAATCTCACCATAGTTGGAGACAACACCAAAAACCCAAACCCGGTGGTGAAGTGAGGTAGTTGTTAAGCAAACCCGAGTGAGGGTGATAAGTCCGTTGGAGTGTGAACTCGTTAAACATCTCAGAAGCGATCCCGTGGAGGGTGATAAGTCCCGAGGCGAACAGAGAGAGGGTTATAAGTCCGATTCGAGTGTGAGCTCGGTAAATATCTATTAGCAATCCCGTGGAGGGTGATAAGTCCCGTTTGAAGGAATTTCCTAGAGAGGGAGAGTGGATGTAGGGGTGGTTGTCCGAACCACTATATATTATTTTGTGTTGTTTTCTTGCTTTATGTTTATACTTGTCATACGATTCGTTTATAAGCAAAAGCACACACACGAGCTCAAAAGTTTAAAAATTGGAACACTCTGCCCTCATCCCCTTTTTTTATATGCACCGAAATTAAAACGTCTTGCTTCATACGCAGAAAAAATAGGTTTTCCTTTGGGACCAACAAGTGGTATCAAAGCGGTGCTCAAAAGATTACTTTTTTCAATGTTTTCGCGAAAGCGAGATCTTTTTTTTTAAAACCTATCTCTCGATCGATATCAACAAAGCGGTACCAAGGAAGCGAAAAGTTTTACACAACAATGGAATAATAGAACTTTTCATTGATAAAGACCCAAGGTCGGGTTACATTACAAGTTACAAATGCAAGAAAACACGGAGGTCAATACATAACTCTAAACCCTAAACCCTTAAGCCATATCCCTAAACCTTCATCCAAACCCAAACCCGATCTATTAGGGGGTGATTAAGAGGAGGAAAGAGAGAGATTTTAAATCGATGCTCTCATTTTCCCCACTTACTTGGTGGGTGAGGAGGCTTGAAAGTTAATCCTATGCCAAGAAATCGATGGACTCTCCAAGGGAGTGAGAGCGGCATTAATAGGATTTTTAAGCCAGGAGCCCCTAGGAGGAGCAAAAGGGCGCTCCAGCTGTTAAAGGGTGAGTTTGATATAGGAAGATCAGCCGTTGTCTGATCAAGATCGTATATCAAACTCACGTTCATTTTCAGACTAAGTCTGTTGATGGTAGTCACGTCATAACGATAGACACACAAGGTGCATACGGTTAGGAGAAGTGTCTTCGGGGCCGATTTCTTGCAGTAAGAAGCCGCCGCCATGGTGGAAGAGAAGCTTTGCAACGATCGTATGTGAAATCGTTGACGATGACGAAAGCAGCAATAAGGGATGAACAGAGTTGATTTGAGAAGATGAAATCATGGAAAAAGGGGTAAAAGTGTTTGCCGGAAGTCTCACCGGAAACAAGGGTTCACCAGGAATACATGATTCTACAAAGATATGTATGGTGAATGAGTTATGTTGTGTAAAACATTGGTCCAATTTATAGAGGCCAAGCAAGGGTGCAGATGCAAATTTGAGTTCTCAAAGCCTATTTTAGAAAAATTTGCATCAACAAGGACAATGTAGAAATCACGCGATCGATAATTGGATAAAGTTACGGCGGATTGACATATCGAGTGTATCGACGATATCTACGCGATGTCAAATCGCACCAACTTAGGGAAGAGAGTCTACTACTCTAGACTAAGTTCGCAAAGAACATTTTCCAAGAATTGTCTTAATCTGAGAAGAATCAGATTAGGTCAACAAAAATCTGATTACATACAAAGCTGATCAAATGAAGAAAATCAGCTGAGCTTGAAAACTTCACCAAATCAGATATATCGGTCTATATCAGTTGAAAGGGGAACTTCAACTTGAGGGGGAACTCACGAAATCAAAAGTAAATGATTGAGATCGGGCGAGGTCGCAGACAAGACCGATCAAGATCGGATGAGTTAGATGAGTTCGAGTGAACCGATGAAGTATGCGGGAATCGAAATGAAGAAAAGCTAAAAGCCAACCAAATCGGAAGAAAAGGTTGCAAATCGGAAGATGAGCGAAAGAGATCGATCAAGATCGGGGACGTGATCGAGATCGATATGATAAACCGAGATGCTAACTCGATATGATGACGATGCTATTTCGATATGTTGATCTAAAGAAGTGTTGATCTAATCAGTCGAACTGATCAGATCAAGCAAAAAGGAAATCAGATAGCATGAGTGAAAAGGAAATCTTGAAGGATCAAGAATAAAGTGGATCGAGACTCAAGATAGGTTAAATGACCGAGGGTCGAGAAGCAAAAAGAGACACGAGGGTCGGGATGTCGAAATCGGAGAAGAAATCGAACTCGGTCGGCATGAGTATCAAGATGCCCGATCGGACAAGGTCCGAGAAGAAGAGGAATGAGGAGTCGAAAGAAGGATGTAAGATCAAGACCAAGATCAAGACTTGTAATTCTTTATGTTTGTGTCTTTATTTCTTTAATAAGTTCATTGTAATTTGTAACTGATAACATACAATCAATGAAACTTTTATCTTTATGCTCAAAGATAATACCTCATTATCTTTTTTACATGTCTTTTATTTAGATATGCCTGATTGAATGTCTCGATCGATTATATGCTCATATATAAGGGAAACTATATGATGCTATAAGAAATTATTTAAGTATTTAGTAATGATCTATTTAGAAAAGATTCATTACTAAAGAAATTTGTTGAATGTTTTTAAATTGAGTGGAGACTTACCTTTTCTTGTAATAGGAAAAACCTAAAACACGAGTATAGGTTATATGTTTGTAACAAGATAGGTTTGGCATCATCAAAAAGGGGAAATTGTTGGGAAATGAATTTAATAAAGAAGATTTTGATTAGATCCCAAAACCCCCGAGTATGACATGTTCGGGATAATCTTGATAGATGAATCAGATTGATTTTAGAGTGTTCAGGATATTATTCGCCGTGTATAGTCGGCAGATATAGAACAAAGTTAGTTTTTTTCAAGACTCAAGAAGAAATCGAGATATCAAGACTCGAGGATATCGAGAACTCAAGACTCGAGAGAACTCAAGACTCAGAGAAATCAAGACTCAGAGAACTCAAGACTCAGAGAAAATCAAGGCACAAATAATTATCAAGACTCAAGAATATCTTGAATGCTCAAGATATCCTGAATGTTCCGAGGCAATCGGCCGAGGAATATAGCCGTTGGAATCCGGTGACGTGGACCAACGAGAGGAAGACAACCAAAGGGAAAAGCTGCAGAACTTACAAAGAATAGTATGGATTTGAATGTGATTCTCTCCAACGGTAACATTCAAATCCACACTATAAATACAAGTTATTCCTTCATTATCAAGTGTGTGGAAGTGCGAAAAAGATAGCAACAATGCTACAGAGCCAAAGAGTGTTATAGCCAAAGCATTCCCACCCTAGAACACAAGTCTATAGATATACAAATATATTCAAAGAGTGTTCTAGAACCCAATCTAAGCAACCCACGATGTATCATAAGCTTAGAGAGATTTTTCAACCCAAAGATTGAGGCTAAACCATTGTAAAGGAAAATCTCACCATAGTTGGAGACAACACCAAAACCCAAACCCAGTGGTGAAGTGAGGTAGTTGTTGGGCAAACCCGAGTGAGGGTGATAAGTCCCGTTGGAGTGTGAACTCGTTAAACATCTGTAGGCGATCCCGTGGAGGGTGATAAGTCCCGAGGCGAACCCGAGAGAGGGTTATAAGTCCGATTGAGTGTGAGCTCGGTAAATATCTATTGGCAATCCCGTGGAGGGTGATAAGTCTCGTTTGAAGGAATTTCCTAGAGAGGAGAGTGGATGTAGGACTGGTTGTCCCAACCACTATATATTCTTTGTGTTGTTTATCTTTTATGTTTATGTTTTGTCATCACGATTCGTTTATAAGCAAAGCACACACACGAGCTCAAAAGTTTAAAAATTGGAACACTCTGCCCTCATCCCTGTTTTATATGCACCGAAATTAAAACATCTTGCTTCCGCACGCGTAAAATAGGTTTTCCCACAGGGACCAACAATTAATAAATATATTACGATAACATTATCTTATTCTTTTTTTAACACGACAACAATATTATCTTATACCTCTGTAGTAATAATTTTGAATTTAAATACTACAACTCGCTCCCCAAAATTTTTTAAATACATCTCATTTATTAAATATATCCTAATTAAATTTAAAAATTAATATAAATTACTAATCTCTCCCCAATTTATTCCTACCGTCTCCTTTCTCCCTTAAAATAAAAAGTATTACTTTACTATCATTCCCTCTTCTCAGAACATTCCTCCACTTATTTTTTTTAATCTTTCTTATTCTATCATTTATTTTATCTAAAATAAGAAAAAAAATCTTAAAATTTATGTAAGATCTGTAATATATTATAAAAAATAATTAAATCTACAAAAATATGGAATATAAATTAATATTAGAAATTTATATTTTAAAATATAAATAAACTAAATAAAAAAAGAACAACAAAAAATTTAAAAAATAATAAGAACAACAAAAAATTAAAATAATAATAAAACTAACGAAATCTGAGAAAATTAAATAAAATGGGTAAAATATTAAGAAAATTAAACGAGTCTTTGTAAATAATTCAATAAAAAAATTAAAAAATTAAAGTAATAAAAAAGTTAAATAAAATTAGAAAAAAATAAATAAATTAAAAAAACCGATTAAATTAAAATAATCAATCAAAGAGTTAATATATTGAAAAAATAAAATAAAATAAAAACTACGAGAAAAAATTAACTAAATCTTCAAAATTAATTAAGTATAAAAAATCAAATAAAAATAAAAAAAATCTTAAAATAGCAGTTAAGGCTAAATAAAATCTGAAAAATATTTAAAAAGAAACAAAATCTTCAAAATTAAATAAAAAATTATTTCTATTTATCTTTAGTTGATTTCTTAATTTTTTTGAAAGATTTTTTTAATATTTTTCAGATTTAGTTTTTGAAAGTGTGGACTTTTTAAATTTTTTTATTTTTGAAGATTTTGTTGATTTTTTATAAAAAAAAATCAGATTTATTATTTTCAAATTTTTTTAATTAATTTTCCATGTATAATTTTTTTTAAATGAGAAAATATAAGGACTAATTTCAGTGTGAAAAAAATACTCAAGGATTAAAATGGAAGTCAACAAAAGTTAAAGGATAAAAAATATCTTATATTTTTATAAAGTAGCTTAATCATTTTATGTATATTTATTTTTATCTTTAAAATTATGAAGTGTGATTAGAAAATTTAAGGCGTGAGTGGTGGAACTCTTTGAATTTTTACATAACAGTTATTCGTTATTATTTCACTCAGAGCAATGTCACTATTGTCTAGATAAAAATTTATTTGAAACGGTCTCATACAAAAGAGAGGGTACAACTTAGCACAAATCATACCCATTTATTTTAAAATTTTAAAGCGTTAATGTTCAATTTATGCACCGTAGACGAGTGAAATCATTTCATATGAGTGTGTCTCTTGTCTAATGGCATGTACCGTTAAAAATATGATCTGATATTTAAAAATAAGTGCTCTAAAAAAACATACAAGTCTCAAGTGGATGTGTTTCTTTAAAAAAAAAAAGTCTCAAGTGGATATTATTGACGTTATTGTTTTTAGACCAAAAATGGTCAATATATAATCATTATAATTTGAGAAATAAGAACTCAAAAGGGGTAAAAATTGATGAACAATTGAATATGATTCCATGTTTGGACTTATTTTTTTAATTTTATTTTTTGTTTAAACATCGATAATGATGATTGTGTATTCCCACTTCCCACACGTGCACATCATTACCTCGTAGACCAATCTTTCTTGAGAGGTAAAACTTTTTTTGTTTGTTTCTCAAACATTAGATAAATCGTGCGTCAAAGAAAAACGTAGGTAAAAGTAAAACTTGCACTCTTGTTTAATAATTAATTATAAAAAAGTCATAGAGAAAAAGTATTAGTGAGAATGGATCACATAAAATATTTTAATCGAAATAGATTAATATAATTAACGAACACTCATATTAAACTTGTTCATAGTAGAAAGTTCATACCATTAACTTTTAAAAATTAATACTTATAATATTTAATGATACTATCTCAAATTATAAATATAGTAATATAAATTAATAAATATAATAATATCAATTAATAAGTACAGTGATATAAATTTCATACTATATATAAGCAAGTTTCACTAGAGATTTTCGCTAACTCAATATAATTTTATTATATATAATAAAAAAATTAAATGACAAAATGCATCTTTAGGTCCCTAAATTATTACTTTTTGTTTCGAAAAGTTCTTGAACTATTTTTTTTATTTTAAGAAGCCCCTGAACTATTAATTTTTGTTTCAAAAAGGTTTTAAACTATTTTTTTGTTTAATGAAGTCTCTAAACTATTGATTTTTGTTTCACGTAGTCCATCTTAACTATTTTTTTAATCATTTAACATAATCGATTGTTAAGTAAATACGCACATCATCATTCTCAAAATTGTCAATATTGACCATTGTTTTACTTAATAGATCCGTTAAATTATTTAGAAAATTTCGTTAGGAAGGACCGCTTAAAAAAAAATCAATAGTTTAAAATTTTTATTAAATAAAAAAAAGTTTAAAGACCTTTTAAAATAAAAATTAATAATTCAGAGGTTTTTTAAAATAAAAAAGATAGTTTAGGAACTTTCAAAAAATAAAAAATAATAATTTAGAGACCAAATGATGCATTTTGCCAAAATTTAAATTGCTCGGATGAGTAGTATATGTATATATCATACATATAAATATCTTCTCACTGCATCATATGTATATATCATACATATAAATATCTTCTCACTGCATCATCTTGTCTTCATTTTCTTTTTCTCTTCCATATTCTTCTTACTTTCTTCAATTTTCTTACCCTCACAAATTTAGAGGTCTTTCTGTTCTTTTTCCTCACGATTTTGTGTGAAGCAGTCTTTCAGATCCTTCTGCACTCTTCTTACGCTGTTCTTTTAAATGTGTAATTTTGGACTGAGATTTTTTTTTGCGCTTGTACGAATTTTGTTCATATAGCAACATTCTTTTGTTCGTAGGTTAACACTCTTTATTCATGTAGTAACACATCAAGTGGTTCTTTAAATCTGTAATTTTGGACTAATGATTTTTTTTCTCGCTTGTACTGGTTTTGTTCATGTGGTAACACGTTTTTCTTCATAGGATAACACTTTTCTATATAATACTAAGTGAATACTCATGTGTTACCATATGAACAACAATGTGTTACCTTATGAATATTTATATGTTACATTATGTTTTAATATGTGTTACGTAAGATATGAAGTTTTTCAATATAATAATGTAATAACACTTACTTATCCATTCAGTAATACATGGAGAATGATAATGTATTTTTTTAAATGTATTTTTTATTTTAAGTAGTAATACATTCCTATAGATTTTTTTTAATATATATACTCCCTTCAACCCTAGGTAAACTTTTATCTTTTCAAAATGGACAACCTTTTATATTATTATATCTCTCTGTCTTTTCTCTTTCATATCACATCTCAACAATTCACTATACACATAATACTATATTTTACATTTTACACTGAAAAAAATGGAAAGTATAACAATGGATGGAGGTAGTATATAACATTAACCGACTTAAATTTAGAAAGAATTGAATTTTTCTGCAAAAAATATTGCTAAATTGGGAGAAAAATTGGAATGAATATTAATAAATAATAATGAATAATTAAAAGGAAATTTAATAAAGAATAATTACTACGATATTGTTTATATATATATATATATATATATATATATATATATATATAGACTGATTGCAAAAATATAACTTATCTTTATCATTTATTGCATTTTGAAGACCGAACATTCAACAATTGTTGGGCAGATACCGAACTATCATTCTTTTGCAAAAAAAAAAAAGCCCTAACATTTTTAATGACAAAACAAGGGTGTGTATTTGTCAATTTGCATCTTACTTCTTTCATTATCAATCATAAATAAAATATAGGGGTACCGCGACAGGCTTTTTTCGTTCTCAACGTTGTATATGTAAATTCAAAATTTTATAATACCATATTTCTTTAACTACAAAATGGTCAAAATTGTACACTATTATAATACAAACTATTTTGTGAAACATTTTCATACTATAAAATTGATATCATTATACTTATAAATTGATATAATTACTTTTATAAACTAATACCTATAACATTTAATGCTATGATATCAGTTTATAAGTGTAATGATATTAATTGATAAGTGTTGTGATGTTAGTTTATAAAATTTCATATTATGAACAAGTTTTACCGAAGACCTACTCCTGTTATAACAGTGAAATTGATAATCCGACAGAAACTAACTAAAATAAAAAGAGTATGTTTCATGTGCACCAGGTGTACCGTGCAATTAATATGTACACCTTAATTTATTGAAATGTTCAAATTATTTATACTGAAACATATAACTTCTTTAGTGTAAAACAAATTTTAACATCTCAGTATAAAAAAGTTGAACATTTTAGTGAAATTGCACATATTAAAAATGCCCTTGAATTACACGATGCACTTGATACATATAAGACGTCGACCCGATTAGTAAGATTTTGTATTATGCCCGACAAGGAGAAGTTGAAGCCCGACTATTATTTTATAGGATATTCAACATCACATTTACATGAAAAATAATACTAATAATATAGATTTGAGAAAATTAAATAGTTTGTCGATTCCATTCAACCACACACACTCTTTTCGCAATAGAACACATCTTTAATATCTAATCCATACAATTGATGAGTTGTAGTAGTCGTTTATGGACTATTAGTCTATATGTATTACAACCCCATTACAAATGTCTCCATCCATCACTAAACCTAATTAATATTGCTATCATAACTAAGATCCCATTAAAAAAATATCTTCTTTTTAAATAAACGGATCAATTGATGATCAAAATCGTTTTAGATTTCTTTATCAACTAATATTTTGAGTTTTGTGAGTTAAAAAATTTCAAGTGAAAAATTAAACTTTGAATGACGAACTGTGTTCTTTAGCACAAAATTTTCTATTCGGCAATAATAGTAATAACTAACTAATTCTAATTATAAATAAGTTTTCCGCGTTAGCATTTTTTAAAAACGTCAAATGAACTGTGTTTATTTATTGGAACAAAATTACTTTTGAAATATTTAGAATAAAGGGAATATTATTGTACTTGTGCCAAATTCCCATTAATTAATGCTTGTAACACTAAGAAGTGGGTACAAGAACATATCTCCTATTCAAATTGTTGGAGAGTGAATATGGCATCAAAATAAATTTATCCAATTATAAAATTTTGTAAATGGAGAATCTTGGCCAACCTTATTATACCTTCTCAACTTCAAAATTAGTGCAGAACCACAAAAAAAAAAGAGAATAAAAATAAAATAAAAACAATAGAAAAGGAAAGAGCATGAATCACAATTTGATGTTTTGAGTAGTGGTGTTCTCTATTCCTCCCACTTTATTTTACTTTTACTCTCTTAAAAGCCAAACTTTTAAAAGGGAAAATGCTCTCTATCTTTTTAAACTGCAAAATAAGCTTTATTCCCTCTCCCCCACAAAACAACATCAACTAGTAACCAAGATAGTGACTCTTTAATTTCACACCTCCTTTTCAGACCACACAACCCAACCCGCAACCCGCTCCGAATTCTTCCGTCTCGTATTTTATTTTATCACTACAGATTATGTGTATACTGTATAATACTTCCTCCGTCCCAAATCAGTTTTCATAGTTGCCTTTTATACATATTTTTGCGAACGAGTTTTGTATTAATAATTGAAATGATAAAATGACTTTTAAGAATGAGTATTATTTGAAACGGAGGGAGTATGTCATTATCAATATATACGTACATGTGAAAATTGTAGATATAATGGTTAATTACTAAAGTTAGCTGTGTTTTAGGGTTATTTTTCATCTTACGCTATTTTAAGATTTGTCTGGTAGTCTTTAACATGTTGTCTGCAGGCAGCTTGACAATGGCGGGGAATCCCTGCCTCATGGGGATCCGCCCCGATCGGGATGGGGAATCCTGAAAAATTAAAATGTATGGAGATGGGAATTTTTTCCCCGAAGGGAAGGGGGCAGGGATAGCGGGATAGCATTCCCGATCCGTTTCAAGGACCCTGAATTTTTATAATTTAAATTAATATATATATATATATATATATATATATAATTATATATACATATATATAATTAAATAATATATTTTAAAATTCTAAACTTTAATCTTGAAATCACAGTTTACTAATATATATAATATTGAAATTATTTATATTTTTTAAGAAAGAAGTTTTGATAGGGATGCATTTTAAACGGAGATTTGAAGTTGTTTAACTATTTATATAACAAAATGAGATTTAACAATATATTATTTTTAATTTTTATTTATGTTGTATGCTTAATTTTATATTTCAAAATTTTGTTGATGTTGAACTTTATTTAATTTTTATTGATGTTGTTTAATTTGTATTTTAAATTTTTATATTTATATTAAAATTGTGAAAATTCAATTTAAATAAATAAAAAAAAGGAGGCGGGGCCGGGATGAAATTCCCCGGCGGGGCAGGGAACGGGGCCATTTTTTTCCCCGAATGATTCGTGGGGATTCCCCACCCCTCCCCGAATTTCGTGGGGAAGGGGATGGGGAGTTGTCCCCCGGCTCGGCCCCGCCCCGCTCCATTGCCAAGCCTAGTTGTACCACATGCATGTACTATATAGCGCAACACGTTAATGGATGTGGTGTAATTTGTTAAAGCACCGCTGGATACTGTCCAACAATGTAACATAAAAAAATCGTGTTTATGTGTTTGAGTAGGAGGAGTGTGTGTTTTAGGATATATTTAAATTTTATATATCATATAAGTTATGTCATCAAGTTAAATATATATAGAGATCCATTAACAAAATGGAATCCTTTCATAACCCCTTTATTAAAGGTATAGGATTCCGTTTTACTATCATCGCTCTAAATTTGCCAGACTTTCTAGGGCAAGTCAACTAGAAAGCTCACTTTTTTCAAAATTATTTCCCTTCTTTTCATTTATTCCTCTTTTCAATATTCAAAATTCTTCCAATAAATTCCTCTTTTATAATATCATTACAATTTTTTTTTTTTATTTTTTCGTCCTCAAACTTATACATCGATATATATCCATATCTCGATTTAAAAGATGCATGTCTAAAGTTTGAATCATCCCTCTCATATGAAACTTAAATGAAAAAAAAAAACCCTCTTGCATACTGCATGTTTGCATGGTGCTTCTCCCATTACTCATTATGATGATTAATTAACGACTTTCTTTGTTGTTTTGAATACATGTATATGGCATATAAACCCTCATTCCCTAGAATTAGAGGTAGTAATTAGTTTGACTATCATCACTTGGATTTGGATACCATCAATTTCGTAGGATTTTACAAAATAGGGTCACAAACATGCCACAAGATATTATAATTTTTTTTTCTTTTTTTTAACTCATTTTTCGGTTAAAAGAGCGACTAATTTTAAGGACCAAAATACAACGTTTTACTAGTGGGTTGTAAATTTTGTTTTACAAATTACTTTTTATGTTGGGGGGTTCGTTTGCCAACTCAAGTGAGAGGGTGAAAATCACTTTTTATTAAGTTGATTTCTCATAATTTTTTTCATTTTAAAATTTTTCAGTATATTTTTTGAAAGCTCAAATAATTACTCGATCTCATGACCTTCCACAATAGGGAATTAATGGTGCTTTGATTAAAAGCAACAAGGTATAATTATAACTTGTTTATAAGTATATTGTCTATATATATGTAAAAAACTAATACACTTAAGTCATTAATTGGTAAACGATTTTATAATAAAACAATATGGCTTTTTAAAGAAGGAAGTTATGTAAATATTTAATGGCATAATATGCAATTATGCATGTAGGACATGTGAACATCATTTTTATCTTGAAGGTGGCGTGGAAGCAAGCATCATTATAAATTACTATATGAATGTATTCTTAATTATTTACTTTAAAATTTTGTACATTAATAAAGACAAATTGTAAATAATATCTACACCATAGTGGAGAGAGATAGATTATGATTATGATGCACACAAGAGAATGCAAGAATATGAAGCATTTTTTATGTCACCTTTCTATGATACTTTATTCTATAATAATTGATGTAATGTTGATGCACATCTCATTTAATGGATAGTCAAGCATTTTTCTGAGTAGTTTTCCACTTAATTATGATGTCACATGTGTATTCATCATCATGGTGACAAGTCAAACTAATCGAAAGTGTGACAGTGATCATCATGTTAATCACTACCATTAATTAATTAAGTGGTGTTTAAATAATCTATCAAAATATTTCATATCTAAGTGTGTTAGACATTAAATTAATTTTTGCTTAGCAACTTTACATAGTCATGGAAGGGACCCAACTTTTTGTAACGCAACGGGTTAATTACACGGAATTCATTCGTGGTTTAGAAATTGCGCATGAAATCCCTTGTGATTTAATATAATTAAGCGATTTTTTTTTTTGTAAATATCTAGTTAATAATTTTATGCGTTTTTTATATTTCTTGTATGTCTTTCATAGTATAATTTTAAAAATTCAAAATTTTAAAAAATAAGATAAAAAAAATGGAGGAAGAAAACGAATTAAACTGTTTGTTAATCTTTTTCAAAAGAGTGAGAATTCACTTACTTTTATAAACATCGTGTAATTTTCAAACCACGAAAGGATTTCGCGCAACATATTCAAACCATGATAGAGTTTTGTGCAATTAATCTGCAAAACAATTGTTATCTGAAGACGTTAATGGGATGAAGTAACATGATTTTTTTATTTAAAAAATGACAAAATAAGCTCTCGGGAAAAAAAAAGGAGGGGATGCAAAGCTTTAGCATTTTTACATCGAGACGAAATATAATTTGGACGCACGCTTTAACATTAATTTTTGAAGTGGTGGGTATTAATTTATATTAGTTTATATTCCATCTCATGCATAATACCGGTTTGTACGATTATTTGTCAAATTAAAATTATGCAAGTGAATTAAGAATATTGAAGAAATGAATTTTTATTTAATTTCAATAAATGTTTTGAGAAATTCGTCGTTAACACAAGTTAGAGGGGACATGTATTATTTTATTCTTCGAGCTCGATGGGCCTCTATTTTATACTGTTTATTTTCGATTTCGTAGAGAAGACATCAAGCCCAACCCATCTCTATAACAGAGTTGGGCTGAACCCACTGTTTAATTTCATTTGGACACACGAAGCCCTAATACTAACTATAATTTTTTATTTTTTTTCAATAATGGGCCCAATCACTCATCCAACAATGTACTTCCTCCCTCTGTCCCTTCCTAGTCTGAATAGTTTACCCAATCCAGTCTTTTAGGGTATAATTGTTTCGGGACTCACCCGGATGGACTTAGGACTTTGAAAACCACGTTCCATTATAGTTTGAGTTTTAAAATTAGATTTCAAAATCATCTCCTATAAAGTAACCTATACCCCTATTTTTCACAAAATTCAATACAATCACATCACTACTTTTCTCACTCTCAACACAATATAATAATACTACTTCAATCATTATTAAATATTGATTTGACATAAAGTAAAATCTCACTCTATCAAAATCTCAAAACAAACACATATATTTTATTATTCACCAAGACTTTCAAATCCATAGGATTTCGAAGTCATGACTTCCCCCGCACACCTAAATCCCAAACAAACGTACCCTTACTTATTTAATTGTACTATCTCTCTTTTAAATGGTAATAAACTAACTTTTATTCTTTTTTTATAAAATTTCTTCAAATATTTTAAATTTATGTGAACTCGAGTTCACTTCTTGGGTCTAGCACAACTCTATTATTCTTAAGAGATGGGGTTGGGCCTGATGTCTTCTCTATATTGATAATTCCTTCAAACATTTCAAATTACATTATGTTTTATTATTTTTTCGGTAAAAAATTGGGTGAACCCGAGTTCACTATTGTTGTGTCCATATTAAATTGGGCCCAAGACCCATTGCCATTTTGGTGTTAAGCCCAACTCCATGAAGTGACGAGCTGAAAGTCCACCTCGGCTTACCAAGGAATTCCTTCAGCCTTGAAGTTTGCCTCATAGTGAGTTCACCGTCCACTGACGAGCTCGCTAGAGATATGCACCTTGAGGGCGAGCTCAACCCTCAAACGATAAGTAAATAACCAAAATAAGGACAAGGTCGCCAAGAAAGAGCATCTAGAATTAAATGTGATGGGACATGGTACAGAGTTGCAAAGTAGAATATCTTCCTAAAACGACTACAACATTGGCACAAATCGACGATATGATGGTTTTAGATACCTATTTCCATGAATGATCAGAGAAATATAGCGGAGATCACGAGATTTGTCTAGGTGTCACCCAGCGAGTAAGGCGAGCTGCGACGAGCTCCTTTTAAAGACATGATATCCGAGATCTTTGATATTAAATGGAGCTTTAGGCATTTAATGCCCATTGAGCAGCTAGATAGCGAGTGAGATCCACTCTCCAAAATTATATTATAAATAGAGTCATTTAAGACATAATAAAGTATCCGAATTTATTGCAAGACAAACATATTATCACCAAACTTCTCAACATTTATTCCTCCATATTGAATGCTTTAGAACACATTTATTGTTCGTCTTTAAAAACATTTATTATTTAATTACCTAAGTATTAAAGCCACAAATCTATCTTAAATCCCAGTTTAATTAGCTATCAACGACTATGAACTCAATTTTTTTATTATCATTGTTGTGTATAAAAATTATCACTGTCTAAAACAATGATAGTTTTTGTGCATGAAAGTGATAGTTTTTGGACATAACAGTGATAGAGCTCATGTATAGACATAATTCACATAAGTGTTACTCTACTTTTTCTACGCTAGAATCAATTTTATCACATTTAATTTATGTTACATGTCATTATTTTATCATTCAACCCTCATAAATTTTTTTTACATCCCTTTTAATACTAATAAATAATTCATATAATAAAACCAGTGTATATCTTAAAATCCGCCATTACTGCGCTGATGTGAAAACTTGGATCTAGTTGAGTAATTACATTGTAATTTGCTTTATCATTTAGAAAAAAATATGAAAGAGAGTACTTTGTGTGAAGTCAAGTGATGTAGAAGTAAATCATCTTGAATGGTAGTAAACCAGCCTGAAGTAAACCCTGAACGGGTTTGTTCAGATCGGCCTGAACGTCAGATAAGTTGTGTTCAGCTCAGGAAGGAAAGTTCAGGGGAAAAAGTTCAGACTAAAAGCTCAGAGGGAAAAGTCGCACACGTGCTGAAGCGATTTTTTTGTTAGAGCGGTTTTTCAATTCTATTAGGAATTTTACTACTATAAATTACGGGCTTTGCCAATCGTCTTCTCAATTTAGAGAGTGTTAATTCTGGAGAGTTCATATCAATTGAGAGAATTTAGAAGTTCTGTAGAGATTTCATAAGATCGTTTCAAACTCTCGATCGATTGAGGGTTGTAACTGTACCAGATTGTTCATTATTGATAGTGAAGAGTGCTCTGATCCCGTGGACGTAGATTTTATAACCGAACCACGTAAATCGTTGTGTGTGTTCTTATTTTGCGATTTTGATTTCATTCGTTCTTGTGTGTTTCATTTTTTGAGCTTTGAATCTTGTGATTCAATTCGACATTGATTAACAAGTGGCGCGTCTATGGGAAGCTTGAGAGAAAATTGGATCACTGAAGTTTGATGTTGAGAAATTCAATGGGAAGAACGTTTTTGGGCTCTGGAAAATCAAGATGAAGGCCCTGCTGATTCAACACGGTTTGGCAAATGCATTGAAGCATGCAGATCAATGGCCAATAGCTTCATCTACTGGTGCAGCTACAGAACAAGCCAAGAAGACAGAAATTCTGGAGAAGGCTCACAGTGCTATAATTCTATGTATTGGAGATAAACCTCTAAGGGAAGTTTCTAAAGAGAAAACGACCATAGATCTGTGGAAAAAAATTGGAGGATCTTTATCAGACTAAGTCTGTGTCAAACAAGCTTTACATGAAGCAGAAGCTTCTTGGTTTCAAGATGTCAGAGGAGAAGAACTTGAGTGAGCAAATTGATGAGTTCAACCGGTTTGTGGATGATCTTGAAAGTTTAGATGTGAAGCTGGATGATGATGAAAAGGCCCTGATGTTATTGAACTCATTGCCTAAATCCCTAGAAAACTTCAAAGATGCCTTGATGTTTGGGAAACAAGAACAACTGAAGTTTGATGAAGTGCAATCTGCAATCAAGACCAAATTTATGCAGATTCAAACGGACAAGAAACCTTCAAAGGATGGTGAAGGCTTAAATGTGAAATTCAAAGGTGGTAAGAAGAAATTTCAGAAGAAGAAAGATGGGAAATCCACTAAACAAGATCAGAAGGGTTCTGATTTTGTGGAAAAGAGAAAGTGCTTCCATTACCACAAACCTGGTCACCTGAAGAAGAATTGTCCAGATAAAGAAAAGAAGACACAAGAACCTCCTAAAGCAGTAGCAGCAGTTGCTGAACAAGGCTATGAAAGTGCAGAGGCCATGAATGTAAGTAACAACAAACTCTCCTATGAGTGGGTGCTTGATTCTGGCTGTTAATTCATATGTGTCCTATAGAGCATTGGTTTGTAGATTTGAAACTCTATGACGGAGGTCGTGTGTTATTGGGAAATGATGAAAGCTGTCAAGTTAAGGGTAGTGGATCTTTCAAAATCAGGATGTTTGATGGGAAGATAATGTTAGTGTTAGTGTCCTAGAGACAATCCTTTGTATGGACATAATACTCAGATAATATTCAGTGTTGGTTTAATATTATTGTTTATTCAATATTAAATGTATGGCATTACACTTATTAGAATATTATGTTTGATTGTTTGCATTTGTTCTTATCTCTGTTCCCTTGGATCACTGCTGTCATTGAGTATGAGAGAACTCAGATGACTTAAGCATGATTCTCAAATAGCCCCAATCAAGGATCATCAAGAAAGGGATATTGATGATGCAGTGGAGATTGGTGTGCGATCTGCATCATACTCTTAGAGAGTGTAGTAAGATCTCACTTACTACGAGATATTATATATCTCATGATGGATGCACAAATACCTTAGAGGGTATTGGTATACCCATCCGAGCAGCCGTTTGATGTAGTTCCACTATATGTGTCTACGGGTATCTCGGTTAGTGGGAGCGATGCGATACTCCTTTTACTTGAGGTCAATACACACGACATGTGTGGAGTGATGAACTTTGACCATGACCGATGTTGTACCATGGAATATTCCTACCTGGTGAAGTAGTCGATAGAAGCGACTTTGATGGAAATGGGAGGTCGTAGAACGACTTCCTCATGAAGCAGAGAAGGTCGCACATCGGTTTGAGGAGAAGAAGGTCGCCATCGACCTTGAGGAAGGCTGCAAGCAGGAAGCGACCTCCAGCGACTATAATTGGTAAAGATACGAATAACTGTAAGCGCGGATATCGCGGGATAAGTAAGGCAAGTGCATCTGGATGTGGAAATCACGGATGCATCCGAGGAAACCCTAGATTCGGCGGCAGAAGCGTGGCAAGCCCGCTAAGAGAAGCCCACAAAGGAGAAAAACCCTAGTTTCAGGTCTATAGATACAACATGTAACTCTCATTGTAAACAGACGAAAATTCTAGTACTTTAGGCATAAAATATAGTGAAATACTCCTGGCTTGGGCGCCCCCAGACGTAGTCTTATTCAAAGGACGAACTGGGTAACCAAACTCACAGCGCATCTTCATATTTGTTACTTGTTATCTGTTTGATCCATTTCATAATCACATTGTCCTGGATATAAAATCGAGGTCACAACATTGGCGCCGTCTGTGGGAACAGTTCTGTCGATTTACTAAAAGTCTATAGGAAACCCGAAATCTCCAATGGCAATCAATCAAGGTAACAATCCCCGAAATGAGACCGACAACCGCGACGGTGTGGAAGCCTCTATGAGCTCGCAGCGCTCTCACCCCGTTATCCCAGAGGCCACCCCCGACTGGTGGAACCTCGTCCAGATGCCAGAGGATGCAAAGGCCGTCCTGGCCGTCCTCAACAAAAAGATTCTCGTCTTCAACGAGGAGGATGAACAGCCACCCACCAAGAAAGCGGCACCCAATCTGGGGACCTCTAAGGGAAAGAACGCCCTTATCGAGAAAGGGCATTCCACTGACCAACTGGCATACGATCCAGCGAAGCACGCCATCATTCAGAATCGCAAGCTCCTGGAAAGGCCGGCGAGATTGGGTAACGTATTCGAGTGACTTGGGGGACAAGAGATCTAAAAGGCCCCTATGGCCGCTGAAGACGAGGCACAATCTCAGCCCCGTCGCGCCGACCAGATAGAGCGAGACCTGGTCATGGCCCTGAATCTACACCACAACGAGCTACCGAGAGGGTCAGCAATCCACCAAGGCGACCCACCGGCGACTTTCCCCCCCAGGGATCATCGCGGCATCAAGATCGATGCGCTGGCCAAAACGGTCCAGTGACTTCTCGAGCGAGCTGAGAACCAGGGCAGCCCGGCAGAGGCGGACCGCGACCTTGTCATTCCAGACTCCCCCCTCGGGACCACAGTCACTTTGGCTCCTACCCAAAGGAAAATCAACACCGCAGCTCTAGATCGCTACAACGGAAGCACGGACCTGAAGGTCCACGTGGCCAAGTATAACTCCTACATGGCTTCCATGGGAGCCACAGATGCCACCAAGTGCAGGCTGTTTTCCTTAACCTTGAGCGACCAGGCCCACCAATGGTTCACCTCACTACCGCCGTTCTCTATAGAATCGTTCACCGAGCTCGCTAGGCAATTCCTG
The DNA here is from genome assembly GCA_037126765.1 of Stenogyne calaminthoides. Taxonomy (NCBI): domain Eukaryota; kingdom Viridiplantae; phylum Streptophyta; class Magnoliopsida; order Lamiales; family Lamiaceae; genus Stenogyne; species Stenogyne calaminthoides. The sequence goes on along the minus strand of JBBCBC010000024.1, from coordinate 6,426,003 downwards.
ATCCATTTCACGGCCTTGGCTCCACGACCTGCGACCAAGCAGCGACTCATGAACACGCAGCAGGCAGATGATGAGTCTGATCGATCCTACATCGAAAGGATCGACAAGCTCATATTGGAGGGGGATCCCATCGGTGATGAGGCAAAAGTGCTCGGGGTTGTTTCCGGACTCAAGAAGGGGACCAAGCTGTGGCGGCGGATGACCACCGAGTATCCAATTAGCTATAACGACTTTCAGAGATGGGCGAGCGACATCATCCATGCTTTCGAGCTACTAGAAGCAAGACTCTCCGACTACAGGGAGGTCATCAATACAAAGAAAAGCTCCAAGAAAGCCGGTAATCACTATAAGGCTCCGGGCAGCTTCAAGCCCTTCGAAGAAAGCATTCCAGTAAAGTTGATGGAAGTTTTAGGCATGAACCCAGGGAACGTGTTCAATCAGATCAAGGACCGAGAACTGCTCCTCCCGCCTCGGCCAATAAAGAACAAGGGCAAGGCAAACCCCAACAAGTACTGTGCCTTCCACGAGCAAACCGGACATTATACCAGCGAGTGCAAGGATCTGCTCCCACAGCTCTGGAGGTTGTACGAGGATGGGATATTGGATGAGTTCGTCAAATGACCTCAGAGGAACCAAGAGCGAGACCAAAGAGGTCGCCAACAAGCAAACCCGCAAGATGAACATGCTCCGAGGAATGCCGTCCAGGGAGAACGGCTAGTATCGCCCATGCCCGAAAACGTGGGAGGTCGTGTGATACACACTCTATCCCCGCTCGGAACAGTAGGGGGACTTTCTACAACCGCCCCATCCAAAAGGCGTCTAAAGGCGGAGATAAGGGAAATTGAGAACGCTAGGAAAATGGTGCTACCCATTTTCATGGTAGGAGAGGAGTCCAGCACAATCGAGTTCGGCGAAAGGGACAAGGCCGGAGTAGTCTACCCCAACGTCGATCCCCTTGTGATCAGAGCTAATATCATGGGCACCACCGTATGCCGCTTGTTAGTGGATGGGGGAGCCTTCTGCAACATACTCTTCAAGAAGACCCTGGATCAGCTCGGAGATTACGACGCATATATCACCCCATGCGACCACGTCGTGAAAGGATTCAGGGACGCAACAGTAAAGCCGACAGGGATGATCCGGCTTGCTGTAGAATTAGTCTCCACTCTGAATGAAGAAGTTAGGGCCACTAGGCTTTTAGACTTCCTAGTTGTCGACCTCCCGAGCTCCTACAATGGGTTCCTCGGGAGGCCGTTTGAACATGAATTCGAGGCTGCATCCTCAACTTTTTATTTCTGTGTAAAGTTTCCCACCAAAAGTGGGCTGGTCGGCACTGTCAAAGGTGACCAAGTTGATGCAAGAGGTTGTTTGATTTATCCATAGTCTCATTTAAATTCCGCACCAATATCTAGCAAGCAAATATTTGTAATAGATAGCGATAAGCAAAACGAATCTTTAAACAATGAAATGAGCAGGAAAAGAAGTCGCGACGACTTCGACCCAAGATTGGGGCCTGAACCAGAAGAGTTTTTACTAGAAGAAGAAATAGACGATCCCCGGAAAAATACCCAAAGGGACCGTCCCGGGGAAAGACCTCGATAAAGTCAAAGTGGACCCAGCCCGTCTAGATCTTGAAGTAATAATCGGCTCAAAGATGCCGGACAACCTGAAGGGGGAAGTCATCGAATTTCTCAAAAAGAATCTAGACGTCTTCACTTGGTCGCATAAAGACATGGTAGGGATCGATCCAGAAGTCGCGTACCATAAGCTAAGCATAGATCCAGCCCAGAAACCGATAGCTCAGAAGAGGCAAAAATTCGGTCCCGAAAAATATGCAGCACTAGCCGAAGAGGTGAAGAAGCTGCTGGACAATAACTTGATCACTCAAGCCGATCAACCCCAATGGGTGGCCAACACCATTCTAGTAAAAAAATCCAATGGGACTTGGCGGCTATGCATCGACTTCACAGATCTCAATAGCGCATGCCCCAAAGATTTCTTTCCAATGCCCCACATCGACCACCTGATAGATAACACAGCAGGGCACGAGATAATGTCCTTCATGGATGCCTTTGCAGGCTACCACCAGATAGCCATGTATGAACCTGACAGGCAGCATACATCGTTCCTAACAGAGAAGAACATCTACTGCTGGAAGAGGATGCCTTTAGGCTTGAAAAATGCAGGGGCAATATATCAGAGGCTGGTCAACCACATGTTTACCGACCTCATAGGGAATTCGGTGGAAGTCTATGTCAACGACATAGTCGTCAAAAGCTTAAAATCGGAGGACCACTTAACCCACTTGGCCCAAACTTTCGATATCCTAAGAAAATTCAACATGCGACTAAACCCGAAGAAGTGCAATTTCGGAGTCGAATCTGGGAAGTTTTTAGGACACCTGGTGAGCAAACGAGGAATCGAGGCGAACCCCTCCAAAGTCAAAGCCATATTAGACATGGGGGCGCCCCGAAACGTGAAGGAAGTACAAAAACTCACAGGATGCCTGGCCGCCCTAAATCGATTCATCTCCCGAATGGGGGATAAGTGCAAGCCGCTGTTCGACACCATCCGGAAAAAATCAAAGTTTGAATGGACACATGAAAGTCAGGAAGCTTTCGGCAAGATCAAAGCTTACCTGGCGGATGTAAGCATTCTGTCGAAACCAATTCCGGGGGAGAAACTTTTCCTATACCTCGCGACCTCGGAAACAACTTTGAGCGCAGTACTAGTTCGGGTGGAGGATAGGAACGAGCTCCCAATATACTTCATCAGCCAGACACTGAACGAAACTGAACAGCGATATCCGGTCCTGGAAAAACTGGCATACGCGCTGGTTATGAGCGTAAGGAAATTAAGGCCTTATTTTTTCGACCACCAAGTCAAAGTATTGACTTCCACACCCCTGAGGAACATCTTGCACCGACCAGACACGTCGGGGCGATGCCTCAAATGGGCAATTGAGGTCGGTCAATACGGGGTAACCTACGTGCCCCGACCTGCCATCAAAGCCCAAGCCCTAGCCGACTTCATCAACCGAAATCGGATGCTTGAACGGCCCACCCTGGGAATTTATTGTGGACGGATCTGCGACCTCCCACAGGTCGGGGGCCAGTATAGTCTTAACAAGACCAGAGGGGACCTCGTTCCAGAACACCATAACCTTTGATTTCTCCGCAACCAACAACGAGAATACGAAGCGCTTGTCAGCGGCCTAGAAATGTCAATAGCAATGGGTGTCAGAAGACTGCAAGTTCACACAGACTCCCAACTCGTAGCCTACCAGATTTCTGGGGAGTACGAGGCAAGGGACGACCGAATGGCAGCCTACCAGGAGGTGGTGAAAATATTATGTCAAAAATTCGACCAAATCCATGTCAAGTTAATCCCAAGAGAGCAGAACTCGTGGGCCGATGCCCTAGCACGACTAGCGACTTCCGAAGGATCAGCAGAAATGAAAGATGTCACCATCACGACATTGCCCCACCCATCCACCAAACACGCGGAGGTCGCAAACCTAGAAGACCCAAAATCGAGCTGGATGATACCCATCATCAAGTATCTGACAACAGGCCTTCTGCCAACAGATAGGGTCCAGGCTCGGCAGCTTCAATTGCAAGCAGCAAGATACACTATGGTCCAGACCGAGCTATACAAGCGTGGCTTCAGCATGCCCCTACTCCGGTGCATCACACCCGAACAGGGGCAAATAATCCTACGTGAAATACATGAGGGGGCATGCGGAAACCACACCGGGGGGGAATCACTGGCCCACAAAACCACAAGACAGAGATACTTTTGGACCACGCTAAGGGCAGATGCCATCATCTTCGCTCGCAAATGCCATAAATGCCAAATCCACGCCCCTTCCATCAAACAAGCACCGGAAGAACTCACAAGTATCCTCAGCCCCTGGCCATTTGCAAAGTGGGGGATAGACATCATTGGCCCACTCCCAACAGTTCCAGGCTCGGTCAAATACACCCTAGTAGCAATAGATTACTTTACAAAGTGGGCAGAAGCAGAGGCACTGGCGACCATAGATCAGAACCAAGTCATCAAGTTCATATGGCGAAACATCATATGCAGATTCGGTTTACCACAAGCCATCATATCAGACAATGGCAAGCAGTTCGACGGCCTCAAGGTTGAAACTTTCTTCAAGAAGTGGAAAATCACGAAGCTCTTCTCAACCCCATACCACCCGCAGTCAAATGGACAGGTCGAGGCCGCGAACAAAATCATCAAGCACACTCTCAAAGCCAAGATCGAGGGGGACAAGGGGAAGTGGGCTAGCGAGCTCCCAGACGTTCTATGGGCCTATAGAACGACCTGCAGAAATTCAACCGGAGAAACCCCCTACTCACTAGCCTTTGGGATCGAAGCAGTGGTCCCCGCAGAAATCGACTTCCCCAGCCTCCGCACCAGCCAGGTCGCCTTCGGCCAGAACGATGAGGCCCTAACCAGAAATCTCGATCTGCTCGAGGAAAAACGACTAGAAGCTAACATGAGGAATGCCAGATACAAACAAAGGTCAGAAAAGTACTACAACTCCAAAGTATGACTCCGGCGATTCAGAGAAGGCGATTTGGTACTCAAGAGGATACTCGGCGAATTGAAAGGGACCCTCGGCCCAAATTGGGAGGGCCCATTCAAAGTCTCAAAGATCTTACCTAATGGAGCATACGAGCTCGAGCTACCAGATGGAACCAAAGCTCAATACCCATGGAATGCGGCACACCTGCGGAGGTATTATCAGTGAAATTATACCCTTGTAACCAGTTATTTAGCGGAAATATTATTAATATTTTTTCCTTAATCTTAAAATCATTGTGTGAAACCCAAAGGGGCTATGTAAAGAAAACATAAACCACCCGAGGTACGACCTTCGACACACCGAGGGGAGAATCGGCACCCTGCAAGGGGCGACCTCCCCCGACTTTGTAAGACGACCAGATAAACGAAGTCCAAACAGTAAAGTCGCATTACAACAAGACGACGTGGACAAGTAAATTTTAAGTCGCATAAGAGAAATGAAAGGTCGACATAACATGATAAAAGAAAAGGAACTTCATTAATATAACAGAAGGGAGGCCCAAAGGCGAGTACATTAAAAAAGGCCCGCAGGCCGATACATCAAAAACAAAAAGAGATGAAAAGCCGAAAGGCTCCGCCCCTCAGGGTCCCACCGAATCCCCATCCACATTCCCTTCCGTGGCCACAACCTCCAACACAGGGGCCTCAGGAGCCAACTCCGACTCGCTGGCGACCTCCGCCTCGGCGATCTCCCCTCCGGGATCGGACGTACAATCCGAGGGATTAGCAAAGAAGGAGAGGTAAACGCCCATATCTTCCAAGTCCTTGATCTCCAGGAAGACCGTGGGAGTGGGAGGATAGTCGCGGACGTAGTCCGCCAATTCGGCGACGACAGGAGTAAGGTCGCCCGCGGGATTCGCCTTGTGATAAGCTCGGATGGCTCCAGCATAGGACATCACATAGGCGAAGTTGACATTGAGCTCCTCAATCCGCTTGAAGTCGCTTTCCTTCTCAGCCAGTGTCCTCCGGCCTCGGCGGCTCGCCCCTCGGGCAGGCCGGGCCGCTCTCCCTCCCCCTCCGTCTCGGCCATGCATGCACCAGTCGGAGAGCTTTTTGAGAAGGTCGAGTTGGAGGACTCCAACCTCTTACCGGGCATCAGCGGTGACCAAACATCTTGGCACGATCGGCGAGGAGCCTGCGACTTCTGTACCCCTCATTTCGGCCTCGGTTGAGCCTTTGGTCTTCTCGAGGTAGAAAGGCGCCTTTTGAGAATGAGCAAGGGCAGTCTGAGGTTGCCCGTCATTACGTTTCTAGGTGGGCATTCTATGGTCGGTCTGCGTCCACCAAGGGTCGAGGTTAGTAGAGTCCTCCGGAGGTAGTGGGCCGTCTCTCTCGGGGACCCGGTAGGGACGATGTGTCCCGACCTCAAGAAGCTCAAGGCCTCGGGGCGAACTTATGAGAGTTAGCTTCAGTGGTCACAAAAAAAGACCTCGAGGTCAGCAAAAGAGAGGTGTACAACAAAATAAAGCAATCTGGTTAGATACTTACTCATTGATGCGGTCGGCGTCCCAGCCCAACCACGAGTCATCCTCTGGAGGTCGATCCCGAGAGAGGCGGGCCGGAGGGTTGCGAGGAGGAGAGGTGTGACCTCCCAACGTCAGTGTGGGGCTTCTCCCTCGCCTTCTTCGGGGAGGTTCAGAGGCAGCCTCATGCCTTCCCTCTTCTCTGCTGCGGTCGGCAACGAGGGACCCGACGGGGTCGAGCTCGGAGGAGGGAGGTCGGCAGCCTGGGCGTGCCTCATCTGACCAAGCACCGATTTCTTCCTGGTGGCCATCACTAATGCTGAAGGTTGGCGGTGGTAAACCGGGATGTCGGGATCTGTGCGATGGAGAGATCTGGCGACTTACAAAAACATGAGTAATGAAGGTGAGAATAGTTAAGTTGAAGGGTGAACACTCACAGGGGATTCTCAAGTGCCAGGGGTAGGTGTAGAGGTCGGCCTTCAACCGATCTAGCTCGGAGTTGAGGGTGTTGACGTCACAGAGGCATAACTCGGTGTTTCGAACAGTTTTGAATGCCTCCTGGAAGTCCCAAAATAAGTCGGCGGTCGAGGGCGCGAACACTGCAAAAAGGAAATAAGAATTAGATCAGTACGACCTCAGAAGTATGCAAGTGATAGTTTACCATGTTCAACTCGGGGCGCATAGTCCGTGGGGACCTAGATAGGCAATGTGCTCGAGGGGTCCGTCGACTCCCAGGTGCCCCCGACGAACCACCACTTTCGGTGCCAGTCCTTGACCTTGTTCGGGATCCCACTCACGAGCTCCCTGCCCTTGCGAAGTCGCACGACATTATAGCCACCGGCCTGAAAGATCGGCGACATCACATAGGCAATCTCTCCCGGAGTCGGCATCCGATGTAGTCAGGCCAGACCAAGGACAGTCATCGTCGATAAGATGTAACTCCAGCCGTTAGGAGTGATCTGCGTGAGGCTTTGGTTCCAAGCCGCCAACAGGTGGGAGATCGCCGGATGAAGGGGAAAGCGAATCCCAGTCTCCATCGAATGCTCGTTGACGGCTATCATCCCAAGAGGTGGCTGGTCGGCGCTTTCTCGGAGGTCGCCCCATAAAAGTGTACATCCTGGGGCACCTTGTATAGTTGGCAGAGAGAGCGCACATGCCGATCAGTCAAGGTCGACCTGTACTGGGGCAGGTCAGAGGCCATATAGTCGGATCTGACCGACTTCCGATATGAGTGCTCAGGTCGCTTGTAGGGGGCCTCAGCCGAGTAAGATTGATAATCGAAGGCCCGCACATAAGACCCATAGTCCCGGGTCGGAGCCGAGGTGCCGGCGGGCTCCTCCCATTCCGACGCGGCCGAGCGGAATACGCTGGGGTCTAGAGGAGGAAGGTGGGTGATGTCTTCCAGGTCTTGAAGGAACCTCTCGTCCACCCCTTCGGTGTTACGGACGATGCGCCGGATCGCGGCGGACGTAGACCCGCCCTCACGGCCGGTGGAGAGCGAGAGGCGTAGAGTTGCTGGAGTTGTGCTATGGCGACATTGTACTCATCTGAAGACGAAGAAACCGGAGGGTGCGGGGCAGTAGAGGCGGAAGAACCGCAAGCCATAGCAGAAGGAGGAAGAAAAGGGGGGATTACCTGGAGAAGGTCTCATCGGAGTCTTGCCGGAGTAGGAGGAGCTTGGGTACGAAAGAAAACGATAGCTGACCGCGAAAGGGAAAGTGGCAACGAGTGTATAACCCTAGCCTTTTTGTAGAAGGAAGCGGGGGTCGAATTTCAATAAAGATAAAAGTCAAACCTCTCCCAGGGAAACGAGGTCGCATGGATCACGCGTGACGTGCACCGTGCTCACCAATTAGAGAGACTTACGGCACATGACCTCATCCGTCTGCAACGTCATCGTGGCGAATCTATCGAATCTCATACGAATCGGCTCGACTGTCTATCTTCTCACAGATACCCAAGTGCCTCAGGAATGCTTCCCGAGGTCGATCCTTCACAAGTAGCTCAAGATTGCAGATCAAGTCCAGGCCCCGATGCTAGCACGCGACCTCGACTTGAGCGGCAATTGTTGTACCATGGAATATTCCTACCTGGTGAAGTAGTCGATATAAGCGACTTTGATGGAAATGGGAGGTCGTAGAATGACTTCCTCATGAAGCAGAGAAGGTCGCACATAGGTTTGAGGAGAAGAAGGTCGCCATCGACCTTGAGGAAGGCTGCAAGCCGGAAGCGACCTCCAGCGGCTGTAATTGGTAAAGATACGAATAACTATAAGCGCGGATATCGCGGGGTAAGCAAGGCAAGTGCATCTGGATGTGAAAATCACGGATGCAGCCAAGGAAACCCTAGATTCGGCGGCAGAAGCGTGGCAAGCCCGCTAAGAGAAGCCCACGAAGGAGAAAAACCCTAGTTTCAGGTCTATAAATACAACATGTAACTCTCATTGTAAACAGACGAAAATTCTAGTACTTTAGGCATAAAATATAGTGAAATACTCCTGGCTTGGGCGCCCCCAGACGTAGTCTTATTCAAAGGACAAACTGGGTAACCAAACTCACAGCGCATCTTCATATTTGTTACTTGTTATTTGTTTGATCCATTTCATAATCACGTTGTCCTGGATATAAAATCGAGGTCACAACAACCGACGCTTACACCCTTCCATGGGTAGATATGGCTTGGATTGAGTTCATCACGAAATGCATGTGCGTGGTAGTTGAGCCAAGAAAAGGATTCATTCATCAAAGTGGATTTAGAGTGAATACTCATCTTCTCGTCATAATTAGATCAAAGTCATTAGCCAATGCACGTCTCCTTGGATTTTTTGACCAAGGGTGACACGAATGATCAATTAGTGATTTGAGATAAATCGATTAAGTTATTTGAATAGACACTTCATCATGTTCAAGGCTAATCGAGTATTAGTGAATGAAAGAAGGAAATCACAATAGCCCATGTTACAGTTACAGGTAGTTGCACGTTTCTCGCAACGTACCTCATATATTGAGAATGTCTAATTTATTGACTAGGGTTCAATTAAGACCGTTATTTTGACTAATCGCTCGATATATGAGGGCCTATGGGTCACACAACAAGTAACTCCCATGTACGGATTAGAGTAGGTTGATTAAGTATTAAATTGGATTTAATATTTAATTTATGGAGAATTAATAATATATTAATTTGGAATTAATTATTATTGTTATTTAATTAAATAAGAATCCCAAAATAATATTATGGAATATTATTGTAGGAAAATATCTGTAGGGAAAAACATATCTTTGAGATATGGTTTTCAAGATTAGGAATTATCTTCCTAATAAAGATTTGCTTAAGATATAAGCTAATATCTCCCTATATATATGACGTCCCGGGATTCATTATTTACTACAACAAGAAAACCTAGTTTCTCCATAAAATCTAGAATAGGAGTTTTCCTAGCAAATTCCGTCTCAGATTTAACACTGGCAAATCCTTGCAAATCTGTTCACGGGGATTACGTGGATACCATAGTTGAGAAATCTGTCTTTGATCTGCTGTAAGGTTTCTCTTTATGTTTATATGTACTCAATTATGCAATTGTGTGTTCGTTGTTGGTGAACTGTTTATTTCCGTTGTGCATGTATTACGTGTTTACGTGCCTCCATATTCCAACAGTGGTATCAGAGCTTCAGGCTCTTTGATTAATTGCATAAGTTTAGACTTATAAAATTAAATTTTTTTATAAATCAATAGGTGCGGTCTGGTCAACTGACCACACCATATGTGTGAGACATATACTAATAAACGGGGAACGCTCATTAGATGAGACGTACCCCATACTTATTTGTTTAAACCGGCTCCTTTCGTCTTCATCCTCAGAATAACCACTAGGGTTTCTCTGGGAGAAACTCTGTCGCTGCTGCTGGAATTCGTCGACACGTGGGCCACGACGATGGCGCTTGAGCCAGCGACCTCGGGTCGCGGCTCGCGTCGATCACGCTTACTCACCCCTTCCGATTTCTGACCGGCCGCTCCGCCCCGATTAAGTTGCAACTCCTCTGGTCTCGTCTCTTTTCCCGGTGGCGCGCCTCCGAATCCCGTGGAAACGTGGTGGTTCACCACCAATTTGGCTCGATTCACCCTTTGCCATACGATTCTCTTCAAAACTTGGCCCCTGTGTCCGTTTTGATTCGACTCTAGGCGGCGCGCCACCAGAATCGAGACGAATCAGTGGCGGCGTGCCGCAAATTCAATCTTGTTGCCTCAGTTTCGAACCGATTTAAGCGAAGGGGTCGCGGCTCCACGCTTGACCCCAACCAGTTACTCCATTTACAGGCGGTGAGTCACCTGCACGCGAAGGCGGCAACGGCGACTCGCGCCCGTGCACTGATGCGATCAATATGCGACTAATTTGTTCTTGTTTGATGCATGTCTGATTCTATTTTGGGTTAGTTTTTGATGAACTGTGTATTCTGATGAATTAACTGATTGGGTTTCTTTGATTGGTTTGGAACTGATAAGATTGAAATCAGATTAAGCCCTAATAATTGGAACCGTTTTTGGAAATTTTTGGAATAATTTCTATAAACTGGTGAATTGTGGGATGTTTGATTTGGATGACCCGATGGGAAAAATGGTTTTGGAACCTGGACGATGATGAGGGGAAGGACTGTGCCGAAACTAGTGTTAGGACAGGCCCTTCCGTGCAATTCTAGGATTTACACATGAGCCCTCGTAAAATAAATAAATAAATCTAATTGGATTAATTTTAAGATAGTAATAAAAGTTGGACTTTTATTCAAAAATTAATTAGATTAATTTTATTTAATAATTTAAAATGAATTAAAAATTGAATTTTGAAATTCGGTTTAAAAGGAATTATTAAATCTCACTGTTAACTGTTTTATAATTTAATTCGTTAAATGCTTTATAGTCCGTTTTATAACTGTTTGGGTAGGCGGCGCCCAATAACTGTCGGACCGTATTAATTTTTTGGGTAGACGACGCCCATATAAGTGTTAGTCCATGCTAAATCATGTTTGGGTAGGCGGCGCCCAATAATTGCTCAAATGTGATATAGATTAACTTGACGGATCTCGATTAAGCAATTAATACCCCGCCTTTAAAAATGTTCCTCACTAAAATATGGTTTTTCATTAAATTGAAACGATGTCTTCCATCAAAATTAAAAGTAAACCGGGGATTTCGTTCCAATGGGTATTTAAGATCAAAGTCTTTTGCTCGGATCTACATTCAACGGGACTTTTATAGGGACATGTAGTGTCGCCGCTTGATGGTTGTAAACCAACTTAACTTTGTTCACCAGCCAAAGCAGGGAAATAAAAGTTAAGGGACATCCGATTAAACTAGGTAATCAACTAGAAATTGCAGTTTCTGCAATTGGTTTGGAGACCTACCAGTTCTGCCATTATAGTAATCAACCAAAGCAGATATTATAATAGTAGGAATGTGGATCCTAGTCCATTATGATTTATATTAGACATAAATGTGTACTCTTTCGATGAGGTCGTCAAGTATGTGAAAATAATAGAGACAAAATAAATTACAAGGCCATGTTTATTTTGATTACTGAATATTGATCATAGGAATTATGTGTTTAATTCCTGTTTTATTTTACTTGAAGGAGAGGGTGACCCCTAGCTAGAGTGGGCAATGGTCCACAAACATCACTGTGGATAAACTCTAGAATTTCTTTGGCACGAATCCCTTTCTCAGAAAAGGGTTTGTTGGTCATCTTGCCCTTGAGGGTTAAGGACAAGGATGCATGCCTCCACTGCAAGCAGAAGGGGCATTGGAAGAAGGACTGTAAGGTTCTAGCAGCTGAAAAGAAGACACAAGGTGCCTCAGCCACTTGAACAGGTATGTTTATTATTGAGATAAACATGTCCACAAATGATACTAACTGCTGGGTATTGGACACCGGTTGTGGCTCACACATTTGTACTAATGTGCAGGGTCTCAAGCATAGCAGGGCAGTTAGGCCGGGTGAAGTCTCCCTACACGATGGGAATGGAGCAAGAGTTGCTGCTGAACGTGTTAGCGTTTATGTTTTAGACTTACCCTCTGGTTTTAGACTTGAATTGAATAATTGTTATTTCGTTCCATCTATTACTCGCAATATTATTTCTATTCCTATGTTAGACATTGAAGGGTTTTCCTTCCATTTTGCAAATAATAATTGTTATTTTTCGCTTAATGGTGATTTATATGGAAATGCTCCTTTATCGAATGGTTTATATTTGTTGCATTGAGGACATAATATTCTTAATATACAAAATAAACGACTCAAACTTCGTAATCATGAAAACCCAACTTACTTGTGACATTGTAGACTTGGTCATGCAAATGAGAATAGGATTGCAAGGTTAAGAAAGTTAGACTACTTAACCCCATTCGACTTTGAGTCTTATGGAAATTGTGAATCCTGTCTCAAGAACAAGATGACCAATATGTTAGTGTTAGTGTCCTAGAGACAATCCTTTGTAAGGACATAATACTCAGATAATATTCAGTATTGGTTTAATATTATTATTTATTTAATATTAAATGTATGGCGTTACACTCATTAGAATATTATGTTTGATTGTTTGCATTTATTCTTATATGTGTTCCCTTGAGTCACTGCTGTCATTGAGTGAGTGAGAACTCAGATGACTTAAGCATGATTCTTAAATAGCCCCAATCGAGGATCATCATGAAAAGGGATATTGATGATGCAATGGAGATTGGTATGCGATCTGCATCATACTCTTAGAGAGTGTAGTAAGATCTCACTTACTACGAGATACTAGGTATCTAATGATGGATGCACAAATACCTTAGAGGGTATTGGTATACCCATCCGAGAAACCGTTTGATGTAGTTCCACTATATGTGTCTACGGGTGTCTCGGTTAGTGGGAGCGATGCGATACTCCTTTGACTTGAGATCAATACACACGACATGTCGAGTATTCGTGAATGAAAGGAGGAAATCGCAATTGCCCACGTTTCAGTTAGAGGTAGTTGCATGTTTCTCGCAACGTACCTCATATATTGAGAATGTCTGATTTATTGACTAGGGTTCAATTAAGACCGTTAGTTTGACTAATCGCTCGGTATATGAGGGCCTATGGGTCACACAACAAGCAGTTCCCTTTTACGGATTATAGTTGGTTGATTAAATGTTAAATTGGATTTAATATTTAATTTATGGAGAAGAAATTAATAATAGATTAATTTGGAATTAATTATTATTAATATTTAATTAAATTAGATTTAATTAAATAAGAATTCCCAATAATTATATTTGGAATATAATTGTAGGATTTAATGTATATGGAAATAAATCGTAGAGATTTTCATATAAGACATTTAAATCCGTAGAGATTTATATTTAGGGAATTAAATTAAAAGGAATTAATTTAATTCAAGATTAGGGTTTGTATTTTCCTAATTGGGCTAGCTTAAGATTTAAGCTGGGCCTCTCTATATACAAGCTCTTGGGAATTTACAAACAACGTTACTTCATATTTTCTCCATAAGATCCAGAGTTTGGATTTTCCTAGCAAATCTGTCTCGGGATTCAACGCTGGCAAATCCGTGCAAGTCTTTAATTGGGGATTACGTGGATACCGTAGTAGAGAAATCTACACTCGAGTTACTGTAAGATTTCTTGTTATGATTATTGTAATCTGTATGCAATTAATTGTTCGTTGTTGGTGAACTTTAATTTCCGCTGCGCATGTGATTACGTGTCATATGTGCCTAGGCGACGGCCACGCGGACCCACTCGTGCGGTGCGACGGTGACACGTCCCGACAATGGTTCGATAATTTTCTATTTGCAGCTTTGGCGAGGAGGTTCGATTCGCGAACGGTGGCGGCTCGCCGTCATCATCCTTAGCGGGTCAACCCTCTCTCGCATAGCAGCGGCGGCGGTGCTCGACCCTACCGATCTATCGCTTAGAGCGATTCCTCGACCCCAAGCAATGAACGTCAGCGGCGACTCATCCCCACACGTGTGACGGTGCGGTGAGGTCACCCGCGTTTGAAGGCTGTGGCGGCGATTCACCGCGTTCGCGCGATTGATTCGACCTTCACTAAGTGGCGATTCATTTTTGCGTCGCCTTGGGCGATGACGATTTGCATCACCTTGGTTCTATCCTTCGTTTGCCCCGTTTATCGTCACCTTTTGACCCTGTTTCTGGAATTTTCGTTGGATGATGTTCTTCGTTTGATGATAAATATGAAACTGAAAATTAGATTTTTAGGTTTGGAAATTGGATTGTTCGTTTTCTGGATTGGATCTGATTTGGATGGGTGATGATGTGGGAGGGCTGTTTTATAAATTTGATTTGAAACAGGCCCCTTCCGTGCAATTTTAGAAATTGCACCTGAGCCCCTTGACAATAAAATAATTAATTCTTGATTTAAAAAATTACTAAGATTAATTTTATAATTAAAAATAAAAGTTGGACTTTTAAGTTATGATTAATTAGATTAATCATATTAATACATTAATTGGATTAATTATTTTAATAATTTAAAATCGAATAAAATTGGATTTTGAAATTTGGTTAAAAAGAAATTATTAAATCCCACTGTTTAACTATTTTTTAAAATTTAATTAGTTAAACGCTTTATAGTCCGCATTATAACTGTTTGGGTAGGCGGTACCCAATACTGTCGGACCGTATTTATTGTTTGGATAGACGATGCCCATATAAGTGTTAGTCCGTATGAAATCATGTTTGGGTAGGCGGCGCCCAATAATTGCTCAAATGTGATGTAGATTAACATGTTGGATCTCGATTAAGCAATTAATACCCCGCTTTCAAAATGTTCCTCAATAAAATATGATTTTCATTAATTTGAACGATGCCTTCCATCGAAATTAAAAGTAAATCGGAGATTTCGTTCCAATGAGTATTTAAGGCCCAAGTCTTTTGCTCGGATCTACATCTAACGGGATTTTTATAGGGACACGTAGTGTCGCCGCTTGATGGTTGTAAATCAACTTGACTTTGTTTCACCAGCCCAAGCAGGGAAACGAAAGTCAAGGGGCATCCGATTGAACTAGGTTCAATCAACTAGGAGTTGCAAATTTTGCAATTGGTTTGGAGACCTACCAGTTATGCTATCATAGTAATTAGCCCAAGCAGATATTATGATAGTAGGAATATGGATCCTAGTCCATTAAATTTATATTAGATATAAATTCGTATTCTTCAGATGAGGTCGTTGAATATGTGAAAATAATGGAGACAAAATAAATTTGAAAGGCCATATTTATTTTGATTGCTGAATATTGATCATAGGAATTATGTGTTTTAATTCTCGTTTTATTTTATTTCTCTAGGATTGTTGAAATGAATAACTTATCATTGAGAAGCGTTTTGGAAACAAACAAATTGGCTGGGCCAAACTTTCTCGACTGGCACCGAAACATGCGTTTGGTGCTTAACCCTTTTCTGGGAAAGGGATTCGTGCCAAAGAAGTTCTAGAGTTGATCCACAGTGATGTCTGTGGACAGTTGTCCACTCAAGCTAGGGGTCACTTCACCTACTTCATCACTTTTACTGACGATTTCTCAAGATATGGATATGTGTATCTTATGAAACACAAATCTGAATCTTTTGAGAAATTCAAGGAGTTCTAAGCTGAAGTAGAGAAGCAACTTGGTAAGAGTATAAAGACTCTTTGATCAGATCGAGGAGATGAATACCTTAGCCACGAGTTCATGGATTACTTAAAATTACATGTAATCCAATCTCAATGGACTCCTCCCAGAACACCGCAGATGAACGGAGTATCCGAGAGGAGAAACCGAACCTTTTTAGACATGGTAAGGTCCATGATGAGCTTTTCTTCACTCCCTACATTCTTATGGGGATACGCGTTACAAACCTCAATTTACATTCTGAATAGGATTCCATCCAAATTAGTTGAGCATACGCCGTATGAACTATGGTGTGGCAAGAAGCCAACTTTTTCACATATCAAAACGTGGGGTTGCCCCGCGATTGTGAAAAAGATGATCACTGATAAGTTGGAATCCAAAGGTGAAAAGGGTTACCTTGTGGGATATCCTAAGGAAACGAGAGGATATTAATTCTATCTATATGAGAAACAAACGATAATTGTTTCTAGGTAGGCCAGGTTCCTCGAAGAAGACTATGTATTCAAGGACCAAAGGCTGTAAGATGATAGAACTTGAAGAAATTCAAGAACCACAAGATAACCAAGAGACTGATATCTTGTCAAAGAAACGTGATAAGGAATCAGTTGGAGCATTCAGCAGCTCACATGGTGGAAGTTTATCACTTAGTGATCCTCTTTCAGCCAGTGGGAGCGTAATTGGAGTTGTATTGCCTTCGCAACAAACTCCAAGTGGGCTGAATGAGAACAACATACTTCAAACTCCCGCCCAAGAGGCATCAGAAAGTGTTGCCCTTGAGGACTCTCCGGACATTGATAAAATCGATGCACCACAATATTTTCACGATCATAATGTACAGCCTGCACAAACACAGCTCCGTAAGTCTACTAGGATTTGTAATCCGCCCACTAGATACTATGGTTTACTCGTAGAGGAACATGATGACGTGGAGATCTCGGATAAAGACGATCTCAGAACTTACACTGAGGCAACATTAGATGTTGAATCAGAGAAGTGGAAAGAAGCCATGAAATCCTAAATGGACTCGATGTACACCAATCAAGTTTGGAACTTGGTTGAGTTGCCGAAAGGGGTAAAATCCATAGGTTGCAAATGGGTCTACAAACGTAAGACTGATGCAAATGGCAAGATACAAACCTACAAGGCTAGGTTGGTGGCAAAAGGTTATAGTCAACGCGAAGACATTGACTATGATGAGACTTTCTCACCTGTTGCCAAGATCAAGTCCATTCGAATTTTACTTGATGTAGCAGCACATTTGTATTATGAGATTTGGCAGATGGATGTCAAACGGCCTTCCTCAATGGGAACATTGATAAGGAGATGTTTATGACTCAACCAGAAGGTTTTGTATCTAAACCAAAGTCTAATCTTGTGTGCAAGCTCAAACAGTCCATTTATGGACTAAAGCAAGCTTCTAGGAGTTGGAATATCCGATTTGATGAAGCTGTCAAATCGTTTGACTTTATCAGAAATTCGGAAGATCCATACGTTTATCGTAAACGCAGTGGGAGAAATATAGTTTTCATAGTTGTGTATGTCGATGACATACTAATTATGGAAAACAACATTCCTCTTATGCAGTCGGTTAAAGATTGGCTATCAAGGACCTTCATGATGAAGGATCTTGGTGAGGCATGCTACATCTTAGGGATCAAGATCCATAGGGATAGATCCAAGAAGATGTTGGGACTGTCACAGTCAACCTACGTAGATAAGGTGTTAAAGCGATTTGCGATGGAGAACTCTAAGAGAGGTTCTCTAGCGGCATGTCATGGGATAAAGCTGTCTAAGAAGGATTGTCCTTCCACGGACGCTGATATTCGGCGCATGAAAGATATACCATATGCATCCGCAATTGGCTCCATCATGTACGCCATGACTTGCACAAGGCCAGATGTGGCCTTCGCTGTTAGCACTACCGGTAGATACCAGAAGAATCCAAGTGAACCTCACTGGATTGCTGTCAAGAACATTCTTAAGTACCTTAGACGTACTAAAGACTGTTTCTTGGTCTACGGAGGACAGTCAGAGCTAGTTGCAACTGGCTATGCTGATGCAAGTTTCCAATCCGATTGTGATGATTACACATCACAGTCGGGCTATGTTTTTGTTCTCAATGGTGGGGCGGTTAGTTGGAATAGTTCCAAACAAGAGACTACCGCGGACTTAACAACCGAAGCTGAGTACATTGCTGCGCCAGAAGCTGCCAAAGAAGCTGTCTGGATAAAACAGTTCTTAAATGAGCTAGGGGTAGTTCCGAATGCCAGTAGTCCAATAAAGTTGTATTGTGACAATACTGGTGCAGTTGCGCAAGCTAAGGATAGGTAGTTGTATGTTTCTAGCAACGTACCTCATATATTGAGAATGTCTGATTTATTGACTAGGGTTCAATTAAGACCGTTAGTTTGACTAATAACTCGGTATATGAAGGCCTATGGATCACACAACAAGTAGTTCCCTTTTACGGATTATAGTTGGTTGATTAAATGTTAAATTGGATTTAATATTTAATTTATGGAGAAGAAATTAATAATAGATTAATTTGAAATTAATTACTATTAATATTTAATTAAATAAGAATTCCCAATAATTATATTTGGAATATAATTGTAGGATTTAATGTATATAGAAATAAATCGTAGAGATTTTCATATAAGGCATTTAAATCCGTAGAGATTTATATTTAGGGAATTAAATTAAAAAGAATTAATTTAATTCAAGATTAGAGTTTTTATTTCCCTAATTGGGCTAGCTTAAGATTTAAGCTGGACCTCTCTATATATACAAGGTCTTGGGAGTTCACAAACAACGTTACTTCATATTTTCTCCATAAGATCTAGAGTTTGGATTTTCCTAGCAAATCTGTCTCGGAATTCAACGCTGGCAAATCCGTGCAAGTCTGTAATTGGGGATTACGTAGATACCGTAGTAGAGAAATCTGCACTTGAGTTACTGTAAGATTTCTTGTTATGATTATTGTAATCTGTTTGAATTTATTGTTCGTTGTTGGTGAACTTTAATTTCCGCTGCGCATGTGATTACGTGTCATACGTGCCTCTATTATCCAACACAATAAACCCTTTTCTGGGAAAGGAGTTCGTGCCAAAGAAGTTCTAGAGTTGATCCATAGTGATGTTTTTGGACCATTGCCCACTCTAGTTAGGGGTCAGTTCGGATACTTCATCACTTTTGCTGATGATTTTTCAAGATACGGGTATGTGTATCTTATGAGACACAAATCTGAATCTTTTGAGAAATTCAAAGAGTTTAAGGCTGAAGTAGAAAAATAACTTGGTAAGAGTATCAAGACTCTTCGATCGGATCGAGGAGGTGAATACCTTAGCCATGAATTCACTGATTACTTGAAGTTACATGGAATCCAATCGCAATGGACTCCTCCTAGAACACCTCAAATGAATGGTGTGTCCGAAAGGAGAAACCGAACCCTGTTAGACATGGTAAGGTCCATGATGAGTTTTTCCTCTCTTCCGACATTCTTATGGGGATACGCGTTACAAACCTCAATCTACATTCTGAATAGGATTCCTTCCAAATCAGTTGAGCATACACCATATGAATTATGGTGTGGCAAGAAGCCAACTTTTTTGCATATCAGAACATGGGGTTGCCCCGTGATTGTGAAAAAGATGCTCACCGATAAGTTGGAATCCAAAGGTGAAAAGGGTTATTTTGTGGGATATCCTAAGGAAACTAAAGGATACTATTTCTATCTACCGGAGGAACATGATGACGTGGAGATCCCGGATAAGGACGAACCTAAAACTTACACTGAGGCAACATTAGATGTTGACTCAAAGAAGTGGCATGAAGATCGATGCAAATGGCAAGGTACAAACCTACAAGGCTAGGTTGGTGGCGAAAGGTTACAGTCAACGCGAAGGCATTGACTATGACGAGACTTTATCACCAGTTGCTAAGATCAAGTCCATTCGAGTTTTACTTGCGGTAGCAGCACACCTCGATTACGAGATTTTGCAGATGGATGTCAAAATAGCTTTCCTCAATGGAAACATTGATAAGGAAGTATCCATGACTCAACCGGAAGGTTTTATCTCAAAGCCAAAATCTAATCTTGTGTGCAAGCTCAAACGACCCATCTATGGATTGAAGCAAGCTTCTAGGAGTTGGAATATCCGATTTGATGAGGCTGTCAAATCATTTGACTTCATCAAAAATTCGGAAGATTCGTGCGTCTATTGAAAGTGCAATGGGAAGAATATTGTCTTCATAGTTGTGTATGTTGATGACATACTAATTATGGGAAACAGTATCCCTCTCATGCAGTCCGTGAAAGAATGGTTGTCAAAGACCTTCATGATGAAGGATCTTGGTGAGGCCTGCTACATCTTAGGGATCAAGATCCATATGGATAGATCCAAGAGGATGTTGGGGCTATCACAGTCCACCTACGTAGATAAGGTGTTGAAGCAATTTGCGATGGAGAACTCTAAGAGAGGTTCTCTATCGGCATGTCATGGGATAAAATTGTTTAAGAAGGATTGCCCTTCCACAGATGATGATATCTAGCACATAAATGACATACCATATGCATCCGCAATTGGGTCCATCATGTACGCTATGACTTGCACTAGGCCAGATGTGGCCTTCGCTGTCAGCATCACTGGTAGATATCAACAGAATCCGGGTGAACCTCACTGGATTGCTGTCAAGAATATTCTTAAGTACCTCAGACGTACTAAAGAATACTTCTTAGTCTACAGGGGACAGTCAGAGCTAGTGGCTACTGGCTATGTGGACCCAAGTTTTCAATCTGATTGTGATGATTACAAATCTCAGTTAGGCTATGTGTTCACTCTCAATGGTGGTGCAGTTAGCTGGAATAGTTCCAAGCAAGAGACTACCGCGGACTCAACAACCGAAGCTGAGTACATTGCTGCGGCTGAAGCTGCCAAAGAAGTTGTCTAGATAAAACAGTTCTTAAATGAACTAGGGGTAGTTCCGAGTGCCAGCAGTCCAATAAAGTTATATTGTGACAACACTGGTGCGGTTGCGCAAGCTAATGAACCGAGATCCAATAACAGAAACAAGCATGTGCCGAGGCGTTATCACTTGATAAGAGAGATAATCGCTAGAGGGGAGATATAGTTAGAACGTGTTCCCACGGAAGATAATTTGGCTGATCCTTTCACCAAAGCTTTAAGTGTTCATGTACACACTAGACATGTCAATGGTCTAGGGGTTAGGCATGTAGGTGATTGGCTCTAGTTCAAGTGGGAGATTGTTAGTGTTAGTGTCCTAGAGACAATCCTTTGTATGAACATAATACTAAGATAATATTCAGTGTTGGTTTAATATTATTGTTTATTTAATATTAAATGTATGACATTACACTTATTAGAATATTATGTTTGATTGTTTGTATTTGTTCCTATCTGTGTTCCCTTGGATCACTACTGTCATTGAGTATGTGAGAACTCAGATGACTTAAGCATGATTCTCAAATAGCCCAAATCAAGGATCATCAAGAAAGGGATATTGATGATGCAGTGGAGATTGATGTGCGATCTGCATCATACTCTTAGAGAATGTAGTAAGATTTCACTTACTACGAGATATTAGATATCTCATGATGGATGCACAAATACCTTAAAGGGTATTGGTATACCCATCCGAGCAGCCATTTGATGTAGTTCCACTATATTTGTCTACGGGTGTTTCGGTTAGTGGGAGAGATGCAATACTCCTTTGACTTGAGATCAATACACACGACATGTGTGGAGTGATAAAATTTAACCATGACTGACGCTTACACCCTTCCATGGGTAGATATGTCTTGGATTGGGTTCATCACGAAATGCATGTGCGTGGTAGTTGAGCCAAGAAAATGATTCATTCCTCAAAGTAGATTTAGAGAGAATACTTATCTTCTCGTCATAATTGGATCAAAGTCATTGGCCAATGCACGTCTCCTTGGACTTTGTGACCAAGGGTGACACGAATGATCAATTAGTGATTTGAGATAAATCGATTAAGCTATTTGAATAGACACTTCATCATGTTCAAGGCTAATCGAGTATTCGTGAATGAAATGAGGAAATCACAATAGCCCATGTTACAATTACAGGTAGTTGCACGTTTCTCGCAACGTACCTCATATATTGAGAATGTCTGATTTATTTACTAGGGTTCAATTAAGACCGTTAGTTTGACTAATCGCTCGATATATGAGGGCCTATGGGTCACACAACAAGTAACTCCCGTGTACGGATTAGAGTTGGTTGATTAAGTATTAAATTGGATTTAATATTTAATTTATGGAGAATTAATAATATATTAATTTGTAATTAATTATTATTATTATTTAATTAAATTAGATTTAATTAAATAAGAATCCCAAAATAATATTATGAAATATTATTGTAGGAAAATATCTGTAGGGAAAAACATATCTTTGAGATATGGTTTTCAAGATTAGGAATTATCTTCCTAATAAAGATTTGCTTAAGATATAAGCTAATATCTCCCTATATATATGACGTCCCGGGATTCATTATTTACTACAACAAGAAAACCTAGTTTCTCCATAAAATCTAGAATAGGAGTTTTCCTAGCAAATTCCGTCTCAGATTCAACACTGGCAAATCCTTGCAAATCTGTTCACGGGGATTACGTGGATACCATAGTTGAGAAATCTGTCTTTGATCTGCTGTAAGGTTTCTCTTTATGTTTATATGTACTCAATTATGCAATTGTGTGTTCGTTGTTGGTGAACTATTTATTTCCGCTGCTCATGTATTACGTGTTTATGTGCCTCCATATTCCAATAGATAAGAATATTGACAGATGTGAGATTTGTGCATGATCTTTAAGAGAAATCTAATTTCACTAGGCTCACTTAATGCACTTGGGTATGAATTCAACACAAATAGAGGTTTCATACAAGTCACTAAGTCTAACAGAGTAGTGATGAAGGGAGAAAAGACAAATGGACTATATACTCTAGTAGGGGAAACTGTTGCTGGTGTCTCAAATGCAACTGTTAGTAAAGATATTACTACTTTGTGGCATAAGCAAGGGTGAAGAAATCGGTAGGCGCCAAGTGGGCGTTTCTAGGCCGCCTAGATTTTTTTTTTTTTTACTTTGAAATTTTCAACATGAAAAATCACAACAATTAACATAAAATCATAGTCATAAATTACAAAATAAGAACTCAAAAGTCAAAAGTTCAAAACAAATGTCTCATCATCAATGACAATAACCAAATTAAGTGGTACGATGATCGGAATGTTGCTCATCTCCATAAACACGATCATCATCAGACTCAAACTCAATGTCCTCCTCTACATCCTCATCATCCTCAGAGAAATCATCCTCATCAAGGTCCTCTAGATTTCTATTAGTATTAATTAAAAAAAAAGCAAAAATTGGCCGCCTAGGCGCGATTTCCCGCCCAGCCGCCTTGTCCGCAGAGACCGTCTAGGCGGCGCCCAGGCGTGAAAACGCATAGATGCACCAATTTTGTAAAAATCGACGCGGCTAACCGGCGCCTAGCGCCTAGGCGGTGCCTAGGCACGATTTCTGCATCCATGGGCATAAGAGACTTGCTCAAATTGGTGAAAAGGCCTACAAGAGTTGACAAAGAAAGGTTTATTTTCTGGGAATAGTCTATCAAAGTTGGAATTCTGTGAACAGTGTGTATTTGGGAAGTCAAAGAAGAAATCATTTCCAAAAGGCATGCATTCCAAAACTGAGAAGTTTGATTGTGTTCACTTTGATATTTGGGGACCATCTAGAGTAGAAACTCATGGTGGAGGCAGATACTTTATGACCATTATTGATGATTTTTCAAGACAGGTCTGGGTGTTCATTTTGAAGCTGAAAAGTGATGCATTTGAGAAGTTTAAGGAATGGCTTGTTGAATATGAGAATAAGCTTGGGAAGAAGCTTAAACACTTAAGAACAGACAATGGCTTGGAGTATCTCTCTGAAGAGTTTCAGATTTTCTGCAGAGAGAAAGGGATCACAAGGCACAGAACAGTTCCATTGAATCCCCAACAAAATGGAGTTGCTGAGGGGATGAATAGAACACTCCTTGAGAGAGTGAGATGTATGCTCTCTGATGCAAAACTTCCAAGAATTTTATGGGGAGAAGCTGTTAACACAACAAGCTATCTGATAAACAAGTCTCCATCCACTGCTATTGGGATGAAGACACCTGATGAAGTCTGGTATGGAAGGATCTCTGATTACTTAAAACTGAGAGTGTTTGGATGTCCTGCTTATGCACAAATCAGACAGGACAAACTGGAACCTAGATCTCTTAAATGCATCTTTGTGGGCTATCCTAAGGGTGTTAAGGGATACAGATTATGGTGTTTACAGCCTGGGAAACAGAAATGCATAGTGAGCATAGATGTGACATTTCATGAAGAACAAATGGGATATAAATATCAGGGAAGTACTCAGGATGTTGATGGAAACATTGCTGAAGAGAACACTCCACTTCAGGTGGAGATATCAGATAGAGATGAAGAAGAAAGGGTCACTGATGAACCACCTGTAGAAGGTGAGAATGATGATGATGGTGCACATATGGATGATCAAGCCGATAATCTGAATGATTATAGATTAGCAAGAGATAAAGTGAGAAGAACCATAACACCTCCAACTAGATTTGCTCATGCTGATCTAGTTTCATATGTCTTGGTCACTGCAGAAAATGTGGAGTATCAGGAACCAAAAGACTACAAAGAAGCTATATCCAGTAATGACAGCAGTAAGTGGATATTGGCTATGCAAGAAGAGTTACAGTCCATAGAGAAGAATTGTACTTGGAAACTTATAAAGAAACCTAAGAACCAGA
Source organism: Stenogyne calaminthoides (assembly GCA_037126765.1). Taxonomy (NCBI): domain Eukaryota; kingdom Viridiplantae; phylum Streptophyta; class Magnoliopsida; order Lamiales; family Lamiaceae; genus Stenogyne; species Stenogyne calaminthoides. The sequence continues at coordinate 6,401,434 of JBBCBC010000024.1, read as the reverse complement.
AGCTGGTCAGTTGCAGATGGATCTTCAAGAGGAAAATTGAAGTGGGGGTCACAGAACAAGTCAAATTCAAGGCTAGATTGGTAGCTGGGGGTTTTACACAGAGGGAAGGGATAGATTACAATGAAGTATTCTCACCAGTTGTGAAACATTGCTCCATAAGGCTCTTATTGGCAAAAGTTGTTCAAGATGATTTGGAACTTCAACAGTTAGATATCAAAACAACATTCTTACATGGAGAGCTTGAAGAAACCATTTACATGACACAACCAGAAGATTTTATCTCTCATGGGAATGAGAATAAGGTATGTCTATTGAAGAAATCCCTATATGGCTTGAAGCAAAGTCCTAGACAATGGTATAAGAAGTTTGACAGTTTTATGATATCTATTGGATTCTCAAGATGGCCCTATGATAACTGTGTTTACTTAGAGAAAAGAAATGGATCTGTTATCACCTATCTTCTGTTGTATGTTGATGATATGTTGCTGGCAAGTAAGAGCACAACTAGGATCCAGATCATTAAGGGAAAACTCAGTAAAGCTTTTGAGATGAAAGATTTAGGTGAGGCAAAGAGGATTCTGGGAATGGATATTATCAGGAATAAAGCTGCAGAGAAACTTGTTTTGACTCAAGATGGGTATGTTCAGAAGGTTCTTAAGAGATTTTACATGCATCAAGGAAAATCAGTGAATACACCTATTTGTCAACATTTCAAGTTGTCAAAAGATCAGTCTCCATCTTGTGAAAATGAAAGAAAGCAGATGAGTAGTGTGCCTTATGCAAATGGAGTTGGAGGCTTAATGTATGATATGGTTTGTAGCAGGCCTGATCTTGCTTATGCAATGAGCATGGTAAGTAGATTCATGGCTGATCTAGGAAGAACTCATTGGGAAGCTTTAAAGTGGGTATTTAGATATGTCAGTGGGACAACAAAGTCAGGCTTATTGTTTGAGAAAACTGAGAAGCAGACAGAACCTCTACAAGGCTTTGTTGATGCTGATTTTGCAGGAAGTATTGATACAAGAAAGTCTCTAACAGGTTACATATTCACATTTTATGGTACAACAGTGAGTTGGAGGTCCATATTGCAACCAGTGGTGGCATTATCTACAACTGAGGCTGAATATATTGCAGTCACAGAAGCAGTGAAAGAGGCTACATGGTTAAAGGGAATTCTGCAGGATTTTGGGATTGATCAGAAGAGTGTTACTATCTTATGTGATAATCAAAGTACCATTCATCTGGTGAAGCATGAAGTCTTTCATGAAAGGGTGAAGCACATTAGTGTTAAGTTCCATTTTGTAAGAGACATGGTGGAGAAGGGTACTGTGAAAATTAGTAAGGTGAGAACTGAGGACAATGCAGCAGATATGCTCACAAAAGCATTGCCTGGGAGTAAATTCAAGTATTTGTTCTGAACTGGTGAAGCTTGGACCATGTGAGATTGATTAATGAAGCTGTGCGGATTGGAGATGATGAGCACTTGGAGTTCTAAACACTTGAGGTGGAGAATTGTGAAGTCAAGTGATGTAGAAGTAAATCATCCTGAACGGTAGTAAACCAACCTGAACGGGTTTGTTTAGATTGGCCTGAACGTCAGATAAGTTGTGTTCAGCTCAGGAAGGAAAGTTCAGGGGAAAAAGTTCAGACTAAAAGCTCAGAGGGAAAAGTCGCACATGTGCTAAAGCGGTTTTTCTGGAGCAGTTTTTCAATTATGTTAGGAATTTTACTACTATAAATTATGGGCTTTGTCAATCGTCTTCTCAATTTAGAGAGTGTTAATTCTGGAGAGTTCATATCAATTGAGAGAAGTTAGAAGTTCTGTAGAGATTTCATAAGATCGTTTCAAACTCTCGATCGATTAAGGGTTGTAACTGTATCAGATTGTTCATTATTGATAGTGAAGAGTGCTCTGATCCCGTGGACATAGGTTTTATAACCGAATCACGTAAATTGTTGTGTGTGTTCTTATTTTGCGATACTGATTTTATTTGTTCTTGTGTGTTTCGTTTTCTAAGCTTTGAATCTTGTGATTCATTTCGACATTTATTAACACTTTGTTTCAAGATTCCGTATATTCGTGTTAAAAAATATTTGTCGTCGTTGTAGTTTTGATTGAAAATTTTGGAGACGAACTGAGTTCCCACTTCCTATAGTAGCAACATTATTTATGAATTGTGAATGTTTGTACTAATATGACTCACTTTGAATTTATTTTGGCCAAATGATTAAATCTAGCCTATATTTTTAATTTTTCATTAATTTTAGCATATATTTTTTTTTCTCTCCAAATTTAGCACATACTGTACTTTTACTTAAAATTTAAAAACATCCCGATTCATCCTTTTCGACAAAGTTTGTCTGATATGGTCGTCGGAATCCACCTGTCTTGTTGACGTGTAACTATTAAAATAAAAAAAATAAAAAATATCACCACCCGATATTAAAAAATGTAAATTATAAAAATATTTCGGGTCACTATTTTTTAATTTTAAGTGGTGATATTTTTTATTTTTTTTATTTTAATATTTACACATCAACAAGAGAAGTTAACTACGACGGCCACATTAGACGAACCTTGCCGAAAATGGTGACCCGGGATATTTTTAAGTATTAAGTGAATATGAGTTCGTGTGATTTTTTTTAAATATCACTTTTATTTATATGCTCTATCACTATAATGTATATACATTATTAATATTTAAAAATAAATAAATTAAACAGTGATAATGTACGAGCATAAATATGTATACATTAAAATAAAAAAGTTCACAAATATGTATACATTAAAATAAATTTTTTTACGTGAACTCACATTTGAATAGATAAATTAGAATTCAAATTTATTTTAATTTGCATTTTCTGAATCTTGCTATGCTAGGGCTTCTTATTCATGAGATAACCCTCGTTGGCTTGAGCGTTCAAAGATTTAAGATTTTGTGATTGATCATCCCAGTAGTATTGAGAAAAAAAACACAAATGATCTTTGAAATAGTATTGAGAGAAAAAAAAAATCAAGAATTTTAACTTTTTCCGTATTTATAAATAGTCCTATAAATTTTTATCTTATTAATTTTGGTAATTTTGGTATCAAATTTAGGTCTTTTGACTAGAACTTTTTTAATTTTGACTGAAAATATATTATAGCATAAGAAATGACACGAAAAATGTATCGAAATGACGAGTTCACGTAAATCACTAGGAATTAGCCATGAGAATCAATGAAATTAGCAATTTCGAATCCGTGATTCACGTGAGAGGTGTAAGCGAAATATGAAATTGATTGAGAGTTTTGCTTTCTCGATGAGATATAGTTCAATAGAGAGTGATGGTGACTGTTGACGTGACCAAAACAAAAAGTTAGGTCAATTTTCCAATGAAAATGACTAAAATTAACACTAAAATGACCAAAGTTGATAAAATAAAAAGATACGACCTCCGTTCCAGATTAGTTTTCACACTGAATTGGGCACAAAAACCAAGGAAATGTTACTTCTTGTTTTATTAATGTGATAAAGTGAGGGTATTTGAGTCAAATCAATTTTAATTGTGTGATTGTGAGTTAATTGTGTTGAAAAAACAGTGTTTTCATAACCAAACCGGCGATCAAACCAGATTGGGTACCAGTTGGCGGTTCAACAGGTTTGACCGATTAAACCGGTGGTCCAACCGCTAAAATAATCCTTATCAATATTTTTTAAATATTCTCCATATTACATAAAAATAAAATAAATGTGCACTTATAAAATTTAAAATTATATATTATAAGCTTCATTTTGAAATAAATAAAATCAAATCACTGTTTTATTAAAGGAATAAGATATTTCAGCAAAGCTAAAAAGAGTATAAACTTAGGGCCAACCATTCCGCACACTTGAGTAGCTAGAACAGATAGTTACCAAACTGAACTAACTCTACTGAGTGTTCAGTAAGATGATTATCTGATCCAAGCTCCTCAGGATCTCTGATAAATTCAGGATCAGTTGGGCTAATCTGAAGCTTCTGAAAGCAGCTCAGAATCATTGTCTCAGTAGACTTTGACTCAGGGTAATCCGTGCTTCTCAGGACAAAAATATCAGGATAACCTGACCCATCTGACCTCAGTGAAGAAAAAGTTTGAAAAATCACTGAACACGTGTATTCCCCCCCATACACGTGTGAGACTCGTTAGCTCCGGGACCAACAGTTAATACTATAGAGATTGTTCCTCAAAGTTCCACGACAGATAATCACATCGTTACGAAAAACAGTAACATCTTTATTAAAAGGAACAGAATATCCATAGTTAAATAACTTAGAAATAGAAATAAGGTTATTCCGAAAAACAGGAACATAATGAACATCTCTTAAAATTAACTTCTTGTCTCCAAAAGACAGGTGCACGTCTCCCACTGCTTCAGCTGCCACTCTCGTAGCATCGCCTAACGTGATGAGGATTTCACTCCCACTAAGTTATCGTGAAGCTAACATGATCAGTGGATTCTGTATCAACTACTCACGAATGAGAAGTGTACGATGCCAAACAGGTTTCAACAACTAGTGTGTGAGAATTACCTTTCTTTCCATTCCTTTTGGGATTAGAACAGGCCAACCTCCACTGTCCTTTACCGCAGTTGAAGCACTTGCCCTCTAGATTTCATTGACACTACCAGCATCCCCCATCTTACCATTGTCCTTGGCAACAGTTGAGTTTGATTGCTTATGACTTTTGGTCCTCTTATTCTTCTTGCCTTCCCTTGACCTAGAAGATAAAGATGGACCACTTGCCGTCAAGGCTTGAGTTTTTGTGCCCCATCAACGTCTCTGCCGCGAGCCAAAGTGCTCAAAAACTTTTGGGCAGAGAGTGGAGTAGCAAATTGATCTGGGTCCTAGATCATAATCTGCACCCAGATCCTCAAGTTTGTTCAGATGGGCCATTAATTTTGAGGGCGTAATCCCTTACGGGGTTGTCCTCCACCATTTTCAATGACAACATCTCTCGCGTGGTGATCTGACGAGCCCCGCACTTTCGACTCGTCAGTTGGCTCATCTGAATTTTTGATATGTCAAGAATCCACTTGTGCTCTTGTGCAGTTAGGACAATTATAATTTTTCATTTCCAATCAACAAAGTTTTCTCCGATGAGTTGGTTTTCTTTCAGTATATTGAACAGTGGATTAAAAGGTTATGACATACTGAACTGAAATAAACATACATCTTCTGTCAATGTCCGGATCAACATAAAATTAAATCACATAATTCGATCACATGATTCATATTAAAATCTCAAAAAAATATGAACATGCATCAGCCAACATCTCAAAACAGATTTAAATGAGCCTCGTGGGAGGGTCATCATTTAAATCACTTTCAAGTAGGTTACAAACAAGAACAGTTACAAACCTTTAATTTATAAAAAAATTAATAGTCGGCTCCCACTTGACCAATATAAAATTGACAGGGACTTTGGAGAAGTATATAAATATCAATTTTATACCTAAGTAATAACCATGATTAAATACAGAATTATTACTTCGCTTTGATCGAGCCACGTGGGAGGGTTATTGTCGCCACTAATAATAATTCACAATCATCCTTTTGGGAATTTATTCATGTGAAAGCTATCTTTTGACCGTCCCGTAGGGGAATTTCTCCAAAAGATTTCACAAATAAATAAATCATGGAGGTCAAAATTAATTTGTGTCAAAACAAATTAATTATTAAAACATACTTAGTAATTTTTGAATTTGAGATTTTTCGTTGAGCAATTCTCATGCAAACACATTTAAACAAATTAAATAAAGCACAAGAAAATACAACAGTAATAAATCAAGCAAAGCAGAAAATAAACACATTGGGCACAAATTATCCAACTGTCATGGTTTGATTTTCTTTGGCTTGATTTTGAAGAAACGCTGCCCTTGAATTTCTCCCACTCGTTCATCTCGAAAAGAACTCCGTCTTGAAAATGCCACGCCAAGCAGCCTTGGCTCGCCCATCGCCTGCCCCTCGGCGCGCCTACGCCCTCTTGCGTCCCCCTATCCGCGCGCCTACGCCCGGGGCTGATCCCGCCTTGGCGCCTAGCGCCTAGGCCCGTGCGTGCAGCGTCATCCGCACCTTGCGCGTGCCTTCTTTAGCACGTTTTGCGCGGCGCACGTCGCCCACTTACGGTTCCGGATCCGTCTTTAACTCGTCTCCATCTTCGTCTCCGATCAGTTTATAATTTATTTATTGAAAAATAAATACCTTAAATCTAGACTAGTCTATTACATTGAACAAATCAAATAGCCTAATCTACTCGTGGATTTTCTCACGAGAAAAACAATCGAATTAAAAACCATTCATTCATACGCATGAAAATAAAACATATTAAATACCATGACAATTGGATACCTGCAAAACAGATCTAGCAATTCTACTATCCAATTTCAATTTAATGTCCAACAATTTAAATAACAATTTTAAAAAATCAGAGCTCGAAACCAGAGCTCTGATACCAGTTGTTGGGAAAATCGGGGTGCCCGGATCTATTCGAGGTGATTATTTAAATACATATTTAAATTAAACAGTTAATTACTAACATGAATTAATCCTAAATCAATTCAACATAATAATAAACAACATGCGTACACATAATTCACGTAAAACCTAAACATGCGGAACTAAGAGTTACGAAATTACTAACCTCTTGAAGAATCAAACGGATGAATCAACCCAAGAGCCTTCCCAAATATATCCCCAAAGTCCACGAACGCTATCCCGTGGGAAGATTTCAACGAACGATTTTAATGGGAGAGAAATTAAATATTTTGCTACCACCTCTGTGGATTTCTAATATTTCCAACACATGAAATTGCACTTGGGAATGGAGAGTTCATCCCCTATAAATAGGGAGGAAGAGTTCGAATTTTTAGGTCAAGAAAATAAGGAATTCTTTTCTCTTTAATTAAATTTTCCATAAAAATCTCATCCCCTCTTCTACCTCATAATTTTTGAAAATTACAAGATATTAGGAGTCAAGATTTGACTTCTTGAATTTATGGGACAATTATGTATTCCTACAATAATTATCCATTTCCATAAAATATCTACAAGAAAATCAAGACAATATTTTCTTCCTAATTATCTACAAAATTTCGAAAATATTAACATGGAAATATAGCAAGAATATTTTCTTCTCTCTCTCATTAATTGGACTTTATTTTGGGCTATTTGGGGAGTCTTTAGGAGAATTAAGATTGGACCTCCAATGGACTATGAAGCTTTAATATTTTGGGTCAAATATTATTCAAGTCCATTACTATTAATTTACTCCACTATAAAATTAATATTGAACTATCCATCTTAACCCATATTACGATTTCACTGTTGGAGAATTAATTGCTCGGATCTATTCGGGATGAATATTTAAATACAAATTTAATTCAAACAATTATTACTAGCATGAATTAATCCTATATTAATTCAAATAATAATTCAACAACAAATCATGCATATAAATAGTTCACATAAATCCCACGCATGCGGAATTGCTACGAGTTTACGTGAACTAACCTGTTTGGAATGACAGTGGATTCGGTTGATAAGAACACACCAAAAAGTCTTCCCAAGTATTCCCAAGCCCTTGCTCGTCAATCCGGTGGAAGTAAACTCACGAACAATTAACAAAAGAGAAAATAGATTATTTGTTGCACCACCTTTGTGGATTTCTAATTTTTCCAACACATGGAATTGCACTTGGGGATGAAAGAATCATCCCCTATTTATAAAGGGGGTGTTGGTCGAAAACTTTGCATGGAATAGGGGGAAGAAAATCTTTTTCTTGATCTCCAAGAAATCTTGAATATATCTCATATATTCTTTTCTCCATAATTAAAATATTCCATAAAAATTCCAACTCCTCTTGTTATGGTGTATTTCGAAAAAAATAGGAAAAAAGAAACCAAGATTTATATCTTCTCGAATTTATGAGATATACTTGTATTCCAAGAAATACATATCTTCCATAATATTTTTTCAAGAAAATCAAGAAAAACTTTCTTTCTCTTATTTCTTCAAAATTTTCGAAAATATCAAAATAAATAACCAAGTGGGAGATTTCTTGAATTTAATGAGATACTCTTGTATTCCAAGAATACTTATCTTCATTCCATAACAAAATTCAAAGAAAATCTTTCTCCCCTCTTATTTATTATTTTCGAATAAATAGGAAAAATAGGCACCAAAATTTATTTTATTTTTAAACACCTTTTTCAGTTATTGGACTTTATGTTTGGGCTACTTGAGGGGCCTTTAGGAGAATTAAGATTGGACCTTCCAATGTATCTTGAATTATCAATATTGAGGTACAATATTATTCAAGCCCATAAATATTAATTAATCCCACTACATAATTAATATTGCACTATTCATCTTAACCCATATTACTGTTAATATGGCTCCCGATTATTATTTCCCGTGTTTAAGATTATTTAGCCCATTAATTAATTCAAGCCACTGAAATAGCTTTCCATTAATTAATATCTTTTGTCCTTGGTTAAGGAACGGTTCAACATTATTATCCATACCGGAAACTAGTTCCACTTGCAAGATTTGGTATGATAAATCTTATGAACCTCCCAAGGGGGCAAATCGAACAAGCATACTTGCACACGATTCTTCGTATTAAATCTTAGCAATCGCATGTGACCAATAATATTGCCCAAGATATAAAGTATTGAATCTCGTTGATTCTTTACCCGTAATAAGTCAAAGCAATAATTACTAACCACACGCGATCCTATTTAAGGGACGACGATTAAGAAATAACGAACCACTGAGGTCTAATTCTTCCTAGTTCAATGCTGAAGAATTTATCCTCCTGTAGGTCCTATTCAGTGCATCAGTCATGCACTAGTGTAATCTCTTGGTCAAGACAAGTCAATCTGGGCCTTACACTTCAACCTTTCATGATAGATTGTTCATTTCCATCTAGGTCGTGAATAGCGTACTTTTAGTTACAAGGGACTGTTAATTTAATCTTCTGTGATCTGGTAATACTAAATTAACTACAATGTAACACATACTATTTATTGAACAGTTATGCAGTAAATATATGTAACATTCAATGATATTTAAAGCATCAGTGATAAATAATTTATTTCAGTAAATAAGACAGAAATTTAGTTTGGTTATACAAAGTAAAAGCATACTTTCCAGTATAACCCCAACAATCTTCCACTTATACTCAAAGTCTACTTTTAAGTATACTACAACATGTCTCGTGTAGTTCCTAATACGTGACATCTAATGTCACCTACACGAACCTAATAATATCTCCCACTTATACTCAAAGAAGATTGACAACGGTCTTGACACCCATTCCTTCCACATGTCTCTCGAATGTATTCTGAGGCAGACCCTTTGTGAATGGATCTGCTAGGTTGTCTTCTGATGCGATCTTTGCCACCTCTATATCTCCTCTCTTAACGATTTCTCGTATAAGATGGTATTTCCTTTCAATGTGTTTGCTGGCCTTGTGGGCTCTTGGTTCCCTTGAATTTGCAACTGCTCCGATATTATCACAATAAACAGTGATTGTGCTGGGCAAATTCGGAACTACATCCAAGTCCACTAGGAAGTTCTTGAGCCAAACTGCTTCTTTCGCTGCCTCGCAAGTAGCTACATATTCGGCTTCCATGGTAGAATCGGCGATGCATTTCTGCTTAACGCTTCTCCATGTCATGGCTCCTCCCCCCATGCAAAACACACTACCAGAGGTAGATTTTTTGGAATCTAAGTCTGATTGGAAATCCGAGTCCGTGTAACAGATGGGGATTAGACTATCTGACTGATAAACCAACATTCTATCTCGAGTTCTTTTCAGATACTTCAGAATGTTTTTAACTGCCGTCCAATGCTCTTTTCCCGGGTTACTTTGATATCTTGCCACCATGCCAATGGCAAAGCAGATATCCGGTCTCGTGCACAGAATTGCATACATAAGGCTTCCGACAGCCGAAGCATAAGGAATGCCTTTCATGTCATCTATCTCCTTTTGTGTCTTAGGGCACATTTTCTTGGATAGATGGATTCCATGTCTGAAGGTTACGAAGGCTTTCTTGGAATCCGGCATGCTGAATCGCTTCAAGACAGTGTCTATGTATGAAGCTTGTGATAAGCCTATCATCCTTTTCTTGCGATCTCGAGTAATCTTGATCCCAAGGATGTGCCCGGCTTCCCCTAAGTCCTTCATATCAAACTATTTTGAAAGCCATGCCCTTACGTCTGACAGCACCTTTACATCGTTCCCGATGAGCAGAATGTCGTCTTCGTATAGTACTAAGAATACCAATGCAGTTCCGACATGCTTTTGTACACACAACTTTCGAACTCGTTTTGATCAAACCCATAAGACTTTATTACTTGATCAAAACATTGGTTCCAAGCTCTGGATGCTTGTTTGAGTCCGTAAATGGACTTTTTGAGCTTACAAACTAGGTGTTCTTGGCCTTTTTCAATGAAGCCTTGGGGTTGTTGCATATAGATTTCTTCTTCAAGACTTCCGTTAAGGAAAGCCGTCTTAACATCCATTTGCCAGATTTCAAAGTCGAGATGTGCAGCAATCGACAAGAGAATTCGGATGGACTTGAGCATTGCTACAGGCGAAAAAGTTTCCTCATAATCGATCCCTTCTTTCTGAGTATAACCTTTCGCCACAAGCCTTGCCTTGAAGGTTTCCACCTTCCCCGTCCGGTCCTCTTTTTCTCTTGTATACCCACTTGCAACCAATGGGTTTGACCCCATTAAGTGGTTCAACTAGCTCCCACACTCTGTTATGATCCATAGAACCCATTTCGGCTTTCATTGCTGTTTGCCAAGAAACTGCATCCTTGTCTTGGATTGCCTCGTCATATGTCCATGGGTCTGATTCATCTTGACCGGGGATCTAGACCGAGGACTCTCCTATCCCCATGAATCTCTCGGGCTGTCTCACAACCCTCCCACTACGACGAGGCTCCGGTTGTGTAAGTGTGTCGTTTGGTATGTGATCTTGTACAGTTGGCACTGAGGTAATCTCACTTCTGGGTTTTCTTTCGTTCATGTAGTCTTCTTCCAAAAATCTAAAGTGGGTGCTTATTACCACCTTTTGATCTTCGGGACCATAGAACATACACCCTTTTGTTCCCTTGGGGTATCCTATAAACAACCTTAATTCTGATCGAGGATCCAATTTTCCGGATTCCTTGTCCAACACGTAGGCTTGACACCCCCAAATTCTCATGTGTCTCGGACTGGGCTTACGCCCGGTCCACAATTCTTTGGGAGTTTTGGGAACCGATTTGGATGGCACCAAGTTCAGAATATAAGCCGCTATTTCCAAGGCATGACCTCAGAACGACTTGGGTAGATCCTCATAACTCATCATTGATCTAACTATTTCTAAAAGAGTTCTGTTTCTTCGCTCTGCAATCCCGTTTTGTTGAGGGGTTCCAGGTGCAGTTAGCTGGGATTCAATCCCTTCATCTGACAAGTAGTTCAAAAACTCATCGCTGAGGTATTCACCTCCACGATCGGATCGTAGAGACTTGATACGTTTTTCCCTATGATTCTCTGCTTGAGCCTTAAATTCTTTGAATTTCTCAAAGGTCTCAGATTTATGCTTCATAAGGAAAATATAGTCGTACCTCGAGTAATCATCAATAAAAGTGACGAAATACTCATAACCTCCTCTGCTTTGATTGACATTGGACCACATACATCTGTGTGAACGATTTCTAACACTTCTTTGGCTCTATTCCCCTTGGCTCCAAATGCTCTCTTGGTCATTTTACCCTCCAAACATGATTCGCAGGTTGGGATTGGTTCAACTTGGAGAAACTCCAGTGAACCGTCTTTACCAACCTTTAGATCCTCTTTGGATTTATATGTCCCAATCTTAGATGCCATAGAAGTGTCTCGTTCACATCTGATGAACATTTTCTTTTATCAGAAACAGTTGATGTGTTATAGGATGCATTTCGTGAGTGGTGTGCACAGTTAATTGTATAGAGATTATTCGACAACGTTCCATGACAGATAAATTTATCATAAAGAGAAATGGTAACAACTTTATCAAAAGTAACCGAATATCCATCAAGGTAAAGTTTAGAAACCGAAATTAAATTCTTTCTAAAACTAGGAACGTAAAGAACATCTCTTAAAATTAAAACTATGTCTAAAGGACAGGTGCACTTCTCCCACTGCTTCAGCTGCTACTCTCGTAGCATCGCCCAGTGTGATGAGGATCTCACTCCCACTAAGTTGCCGGTCCGCTTGAACCAGTGAAACAAACATGATCAGTGGACCCCGTATCCACCACCCATAAATGGGAGGCATACGCCGCTAAGCAAGTTTCAACAACTAGTGCGTGAGAATTACCTTTCTTTCCATTCCTCTTGGGTTTGGAACAGGCTGACCTCCAATGTCCCTTTTCACCGCAGTTGAAGCACTTCCCCTTAGCTGGCTTGCTCACTCCTCCACCTCCCTTCACCTTTTCTTTGCCCTTGGCAACACTTTATTGTTCTTGCTTGTGGCCTTTATCCTTTTTCTTGTTCTTACCACCCTTTGGCCTAGAAGGAGAAGAAGGTCCATTTGCTACCAAGGCATGGCTCTTTTGCCCCAATATCGCCTCTGCCGAGACCAAAGCTTGCAACAAATCAGGCATCGAGAACTTCTGATTGTTCATTTGGTAGTTCAGCCTGAAGTGTTCAAAACTTTTTGGCAGTGAGTGGAGCACGAAATTGATTTGAGTCTCGATGTCGTATTCAGCTCCAAGTACCTCAAGCTTGTTAAGGTGAGACATCATCTGGAGAACGTGCTCCCTTACGGGCGTTCCCTCCACCATTTTTATAGAGAGCAAGTCCCTCATGGTGATCTGACGAGCCACACGGTTCTGATGTTGAAACATTCCTTTAAGAATAGTTATGATGTCTGCAGCGGTCTCAACGTTCTGGTGTTGGTGTTGCAACACATCTGACATTGAAGCCAAGATGGTACAGTTTACCATTTCGTTGGAACGCTCCCAGTCAGCATACTCTTTCTTAACTTCTTTAGTTGACTCATCATTTGGCTTTTCTGGTTTAGGTGTAGTGAGAACCCAGTTATGGCTTTGTGCAGTGAGGACAATAGTAAGTTTTACGACTCCAATCAACGAAGTTTTCACCAGTAAGCAAATTGTCTTTAAGTAGATTGAACAGTGGATTAAAAGGTTGCAACATGATGAACTGAAATAAATAATAATATGCATAAGCACAAATATATCACAAGGTTCAATCACATGCATCATATTAAAATCTCAAAAAAATATGAACATGCATCAACCAACATCTCAAAACAGTTTAAATAAGCCACGTGAGGTGGGTCATTATTTAAACACATTCAAGCAGGTTACAAACAAGAACAATTACAAACCTTTAATATCCAGATTAATAGTTGGCTCCCACTTGACCAATATAAAATTGACAGGACTTCGGGGAAGTATATGCATATCAATTTTATACCTAAGTAATAACCATGATTAAATACATAATTATTATTTTGCTTTGATCGAGCCTCGTGGGGAGGGTCATCGTCGCCACTAGTAATAATCCACAATCATCCGTTTGGAATTTATTCATGTGAAAGCTATCTTTTGACCGTCCCGTGGGGGGAATTTCTCCAAAAGAATTCACAAATAAATAAATCATGGAGGTCAAAATTAATTCAATTTTATTATCCGAAATAAAATTGTCAATTAATTGTTTAAGCATACTTAGTAATTTTTGAAAGTGAGATTTTTCAAAAACATTTTCTCATGCATCGCGAATTTAAACACAATTTAAATAAGCATAAAATAATGCATAAACATCAAAACAAAAAAATAAACACATTGGGCACATATATCCAATTGTCACGGTTAATTTTTGTCATGTCTTGATCTCGAGAAATCGTCTTCTTCGCCTTCATCGTTCATCTCGAAAAGATCACCACGTTAAGCAACATCATCGACCAGCTCACGGGTCGGAGTGCCCGCCTAGCACTCCCCCGACCGTGTCGAGTGGCGCCCGTCTTACAATGGCAAAGCGCTGGCGCTTCGTCGCCTTCTTGGTCGCTCTCAGCTCGGAGTGTGCTTAGGAGGACCTCGGCATCATCAAGCATTCCCCACCACGTAGCAGTGCTCGCCCGCCCGTCCATGCCGATCCGCCCTCGCGTCCGCCCGCCCGCTTCCGCAGATCCAAGCGTCGCGTTGGCGTGCCTCCGCCCGCATCCGCCGCGTCCGCCCTCCCGATCGCAAGACGGTCTTTGCTAGCGCCCGTCGGTCTTGATCGGCCGCTATCGTAGGTTGCCTCGGCCTTGCCCCACGCCCGGGCGCGCCTACGCCCCGTTCTGGATACGTTCGTCTTTAATCCATCGTCTTCGTCTTGGCTCACGATCCGATTGCAATTTATATACGAAAAATAAATAAACCTAGATCTAGACTAGTCTATTACATTGAATGAATCAAACAAATCCTAATCTACTCGTGGATTTTCTCAATAGGTAAAACAAATTCGAACGAATCGAATTAAAAAAAACACACAATTTATATGCATGCATAAATATAAACATTCATCAAATACCATGACGATTGGATACCTGCAAAAAAAGATCTAGCAATTCTACTATCCAATTTCAAATTTAACGAAAACGAATTAAATTACAATTTAAAACTCAGAGCCCGAAACCGAGGCTCTAGTACCAGTTGTTGGGGAATTAATTGCCCGGATCTATTCGGGATGAATATTTAAATACAAATTTAATTCAAACAATTATTACTAGCATGAATTAATCCTATATTAATTCAAATAATAATTCAACAACAAATCATGCATATAAACAGTTCACATAAATCCTACGCATGCGGAATTGCTACGGGTTTACGTGAACTAACCTGTTTGGAATGGCAATGGACTCGGTTGATAAGAACACACCAAAAGCCTTCCCAAGTATTCCCAAGCCCTTGCTCGTCAATCCGGTGGAAGGAAACTCACGAACAATTAACAAAAGGGAAAATAGATTATTGTTGCACCACCTTTGTGGATTTCTAATTTTTCCAACACATGGAATTGCACTTGGGGATGAAAGAATCATCCCATATTTATAGAGGGGGTGTTGGTCGAAAACTTTGCATGGAATACGGGAAAAAAATCTCTTTCTTGATCTCCAAGAAATCTTGAATATATCTCATATATTCTTTTCTCCATAATTAAAATATTCCATAAAAATCCCAACTCCTCTTGTTATGGTGTATTTCGAAAAAAATTGGAAAAAAGAAACCAAGATTTTGATCTTCTTGAATTTATGAGATATACTTGTATTCCAAGAAATACATATCTTTCATAATATCTTTTCTAGAAAATCAAGAAAATCTTTCTTTCTCTTATTTCTTCAAAATTTTCAAAAATATCAAAATAAATAACCAAGTGGGAGATTTCTTGAATTTAATGAGATACTCTTGTATTCCAAGTGTTGGTCCCATTTTGAAAACCCATGTGTGCGTTAAATACCAATTGTAATGCATATAAAACAGGGGTGAGGGAATGGTGATTACCAATGTTTTGCTTTTAAGAACGATGTGTGTTTTGCTTATAATCAAATGCATATGACAAGTAAGAACATAAAGCAGTAAAGAACACACGATTTTATAGTGGTTCGGAGTCAAACTCCTACATCCACTCTTCCCTATCACAAGGGGCACCAACCTAACCAACTGGACTTAGTTTAACGTGTTAGTCCAACACCCAACAGATGTTTACCGAGTTCACACTCAAACGGGACTTATCACCCTCACGGGATCGCCTACCCTCCCTTTCGGGATTGCTTAGATGTTTACCGAGTTCTCACTCAAATGGGACTTATCACCCTTACGAGATCGCTTATAGATGTTTACCGAGTTCTCACTCACTTACAAACTTAACCTATCAAACTGATTTGGGTAAGGTTTGTTTGGTTTTCAACTAGGTTGAGATTTTCCCTTACATTTGTTTAGCCTCAATGCTAAGGTTGGAAAAATCTCTCTAAGCTTAATATATTACATTTGTGCTTAGATCTATGATAGAACACTCTGAATATATGCGTGTATTTCTTGTTCTGTGTTCTATGGTGGAAATGCTAGATGATTTGGCTCTGTAGCTTCAATGGTGTTTTCACACATTTCCCACTTCCACCACACGAATAATGAAGGAAGAACTTGTATTTATAGTGTGGATTTGAATGTTACCGTTGGATGGAGTCACATTCAAATCCATACTATTCTGTAGCTTTTTGCAGCTTGTTGTCTTCCTCTCATTGGTCCACGTCAGCTGAATCTAACGGCTATAATCTTCAGGATCATCTGAGTCTTCAGGATTCTTGATTCAGCAGACTTCTCTTGGACGGACCTTGTACGTCGTATATCGACACTTAGGCTTGCGAGTTCAAACTCTTACGACTTCGAGACATCGACCCTCAGTCACTTGCATTTTTCGAAGCTAACCGATCATCGCTAGCGTTTTGATTCTCAGTGAACATGACTTCAGATGACTTGTCTTCTGATTCCTTCTCGCCTGATCTGGTATGCAGATTTTTGGTTTTCTGATATCCGATTTCTTCTCGCCTGATCTGATCAGCTCACATGATCAGATCAGTATTGCATTAGGTTAGCATATCAGTTTATCTGCATCAGATTTGTACATCAGGTTAGCATATCAGGTTAGTTGCATCAGGTTAGCTTATCTGATCTCGATCACGTCTGATCTCGATCAGTCTCATCTGCTCCTCTTCTGATCTGCAACCTTCTCTTCTGATCTGGTCATCTGATCTTCTGATCAGCTGGCTTAGCTTTTCTTTTCTTCTGATTTTGCTCAGCTCATCAGTTAACTCCGAAACTCATCTTACTCATCTGATCTTGATCAGTCTCGTCTGTAGCCTCGTCTGATCTCGATCATCTTCGTCTGATTTCGTGAGTTCCCCCTCAACTTGTTCTCTCGTTCCCCCTCAACTTGTTATCTGTAGATTAGCTTCAAAAACACAAGTTGATAATATTTTGGCATAATTCATCAAAACTAAAATATCCCAACAATTTCCCCATTTTTGATAATGATGCCAAAACATTAAAATATATGCATTTATACAGAGATCGGGTTTTTCAAAAAGATCAGTTCAGATTGTCACATTGAAAATAGTGAACTTTTGAACTCCCGCTCTAATACCAATTGTTGGTATCAGTACAGAAATGGGTTTTCAAATAGATCAGTTCAGATGGTCACATTGAAAATAGTGAACTTTTGAACTCCGGCTCTGATACCAATTGTTGGTATCAGTACAGAAACGGGTTTTCAAATAGTTCAGTTCAGATGATCACATTGAACATAGTGAACTTTTGAACTCCGACTCTGATACCAATTGTTGGTCCCATTTTGAAAACCAATGTGTGCGTTAAATACCAATTGTAATGCATATAAAATAGGGGTGAGAGAATGGTGATTACCAATTTTTTGCTTTTAATAACGATGTGTGTTTTGCTTATAATCAAATGCATATGACAAGTAAGAACATAAAGCAGTAAAGAACACACAATTTTATAGTGGTTCGGAGTCCAACTCCTACATCCACTCTTCCCTATCACAAGGGGCACTAACCTAACAAACTGGACTTAGTTTAACGTGTTAGTCCAACACCCAACAGATGTTTACCGAGTTCACACTCAAACGGGACTTATCACCCTCACGGGATCGCCTACCCTCCCTTTCAGGATTGCTTAGATGTTTACCGAGTTCTCACTCAAACGGGACTTATCACCCTTACGGGATCGCCTATAGATGTTTAGCGAGTTCTAACTCACTTACAAACTTAACCTATCAAACTGATTTGGGTAAGGTTTGTTTGGTTTCCAACTAGGTTGAGATTTTCCCTTACATTTGTTTAGCCTCAATGCTAAGGTTGGGAAAATCTCTCTAAGCTTAGGATATTACATTTGTGCTTAGATCTAGGATAGAACACTCTGAATATATGCGTATATTTCTTGTTCTGTGTTCTATGGTGGAAATGCTAGATGATTTGGTTCTGTAGCTTCAATGGTGTTTTCACGCATTTCCCACTTCCACCACACGAATAATGAAGGAAGAACTTGTATTTATAGTGTGGATTTGAATGTTACCGTTTGATGGAATCACATTCAAATCCATACTATTATGTAGCTTTTTGATGCTTGTTGTCTTCCTCTCATTGGTCCACGTCAGCTGAATCTAACGACTATAATCTTCAGGATCATCTGAGTCTTCAGGATTCTTAATTCAGCAGACTTCTCTTCAGTGGACCTTGTCTGATCAGGTATACTGACACTCAGGCTTACTGAGTTCAACTCTTCTGACTTCAGACATCCTGACCCTCAGGTCACTTGCACTCAGGCTAACTGATCATCCTGCCAAAAAGATTCTGAGATATCTTAAAGGCACTGTGAATAGAGGATTGTGGTACCCTTGAATTAATTGGTTATTCAGATGTTGATTATGGTGGGTGCAGAATTGACAGGAAGTCCACTTCAGGAACTTGTCAATTTCTTGGAAGCAAACTGATATCTTGGATCTCTAAGAAATAAACTTCAGTTGCAACTAGTACTACTGAAGCAGAATACATGGCTGCAGGGAGCTGCTGTGCATAGATTCTTTGGCTAAGACAACAATTGAGGGATTATAAGTTTATAGCCAATGAAGTACATATATTTTGTGACAATAACAATGTTATTGCTATTTCATAAAATCCGGTATTGCACACCAGATGCAAACATGTTGACATCAGACATCATTTCATTAGAGACCATGTTGAAAAGAAAGATATCAGGGTGGAGAAAATTCATACTGATAAACAAAGGGCTGATATTCTTACTAAGCCTTTGGTTGAGTCAAGATTTCAGGAACTATCAGTAAAATTAGGGATGTTGGATTCTGGTGAGTAAAATTTACTGAAGGGAGAAGTTCTTCAGATGCATGAAGTTATTCAGGAAGGAATAACTCAGTATAAAAATCTCTCAGGATGAAAACTGAGACTCAGGATGATTTTTGTCAAGGTCAGTATTCAGTAAGGCTTAAGTAATTAATTAATCCTGAAACAATACTTGGCTCATGCATTTACTCACAGCATTTATTTCACTCAGTAATCATTGGAAATAAATGACTAAAGACCTGAACTTTAAGCGGGAATGTTCGAAAGAATTCTATTGGCTAGAATATCGGCAGAGAACCAAAGGGTTGTCTCGATTAGAGTGAAACATCATTTTGTCACCCTAATTGCTGTTATTTGCTACACTTATCTGATTATTTGCTATAAATAGCAAATAACTCTCTAGATTATATTTAATCTCAGATTAAATCTCGATCGTTCATTTCTTTATCCATCAAAGATTTAATCTTAGCCCTTAATCTTCACTTCCCAAGATCATATAAATACCCCAGTGTCCTCTTGATCAAACACTTTACACTCCTCGATATTCAAACGTTCAAATTCTCGAAACCCTTAATCTTCGAACGTTCAAAATTTCCCAGTTTCTTAAATTCTTGCAATGGATTTTCCTAGCTACGCCATTATTAAAGACCTCGCAGAAATAAAGAAGCCCTATTTTGAACATGTAGCGGTGATGATCGATAATAAATCCACCACAGTCTAAGAAGAACGATTGAATATGCTCCGGTTGGCTCGGTTGGAGAGATTGGTGAGCAACACGCCGGATTTGGAGTTATCACAAGAGGTGTTGCAATTCATTATCAATCTATGAGAAGGTGCACAAGGTACTCTGGTTTCGCAGTTGAGTTTTGGGACATATACGAAATCAAAACCTGAGATAGTATGTACAATTGAGGTATGTTTATCGCTTGAAGATATTAATGATATTTTCGAATTATGCAATATAGGGGTATACCCTGCGTTATATATGTCTGGAAAAGAACAGGAAATTTTGGATAGATTTTCTGAGTCCAAAGTAGAATTGAAGGGGGCTCTGAACAAACGGTGTTTAAAACCGAAATATAGAGTTTTGATCGACATTGTGGCCAAGTGCATGATGAGCACCTCTAGAAGTCTGGAGCATGTGAGCCGGAATAAGTTGAGGCTCATGGCCGCAATTGAAGACTCTCCGGTGGTGGAGTTCAACTGGTTAAAATTCCTGGTGGATTGCATACTACACCAGAACCAGAAGTTGAAATATGCTAAGGGAGCATTTACAAAGAACGAGAAGGTGCTGTTTGGCACAAAGATAAGTTTCCTCATTGAAACTTTGCTAAGGGAAAACATGTTCTTGTTGTCTAGAAAGGAATTTTCTCGGGACAGAATCATATTCAGGAAGCCCAAATCACAAAAGAAGAAACCGGCGACTTCTGAAAGTCTAAGTTCTACGGGACAGGATGAGCCTGAAGAACCCGTGGAACCTGTGGAATCTGAATTTGATCTGGACAACGTGGCCATTGCTGAAGTGGCTAAGAAGAAAGCCAAGAAGGTGATTGAGAAACGTCCTGAGGAGACGGAGAAAAGAAAGAAATCTCTTGAGCTGTTGAAAGTAAAAAGAGAGACGAGAGAGAAAAAGAAGGCTCAGGAAGAGCAAAAACGGAAGAAGAAGCGGCTCAGAACGATTGGGGAGATGGAGGCAGGAGAGAAATCTCCTTTGGATACTTTGGCTAAAGTGGTCTCTCAGGCCACTAAACAAGAAACTCTTCAGGAGGAAACGTTGCCTAAAGGAGGAGGAGATGAGGATGTCTTTACTGAGGTACTAGGTACCAGTATTGGCACTGACTGGATTACTCGAGAAATCTTCAAAGGTTCCCAAAAACCTGTTGAAGAAAGCCAAATTCAAATCCCACCCACTCACCCCTCAGAGCCAATATTTACCATACCTTCAGAGGCTTAGTCTAGCTATGAAGAGGAGGCACATGTTCCTAAACCCAGGAAAGGTGAGGCGGAGGAAAGAGAATGGAAGTAGAAGGCTGAAGGCTTCATCTTGGATAAATATCCTGAACTGGCTAACTATCCTAATCTTCAGGGTATGTTTTTCAGACTAAAGACAACCATGTTGATTATAAACCAATCCTTTGCCATGCTGAAGATTGGCAACTTCAGATGTGAAGAGTTTTGGGCAGAGGAGGTGGCTGAGTTTGATGCATTTTCAGGACTTGGAAAGAGAAGACTGAGGATCAAACATTTTGAGTTTGATGCCTTAGTGCAGAAAAAGCTTGATGAAAGGAAGGTTGCTGATCAACCTGAAGGAGGTGTAAATGAGCAGGACAAGGATGATCAAGGTCCATCTCAGGACAAAAGTGTTGAAGACATTCCTGAAGGGAGCAGGAAGGATGCTCAGCCTAAGGATGGAGCAACTGCTCAGGGGGGACAGGCTCAGGAAGCTCCATCACTTCCGCTTATTACATTTGGAGAAGCCCATCAGGAGCCTGCTGCAACACTGACCAAAATTGTTGATATTGGAGTTCAGACTGAGACTGAAAAAGAGACTCCAATTCCTCCACAACCAGTTGTTGATCTCACTCCTATTATTGAGAAGCTTACCAAGCTCGAGCCCATTGTTGATCAGATTTCTAAGCTTGAGCCTCTTGTTGAAGAAGTGTCAAAGATTGTTGAGGCACAGTCTTCTCAAGGCAAAGTCATAGAGACCCTCGGCACATCTATGGTATCTACTGATCAGGTAACCTTGCTATCTACTTAAATTGATTGTAAATTTACTGAGATCAATACAAAATTGGGAGATGTTGCTAAGGAGGTGAAGGATGAGATGGAGAGGAAGTTTGACCTGAGGACGAAAATGCTTGAGGATTTGCTGAAATCCAAGATAGAGGAGTTGATTAGGTCTGCTGTTGAAGAAATGAGTGTCTCACTCATGGAGAAGATGAAATCAACCTTTGGTGGTCTTGCTGAAGACACCAGCACAGGGCTGAATGTTCTTCAAAGGATTAAGGATGAAAATTTTCAGGTGGCTGCTGAAGTTAGATCCACATTGGAAGGGAACAGATGCACATGGACAGGACCCTCTCCCAGATCATTGCAGATTATGATGTCAAAAAGGGGGAAAGATATGACAAGCTTACAGCACTGCCTCCCTTGGAGAAACAAATCGAACAATTCCCTACTGAAATTCAGTGAGGAGAGAAGAGGAAAGAGCCTGAAGTAATGATTCACCCTAAGGCGGCTATGGAGGTAATAGAACAAAGGGCAAAAAGGCAGAGGGAACAGGAAACAAGTAAGCGAGGAGAAGCTCATGGAATCCTGATGCCTCAGAAGATGCCTGAGAAAACTGCTGCTTTTGTTGAAAAGCCCCTGAAGAGAAAAGCTAAAGCTATTTCCAAGCCAGTCAGTAAGAAGCCCACTCAGAGGAAGTTAGTTGTTGAGTTTGAAGAAGAGGAGGAAACTCAGGAGACAACTGCTCAGAAAAAAGAAGACTCTGAGGCTGATGAACTGTTCAGAGAAGGATTTGGAGAATATGATGTATCCTCCAAAAGACTTAACTGATATTGGCATAATTCTGTGAAGATGATTGAAGCAGAGAAGTTGAGGAGAGCTGTTATTTCTGTGTCAGGATCGGAGATGACCAGAAAAGCAAGGGAAGAAGCTAAGAGGAACCGAGGTGGATTTCAAAGGATGGGTTACAGGAGAATAGGCACAAAGCCAAGGAAGAGGATGTGACCTCATGTGGATAAATGGATGCCAATTGAACTGAATGATAAGTGGAAAACAGCTAAGAGAGAGTTTGTTTTCAACTATGATATCCTACAGATCTGGCCGCGATCCATAACTGACAGGGATGATGCATTTATTGCCTATCTACTGAAGAACTTCACTGATGAATGCCAAAAATGGTTTAATGTGTTTGATACACTGTGTTATCAGTTGAAGGCACCTGGACAGATCAAGTATCCTCCACCAAAGTTCAAAAATGGAATGATCAACTACGACTTCATTTATGTTGATTTTGTGGACCAAGCTGAATACCTCGAGCTGACAGGAAATGATGCTCAAACTATTCAGAAGAGGGAAGAGCTGAAGAAGAGGTACTATGGTATGTTCAACTTGGAACCTCCCACAGATGAGATTGAATCTGATGATGAATGATGTTGTTTTATGTTTCAATAGAGTAAAGATAAACTTCTGTATCTTGTACTCATGGTTTTTGTGCTTTAATGAAAAACTCTACTGATTTCTGTCGATCAAAAAGATAATTTCTCATTATCTTACTGATTGTTTGATGGTTGCTATTTACTTGTTCTTACTTGCTATAGAAATTGAAACCTGAATAGATGATAGGTTTATTTCTGATTGTGTTTGCAAGCTTGTAACAAGATGATTTTGGCATCATCAAAAATGGGGAAATTATTGGGAGATGGATTTAATAAATATTTTGATTAGATCCCAAAACCCCTGAGTATGACATGTATCAGGACATCTTGGTAGTATAGGATCAGGTTTCAATAGATATTAAGACTCAGGATTATCTGCACTCTGTATAGTCAGCAGATATAGATCAGGGAGAAATAAGTTTGTTTTGATTTTGCCTGAAGGACTCAGATGTTCCTGAGTAGCTTAGAAGAATCCTGAAGACCGAAGTTCCTGAAGAAGAAAGTCCTGAAGACTGAAGATCCTGAAGACCAAAAGATCCTAAAGATTGTTTTGTACTGACAAAAAAAAGACCCTGAACAAGCTACTTCAAGTTGAATAGTGTTTTGTTCATTCTTAGTACAAACAAACAGAATGTTATACATTCGTGGACATTAAGGAACATATCAGCTCAGTATGGTTGACCTAAATAGAGTTGTTTTGCTTGTCTCTCTTCAAAGGAAGATTTCGACCAATGAGGAGGCGAAAACAGCGTACTATACTGACACTGAAAGCGACATATCTCTGAAGAAATGTCAGGGCTGATATCTTCCAGTTCACAGAAGTTGGTGATTCGCTACGTGGCTGCATATTTCCTAATACATGCAAGGGTGTGTTCAAACCCTAAAATAGTCGTTCATAAATAACCAAAGGTAGAAACCCTTGAAGTTGTCTCTCCAACGGATAGTTTTTCAAGAGTAGACTCTTAGTGAGTTGTCTATAAATACCAAGGCCTTGTTCACAACAAAGGTTACGGGAAATCAAAGCAACTCCAGAGCTCATTCGTATTCAAAGTATACATTGTGAAGCACTCGAAACCCTTAGAATCTCCAAAGTGTTTCAGCTTAGAAGAGAGCTCATTTACTAAGCCTAGATTCTAGAATATTCAAAGCTTAGTTAGAGATATCCTAGCCTTTTACTTATGTTTGATTGTAAAAGGATATCTCACCTTAGTTGGAAACCAACCAAAACCCAAACTCTTTGATTAAGTAGTTTGCGTGTGTAGTTGTTGGAGAAGTGAGAGTTGTAAAAAGTGATTAAGGTGCTTGTGTTCAGTCTGAAAGCTTGTGTGTGTTGAGTTGGTAAGCTGTTGTAGTTCATCCTGTAAACTCGTAGTGGAAAGTGAGTAAGCTGCTGAGTTCAGTCTGAAAGCTTGAGGTAGCAGTAGTAGTGAGTTAAGGAATTTCTCTGAGGATCAGAGAGAGTGGAAGTAGGAGCTTGAGTCTCTGAACCACTATAATTTGCTGTGTTGCTTGCTTTCTGTTTTACATTTTATCCTGTTGCATATTTTCACTGAAAGCATACTCAGTTTTCTGATATTCAGTTGGAATCAATCCACTGAAAGTGCATTAAGTTGATCACAGCCTTAATCACTATTTCACTGAGAAAACAAGATTTTCAGCAAAGTAAAACGAGTATAAACTTAGGGCCTACACATTCCGCACTCTAGATAAGCTAGTATAGATAGTTATCAAACTGATCAACTCTCCTGAGTAGTCAGTAAGATCATTATCTACTCCAAGCTTATTTAAACTCTGTGTTAAAAAGAAACTCAGAATCAATTGGGCTAATTTGAAGTCTCTGAAAGCTGCTCAGTGTTATTGTCTCAGTAGACTTTGACTCAGGGCATTTTGTGCTTCTCAGGACTAACCTTTAGGACATCCTGACTCACTGATTATAGTGTTTTTACTAAAAAGTTTAAAAAATCACTATACACGTGTATTCCCCTCCCATACACGTGTAAGACTCGTTTACCTCGGGAACAACAAGATTTCTTTGTCAAGACTTCCATTAAGGAAAGCGGTCTTGAGATCCATTTGCCAGATCTCAAAGTCTAGGTGCACAGCAATCAACAAGAGAATGCGGATGGACTTGAGCATGGCTACGGGCGAAAATGTTTCCTCATAATCGATCCCTTGTTTCTGATTGTACCCTTTATCCACGAGTCTTGCCTTAAAGACCTCAACCTTTCCGTCCGGTCCCCTTTTTCTCTTGTATACCCACTTGCATCCAATGGGTTTTACCCTATTAAGTGGTTCGACTAGCTCCCACGCTTTATTGTGATCCATTGAACTCATCTCAGCTTTCATTGCGGTTGGCCAAGAATTTGCATCCTTGTCTTGGATCGCCTCGTTGTAGGACCATGGATCTGATTCTTCTCCTGAGATCAAGTCTGAGGACTCTCCTATCCCCAAGAATCACTCGGGTTGTCCGACAACCCTTCCACTACAACGAGGTTTTGGTTGTGTAGGTGTGATGCTTGGTATGTCGTCTTGTATAGTTGGCAATGGAGTCGGCCCCCTAAGTTCTTCTAAGGTAATCTCACTTCTAGTCTTTTTATCGTTCATAAGACATGATGATACTAAAAACAAACATATATCTTGTGTCAATGTCTGGATCAACACAAAGAAAATCACATAATTCGATCACATGATTCATATTGAAATCTCAAAAATATGAACATGCATCAGCCAACATCTCAAAACAGTTTTAAATGAGCATCTTGGGAGGGTCATCATTTAAATCACATTCAAGCAGGTTACAAACAAGAACAGTTACAAACCATTAATTTTAAAAGAAAATTAATAGTTGGCTCCCACTTGACCAATACAAAATTGACAGGGACTTCGGCGAAGTATATGCATATCAATTTTATACCTAAGTAATAACCATGATTAAATACAGAATTACTACTTCATTTTGATCGAGCCTCTTGGGAGGGTCATCGTCGCCACTAATAATAATTCACAATCATCCTTTTGAGAATTTATTCATGTGAAAGCTTTCTTTTGGCCGTCCCTTAGGGGAATTTCTCCAAAAGATTTCACAAATAAATAAATCATGGAGGTCAAAATTAATTCGATTCAAAACCGAATTAATTGTTTAAATCATACTTAGTAATTTTTTGAATTTGAGATTTTTCGTTGGGCGATTCTCATGCAAAAACATTTAAAAAAATTAAATAAAGCATAAGAAAATACAACAATAAATCAAGCAAAGCAGAAAATAAACATATTAGGCACAAATTATCTAACGGTCATGGTTTGATTTTTCTTGGCTTGATTTTGAAGAAACGTCGTCTTGAATTTCTCCCACTCGTTCATCTCGAAAAAAAATTCATCTCGAAGCGCCACGCCAAGCAGCTCGCAGCCGGGATGCACGCTCGCATCCGGCCGGCCACTTGGCCGAGCGACCGTGCCCGTGCGCCTAGGCGCAGCACGCGTCGCCCTTGGATCTCTCGGTAGCCTCGACGGGCGATGGGCGGGTTGCGCCCATGCGCGCGCGCGCATTCGTCCGTCGCTCTGCCTCGCCCCATCCGCCTACGCACGGTGCCACGCGCGCCTGTCTGTGCCCGTGCGCGTAGAGACCCGACCCCATCTGGCGCCGTGCGTCACGCCTATTTCGTGCGACACACGTCGCCCGCTTACGGTTCCGGGTCCATCTCAACTCCTCATTTTCGTCTTCGTCTTCGATTAGGTTACAATTTATTTAACGAGAAAATAAATACACCTTAAATCTATACTAGTCTATTACATTGAACAAATCGAATAGCCTAATCTACTCGTGGATTTTCTCACTAGAAAAACAAATTCGAAGGAGTCGAATTAAAACCATTCATACGCATAAAAAATAAATACATTAAATACCATGACAATTGGATACCTGCAAAACAGATCTAGCAATTCTATTATCCAATTTTCAATTTAATGGCCAACATAATTTAAATAATAATTTAAAAGTCAGAGCTCGAAACCTGGCTCTGATACCAGTTGTTGGGGAATTAGGGGTGGCCGGATCTATTCGAGATGAATTTAAATTCATATTTGTTGGGAGATGAATTTTAATAAAGATTTATGATTTTGATTAGATCCCAAAACCCCTGAGTATGACATGTTCAGAATGATCTTGATAGTTGAGTCAGGATTCAGTTTTTAGAATATTCAGGATGTTATCTGCAGAATGTATAGTCAGCAGATATAGTTCAGGATAGTTACTGAAGACTCAGTAGGATACTGAGTAACTGAAGACTCAGCGAGAAGACTCAGTACATCAGTCAGTATAAACTACAAAGATTCAAAAGACCACAAGACTCGAAGACCACTCAAGACTCGAAGACTCAAGAGGAAGACAAAGACACAAAGATGAAAGATCGAAGAACTAAAGATCAAGAATACTGAAGGCACAGTAATTACTGAAGACTCAGTAAGGTACTGAATGCTCAGTATGAACCTGAATGTTCCGAGGCACTGAATATATCTATCTAAAGGATGCAATACTGAGAAGATCGCGATTCCTTAGAAAGTTAGATATCTGCCAAGACATTCAAATGCAGACAAAAGGAACTAAGTCAGAAGTGTTGTTAAGGTTATATCAAACTCAGAGTTTGTAACCAAAAAGAGCCGTTGAAGGTGTCTACCTTTAACTAGAGACAAAAGTCAAAAAGAGGAAGACAACACTGTACCATACTGACACTGACAGTGACAGGTCTCTGAAAAAGATGTCAGATGTACAAAAGTTCCAGACTGCAAAAAGTGAAGACCGGCTACATGAAAGGCTATTGCCTAGAAAGTGTTAGGAAGTTTCAAACCCTAAATATAGCCGTTTCACACACCACAAGAGGGAACTCACGAAGCTGTCTCTCCAACGGATAGTTTTCAAGAGTGACCTTGGTGTATGCCTATAAATACTGGTGACCCTCTACATTGTAAGGTGACGGGAAATTTATACGCAACTTAAGATCTCAAGCCTATTCTTGTAAAAGATAAAAGCACTCGAAAAACTTAGAATTTCCCAAGTGCTTCATTATTGAAGAGAGCTCACTATACTAAGCCTAGCTTGATAAGAATTATCCAAATCTTAGTCGAGATATCCTAACCCTTTGCATTGTGCTTTATTGTAAAGGATATCTCATCCTAGTTGGAAACCAACCAAGAAACCCCAAACCCTTGTGAAGGTAGTTGGAGTGTGTTTTGTTGGTGAGAAGTGTTGTAAAGAGTTAGTAAACTACAAGGAGTAGTCAGAAAACTCTAGAGGAGAAGTTAGTAAGCTACAGGGGTAGTCTGAAAGCTTATGTGTGATTGAGTAAGTAAACTACGGAGGTAGTCAGAAAGCTCAAGGTCGGGTTGAGTAAGTAAACTACGTGGAGTAGTCAGAAAACTCAAGGCCGAGTTGAGTAAGTAAACTACGAGGTAGTCAGAAAGCTCAGAAGTTGATAGTGAATTTCTCTGAAGAGTCAGGGAGAGTGGACGTAGGAGCTTGAGTCTCTGAACCACTATAATTGATGTGTTCTTTATTGCTTTCCTTATACGTGGCTTATACATTTGCATTGACTTGATTTTGAAAGCATACTTTTCAATCGATATTGGTTGGAATCAATCCCTTTGAAGTTGCATAAGTGAATCACGGCCTAATCACTATTTCATAAAGGGAAGGTTTTTACGCAAAGCTTAAAACAGTATAAACTAAGGGCCAACCATTCAAGACTGGTGAGTAGCTAGAAGCAGATAGTTACCAAACTAAACGCACTCTTCTTCGAGGGTTTGATAAGTTAGTTATCGATCCAAGCAACTCGGGATCTCGACACTCGGGACTCGGTTGGGATTATCTCGAGGTTTTTCGAAAGCGATTTCGGGATTTGTCTCGAAGAGACTTTGACTCAGAGCGATCTCATGGCTTCTCGAACCTAATCTTCAGGATTATCTGACCCAAGCTGACCTCTGTAAGAAAAAGTTTTAAAAACACTAAACACGTGTATTCCCCCCCATACACGTGTAAGACTCAGTTTGCACCGGGACCAACAATATTTAAATTAATCAATCAATTACTAACATGAATTAATCCTAAATCAATTCAACATAATAATTAAACAATCAAATAAGCAACATGCGTACACGTAATCCACATAAATCCTAAGCATTCGGAATCTAGGAGTTACGAGATTACATACTTCTTGTAGAGACAACCGTTGAGACAATGGATCAACCCAAAGAGCTTTCCCAAATATGTCCCACGTCCACGAACGTAATCCGGTGGAAGGATTCACACGAACAATTTTAATAAAGGAGAAAAATAAAATATTTTGCCACCACCTTTGTGGATTTCTAATATTTCCAACACATGGAATTGCATTGGGGATGAAAAAATCATCCCCTATTTATAGGACAAGGGTGGCCAATTTTTTCACTAGAAAAATAAGGAGGAAAATCTTTTTCTTGATCTCCAAGAAATCTTGAATATATCCCATATATTCTTTTCTCCATAATTAAATTTTTCCATAAAAATCTCACTTCCCTTTATCCCATATTTTTTGATAAATATAAGGAAAAAGGAATCAAGATTTGATTTCTTGAATTTATGGGATAATCATGTATTCCAAGAATACTTATCTTTTTCCATAAAAATCTTTTCAAGAAAATCAAGAAAATCTTTCTTCTTCTTTTCCTACAATTTTCGAAAATTACTAGGAAATATAGGCAATAATATTTTCTTCTCCTTTTCATTAATTGGACTTTAATTTGGGCTATTTGAGGGGCCTTTAGGAGAAATAAGATTGGACCTCCGATGGACTATGAAACTTTAATATTTAGCCAAATATTATTCAAGCCCATTAATATTAATTTATTCCACTATAAAATTAATATTGAACTATCCATCTTAACCCATATTACGACTTCACAATAATATGGCTTCCGGTCATTATTTCCCGTGTTTAAGATTATCTTAGTCCACTAATTAATTAGGCCATTGAACAGGCTTTATATTAATTAGTATCTTTGTCCTTAGAGTAAAGACAGCTCAACATTATTATCCATACCGGAAATAAATTTTCACTTGCAAGATTTGGTTTGATAAAGATTCTGAGCCCACCAAGGGGACAAATCAAGCAAGCCGTACTTGCACGCGATTCTCCATATTAAATCTTAGCAATCGTCATGTAATTAATAATATTGCCCAAGATATAAGGTATCGAATCGCATTGATTCTCTTCCCATCTTAAGTCAAAGAAATAGTTATTAATTTCACGCGATTCTATTTAAGGTACGGAGATTAAGAAATAACGAATCACTGAGGTCTAATTCTTGTATATTCAGTACCAAAGAATTTATCCTCTTGTAGGTCCTATTCAGTGCATCATAATGCACTAGTGTAATCTCTTGGTCAAGACAAGCCAATCTGAGTCTTAAACTTCAACCTTTCATGGTGGATTGTTCATTTCCATCTGGGTTGTGAATTTGTACTTAGTCACGAGGAACTGTTAATTTGATCTTCTGTTATCTGGTATCACCAAATTAACTACAACGTAATACGTACTTACTTATTGAACATGTTGCAACAATATAACATTCATTCATATTTAATGCAACAGTGATAAATAATTTATTTCAGTAAATAAATAAGAAATTCAGTTTGGTTATACAAAGTAAAAAGCATACTTCTCAGTATAATCCCAACAGTATGACAACTCATCCTACAAGATCTCGTCCGAGAACTAGCATCCGGTACCGGACGAGAGTCCTTCAACGGCTTTCTCATATACTTCATTTTCTTTTGAATGACTTCCAATTCTCCACTCATTCCCCCTAAATATGTAGGGTCTGAGCATTCTTCGGTATCAATCCTATCTTCATCTCCCGTAAGGTTTCCATTGGGTCACCCCACTCTTCTGTTTAGTAGATTCTCCTTCTCTTTTCGTTTCTTTGGGTTTGGCCTTTCTAGATTTCAACCAAGCCTCATTTAGGGCCTTCTCTTTGGCCTTATGTTCTTCCTCCATTTTTCTCTGTGCATATTTATCTCTAAGATGATTCATGAGGGACTTCATGTTCTCCACCCTCTTCTGTTGAAGAAGGGTTCATGAATGCAGCCCCTTTTGCCGCAATAGCGACCTCTACTGCTTTCATCGCCAAATGATTAAACTGATCTACTGTCACAGAGGCATTGTTCCCCTATCCAGAGGCTTGTTGCAGGCTAGGGCCTGAAGTGACTTCCCCCACTGTCCTCCAGCTCCACACATCCTCGTTGGAGTAGTTTCGCCTGTTGCGGTTATACTGGAAAGTATGCTTTTATTTTGTATAACCAAACTGAATTTCTGTCTTATTTACTGAAATTAAATTATTTATCACTGTTGTTTTAAATATAAATGAATGTTATATATATTTACTGCATAACTGTTCAATAATAGTATGTGTTACATTGTAGTTAATGTGATGATACTAGATCATAGAAGATCACATTAACAGTTCCTTGTAAATAAGTACAAATTCACAACCTAGATGGAAATGAACAATCCATCGTGAAATGTTGAAGTGTTAAGCTCAGATTGACTTGTCTTGACCAAGAGATTACACTAGTGCATTATGATGCGCTGAATAGGACCTACAACGAGGATAAATTCTTCAGTACTGAATGTAGAAGAATTAGACCTCAGTGGTTCGTTATTTCTTAATCTCTATCCCTTAAATAGGATCGTGTGTAGTTAATAATTATTGCTTTGATTCATGTTGGGTAGAGAATCAATGCGATTCAATACTTTGTGCTTTGGGCAATATTATTAGTTATATGACGATTGCTAAGATTTAATACAGAGAATCGTGTGCAAGTACGTCCTTGCGTGATTTGTCCCCTTGGTGGGTTCAAAAGTTTTATCATACCAAATCTTGCAAGTAGGATTAGTTTTCGGTATGGATAATAATGTTGAGCTGTTCTTATTTCAAGAAAAAAGGTATTAATTAATATAATTAATGGACTGGATAATCTTAAATACGGGAAATAATAATCGGGAGCCATATTACAGTAATATGAGTTATGATGGATAGTGCAATATTAATTATGTAGTGGAATTATTTAATATTAATGGGCTTAAATAATATTGTGGCTCAATATTGATAATCCAAGGTCCATTGGAAGATCCAATCTTAATTCTCCTAAAGGCCCCTTTAGTAGCCCAAAGATAAAGTCCAATAACTGAAAAAGATGATTAAAATAAAAGAAATAT
The DNA here is from genome assembly GCA_037126765.1 of Stenogyne calaminthoides. Lineage (NCBI taxonomy): Eukaryota > Viridiplantae > Streptophyta > Magnoliopsida > Lamiales > Lamiaceae > Stenogyne > Stenogyne calaminthoides. The sequence continues at coordinate 6,369,081 of JBBCBC010000024.1, read as the reverse complement.
TGTTGCCTAATTTATCCTTGATTTTCGAAAATAATGAGGAGGAGAGAGAAAATATTTTCTTGATTTTCTTGAAAAGATTTTATGAAAAAGATAAGTATTATTGGAATACAAGATTATCTCATAAACTCAAGAAAATTCAAAGATCTTATTCTTCCTCATTAAGCAAAATTTTCGAAATATATATATATATAAATAAGGGGATATTTTGTTGGGATTTATTTATGGAAAATATAATACATTGGATATATTCAAGATTGCATCTTGAGAAGATACAAGGAAATCTCCCATAGGGAAATAAACCCTAAAAATTTCGGACCCCTTATCTATATATAGGGGATGAATTTTTCATCCCCAACATAATTCCATGTATTGAAAAAATTTGAAATCCATAAAGGTAGTGCAATAATTTTTCTTTTTCCTTTTGTTAATTATTTGAAGGGGATTCCTACCACCGAGAGATCAAATAAGGACTTGGGAATACTAGAGAAGATCGTTGGGTGTGATCATATTCTCTACCTTTCAATCCGCCAAAAGGTACGTCTCACGTAACTCCTAGAAATCCGCATGTGTAAGATTTACGTGGCATAATTGTTCGCATGATTTGTTGTTGGATATTTAATTGTTATTTAAATTAATATAGGATTAATTCATGCTAGTAATAATTAAATAATTTAAATTTGTATTTAAATTGCACCTCGAATAGATCTGGGCACCCTATTTCCCAATATCGCCCATCGGATCCATACCAATGCTTGGATCTAGCATATTCATCTCGATTAGTATGGGTATTCCCCTCGGTCGAGGCGGTGTGAAGGGAACATTAGTGGATCCCCTTCCTCCCGCCATCGGAGAACTCTCTGGAGTGGCAAGAGGGGTTGAGATCGGTGATTTTCCTCTCCCTGCTCCACCACCCATTTTCAAGTTGCAAGAATTATGGAAAAAATATTCTCATGTCTTAGATCAAAAGAAATTGGTACACCCGGAAGCGCCACTTGATGAATGCAAATTTAACGCACCTGCAAGATTCAAACCCGAGACCTCTCGATTCGCCGATGATTGGCGAAATGTGTATGCCAAGCTTATGTCACAACTTCTCTCCAGCTTCAAGAGGGACCTGCAAAAACATGCAGGAGGGTTCTCCGGTGCGGTCACTCCGACGCTCAAGTCAGGTGACCTGAAAACCACGCTAAATGCAAAGAGGGGGAACTCAGTAGCGAGAACTCTACGCTATACTCAACTCAAACAAAATCCCTCGTGTTTAATTCTCAAATAAGCAAGTAATCAAGACTAAAGTAGAAAGTATCTCATACTTCGTGTGTTGTGTGTGTGGTGTATACACTATTTATAATACTTGGAATCTCATGGTGTTTACCTTTCATGGGCTCAGCCCACTCAATCCACTGTCTCGAAGTTATCTCAACTCCCTTGTTGCTCCTTCCTCTACTTTCCTTGAATATCTCAACCGACCGAGCTAACCCTAACCTCAATCTCCACTTATCTCTCAAGAAACTTAGTCTTTATGAGGTGATTCCTTACTGACTCAATCCCTCAAGACTCGGTCAAGGCCTCATTCATTCATCCTTGAACCCTCTTCCCCTATCTTCACGTAGATGCCCCTTATTTCTCTCAACAACCTTTCTACACACTTTCAAACTCTAGGAATATTCTTCCCTAGGACTAGGGAAGATCCTATCGGAGCTCCACGTGGCACATCCTGATTGCCTAATCCTCCTCAATCCGGATCAATCAACAGCTATGACTAGGTCAACTCTCATCCTCTCATCCTCTTCCGAGAAGATAAAAAGGTCTATGACCCTTCTGAGGACGGAGCCCCAGGAGAGTCTGTCACTGAGCTATTCCAAGAGGCATAATCTTGTTAATCCTAGACATGTGTCATCATCTCAAGACATGCGATATCTGTGTCACATCAAAGATTATTTTGGAACTCTATCAATCTGTTAATAAGTGTTCAGAAATATTAGTTTGATTGATATTTGAGTTTTAATTGAAATTGTGCACATAAATATATTGTATTTTGTGCAAAAATTGAACTGGACATGTTCAGATTTTTGTTTGTTTTTTTAGGATTTTTTGGCCAGAAAATGAAGGGCCCGAAGCAAGAAGGAGCCCGAAAAAGCAAGAATAAAGGGTCCTCAAAAAGTGAATGGCCCAAAAAAGAGAGATCCAAAAAGTAAAGGGCCCGAAAAGAGGCCCCAAAAATAGGAAGAGGTTTTGGCGGGAAAATGTAATTCAAAATTTTTGTGGGATTCAAAATATGTAGAAAGGGTATTATAGTCCTTTTAAGAGCTCTTTTGTAGTTAGATTGCACATGTCGAAGCTAGATGACATGTCAACTTTTTATTGGATGTCTGATGTCAGGAAGGGCGAACACCCTTTATGACTGTAGAAAAGTCAATATCTATAATTAATGTGACTTGTATTTTTCAGATCAAAGTTTTAAAATACAAAGGCAATATTTTCATAAATCGGTTTAATCGGGAACCGGCCATGGAACCGATCTAATAACCCTCAAAAAATCATTTTTACGGTTGAATCGGAAAAAAATCGGCCTGAACGGGAAAAACCTGTCAAAAATTGAAAACCAGTGAAACCGGTTGAACCGATTTTTTTTTTATTTCTTTAATTAGTTTAAATTAGTTCTTAATTCTATCATCATTATTTTAAATTTTAGTGTTTTAAATTGTGTTATTGTTTTGATTTTATTATTTTATTTTAATATGAAACTTATAAATTTATAATTTTAATTTTTTTTATTATAGTTTTTTTAAACAATAATTTTAAATTTTATGAATGTACATTTATTTCATTTTTAAATGTAATTATAGAGAATATTTTTAAAACATATAGGGATCATTTATGAAAACACTGTGCAGAGAAATAAGCCAGTATTTCTAAAGATTGTTATTTTGGGTGGTAGGGTTGGGGGAAAAACATTCCAAGATTTGCCTAATAACGACAAAATAACCCATACGTTGAAACAATATCGACCAGTAATAAATAGTAAATGATTAGTTGAGATGTGGAGAATCAACCGTGATAAGATCTGTTTTGCATACATATTGTCCCCATCTCATTTAAAAATATTCAATTCTAATTCTTGTATATTATATTATAGGGTTCTTATGCGGGAGTCACACAAATATTTAAACATAGTTAAGTTGGGTCATGACGCTTTAACACTTTGAGAATAGTGGGTGTAATTTGTGCTAGATTGTACCACGTCTTGCATGAATTTTTGTCTAATTAAGGTGCACACCATAAAACCATGAATCATAAAACTATAAATAACATTTGTAATCATCCCAGAAATTGGTATTATGGTGTAGATTTAGGATTTAGAAATATACTCCTCACTAGGTCATGAATCACTTTGTACAGAATTTTACTCTGATTTGAAACGAGGCCATGGACATCGAGTTATATATAGTTCTTAAATTAATCGATTTTGGTCCGTATACCGAGTAATCGAGTTATTACCATACTTTTTATAATAATATTAATCCCCTCTATTTATGAATGATAAGGTTGGATAATGATTAATTATATAATCTTATCACTCATTTACTTTGACCATAAAGTTAAATCTTATCTTATTTTTACAATCAATGTGTAATAATTATTGGAAGAAAATCAAGAATAATATCAAAATTCGATAAATAATATCGATATCCAAAAACAAGGATGATTTATAGATTAGTTTATTTAGCAAGTATCATAACTATTGTTCAAACCTACATTTTTTTTTATGTCTAAAATAAACTAGACTCAATATTATTGCCACATAAACGTACACATAAATAATAACCTCACAATAAAGACGATATGTGACAATAACAATGAACATATAAGAAACTGACTTAAAAGCACAACAAATTCCCTACTAGTACAAAGGGGGATTGATGCAAACTTGAAAAAATTGAGAAAATCTGTCAATTTTTAAAATGCCTATAGATATAAAACATTTAATGTCTACATACAAATAAGTTGACCAATATTATGATAAACATAATTTAAGGTAATATCCATTATGTTATATATTTAAATTTCGTTTATTAAAAAAAATTATTAATGCACGATGCTCAAGTAATATATAAATATATATGTTTGTCCTCTTGTAAAGGCAACCGTAAATGGCGAGTAGGCCATGAATAGGAATTGTTGAGGGAAATTAAATAAATAAATTATTCTCGATTTTTTACAAGTTTGGATTTTTAGATGTGATGGAATTCTTTCATGGTATCAGAGCTCAGGTTGTGGATTCGATTCCCGTGAAACCACTCCACCCATTTAAATTGTTCACTTTGTTGGGTCTCCTCTTCAGAGAGCAGAGACAATAATTCGGCCCACGAGTGAGGGGGAGTGTTGAGGGAAATTAAATAAATGAATTATTCTCGACCCTCCCTACAAGTTCGGACTTTTAGATGAGACGTAATTCTTTCAGGAATCTATTCATGCATATAATAATTGCAGAATATCAAACTAAGAATAATATAAAATGGAAGAAAATAATAATGTCTCAAAATGGAAACAATATAAAATTTAGACATTCGAAACTAGTGCTTTGCGTAATCCCATAAATATCAATCAATTAAATTTTTATTTCTATAGGAAAATCTAAGAAAAATTTCGGTTTCCAAAATAAAAGAAATTCTTTTGACTAAAAATTTGAAGAGTTTGAATTATATATTTAAAATATAGTAATTAAAAATCTACTAGAGAATTACACTATACAGGAATAATCTCTTTATAATAATAAAAATTCATGCCTCAATTTGAGACGAGTTATATTTAAGAATAATCTACAAATTGTAGACAAAAACTTGTATGCAATATTGCATACAAGTGATATGTGTAATTGAGTTTTTTTTATTTTATTTTTCTCGCGGGTCAAGAGGACGGGTTAAGGCAGATTGCTAGTGGGCTAATGGGCTTTCTTCATCTTCATCGCGTCGCGCAGCACGAACACTGTTAGGTTTCTTCTTCTTCTTCCTCTTCTCTTCAGATTGTTGGCGGATCTCACGGGTTCTTCTTCTTCTTCGTTCGTGCCCTAATTTCTTGTCCAATTTAATTTTCTTCAATTCGCTCCGATCACTAAATAAAATCACATTGTTCAATTTAGTTTTTGATGAGGATTCTGCGAGAAGAAAGAAGAATATGTGTGTGGTGTTTGAATTACTCCAAAACACAAAGTGTGTGCTGAAATTCAGATCTTTCTGCACTATTTCCACGCTGTTCTGTAAATCTGTAATTTTAGACTGATGATTTTTTTGCCTTTTTACTAGTTTTTGTTCATGTAGTAACAATATTTTGCTCATATGGTAACACTCATTTTGTTCATGTAGTAACACATCAAGTTGTTTTTTAAATCTGTAATTTTGGACTGGGAATTTCTTTTCGCACTTGTACTTGTTTTGTTCATGTGGTAACACTCTTTTGCTCATATGGTAACACTCATTTTGTTTATGTTCTTTAAATCTGTAATTTTGGACTGGGGATTTCTTTTCACACTTGTACTGGTTTTGTTCATGTGGTAACACGTTTTTCTTCATAGGGTAACACTTTTTGTTCATGTAGTAACACATGTTTTTTAGTAATATGTAACACTGTTCATAAATCATCGTAATACTATGTGAATACTCATGTGTTACCATATGAACAATAATGTGTTACCTTGTGACTCATGTTACCTTATGAATATTTATGTGTTACGATATGTTTTGTTACGTGTTACGTAAGATATGAAGTTTTTTCAATATAACAATGTAGTAACACTTATACATAGATGTAGTAACACACAAAAAATTGACAAAAAAATAATAATAATTATGTGTTCAGTAGGAATCAAACCCGCGACCAAATTCATTAACAATGAACCTGAACCACTAGGCTACAACACATATTTGATAAAGATATCCTTCTATAAATACATATTCGATCTCGCCAACCTAAAGCCTAATGCCCGCGCGCTGCCCGACCCGGCCCGGCCCTGTTGACCCGCGAATTTTGACCATTTTTACCTTATTGATGTTGTATTGCACATAACACTAGTGTGTAATATTTCACACAAGACCTTCTCCAAATTGTAATTAGTTATACTCCATATAAGATCAGGAGTATATTTTTTCGATTTAATTTTAAGGATTTATGCCTCCATATAAGAATAAATGACATTATTTAAAAATATATATATCACTACAATAAATTTAAGATAACCTAAAATATTTATCTATAGTTGATTGTGGAACATCTTAATGTTATGGCTTGTCATTACATCCTTCAACTTGCGTGTACATGATAACTCGCCTGATCAGCTTATACATGTATTTTATACTATAAAAATGCATGTATTTATTTTAATAAAATTCATATTAATTAATTGCATAATTTCTTAATGATTTATATACGTGTAGTACAATATGTATTATATTGAATATTAAGAAAGAAAAATACTTTTCTGTATAAAATGCTATTTAGAAATCACCTTTTTATAGTAATATTTTTTCATAATTCTGATGATATGATTGTATGGTTGGAATACTCAAAATTGGAATAACATAATACATATATAATCCAAATATCCAGTGCCATCTGAAATTTATTACAACTAATTGAGCGCTCTGTTTCTCTATCTCATCTCATGCACATATATAGTGGAGTTGTAACATTGAATGAAATTGCCTTGAAAATAATAATAATAACATTCAGTTTTTGGTTAAATAGTTGAAAAGTTTGTTCAGAGGTAATTATAGGCTTGACCCTGTCATCCCCTATTTTTGTATATTGTCACCATTCTTATAGCCGCATTTATTGATTCCTATTTTTTACTATTATTATTTTTTTAGATTTAATTTTGAGACTAGAACACAGATTTAATTGATTCCGTTTTACAAGGACATTTCTGTATCTGTTCATGTTATCACTGCACAATTGCACATGAAGGCCTCACATGCATATGTATACATTTTTTGTTGGATATATTAATAAACATCATTGAATTAGCACATATTACATATATATTGTTGAGTTTTGATGTGAATTTAGGCTACAAACAGATCCATTTGTGTGTTAAAACAGAAATATATGAAGAACTCAATTTCAGAACAGGATTTCTACATAGAAGAAAGTGAGGAAGAAGATGAGGAAAAGGCAGGTGAAGATGGGAGTGTTAGTGAGGGTTCCACTTTCTCCAACGACGACGAACGTCAGCACAGCAAGGTTGGTTCTTTGGAATCCTGCTGGCCCCAAAGTTACAGGTAATTATGCTGTGTATGAATGACTAAAAATTGAAACTTTGTCGAAAAACTGGCATCGAATGGAACATTCATACTAGATCATGTATAATCTGTCTCACAATGTGTGATGTTATAACTTGTGTCCTTTGTTTTTGTGTTAATTTCCTTGAATATATATGTGGGATGCAACTGTTGTGTATGGCTGTTGAATCAAACTGTTTCTATTAGTAATTTCGTCGAAAAAACTGCAATCAAATGGAGCATTCATACTAGATTATGTATAATCTGTCTCACAATGTGTGATGTTATAACTCATGTCCTTTGTTTTTGTGTTAATTTCCTTGAATATATATGCGGGATGCAACTGTTGTGTATGGCTGTTAAATCAAACTAATTTTATTAGTAATTTCGTCGAAAACAGACTGGAATCTAGAAGAAGACAGTATTGTAAGCAACATTCGTGTGTAATCTCTCTCAGAGTGTCTGTCATGTTAATGTTAATGTTAGATAATATGTGACATGAAAATACGCGTTTTACAGGCAAACGATTGATCTATACGGGAGTGTTCCGTCTCCAAGTATAAACTTTCTCGGGCCACCATCAATATCACAGTTAGGAAGCTCATTTATGTCGTCGTCCCTCATAAGGAGACACACTCCTGAGATATTACCTTCTCTTAGTAAGCCTCTTATATCGGAGGTCGAGAAGCCCAAAGAAGGAAGGAGCGGTCGTTACCCTCTCTCCCCTACACTTTCAAGAAGATCGAGTTTAAGGAAAGCAGTTCTCGATAAGCGAGCAGCATCAGTCGCCCACGGCCCCCCAACGAATCGCCAGAGCACATATGGACAAGCTGTCATAAACGGTTCGTTTAACTCCTCTTTCTATCTGAAAATATATGAACGTACGCAATTTGTTGCATAAAAGAAACAAATTGATGTAGGCATGAACGTTTTATGTGGAGTGGGAATCCTTTCGACGCCGTATGCTATAAGAGAAGGAGGGTGGTTAGGACTTGTTATATTAATGGTGTTTGCTGGACTTTCTTTCTACACTGGGATTCTGTTGAGGTACTGTTTGGACAGTCAACCGGGCCTTGAAACGTATCCGGATATTGGACAAGCTGCTTTTGGAATCACGGGGCGAATCTGCATATCTGTAAGTTTCATTATCCCCAAGTGGTATTAGTTCTTTTACTAAAAGGTATTAGTTCTCTCCACTGAATAGTATTACTAACTTAATGGTACTGTTTCATTGCATCCCACATTAAACTTTTCATATTTGTTTGTTTCTTGTGTGTGCAGATCATTTTATACGTGGAGTTGTACGTAAGTATATACGTACCGTTCTACATTAACAACTTCATAAGCACGAACGATATCTAAATCATCTGTTTTAATTTTTTGCAGGCTTGTTGTGTTGAGTACATTATTTTGGAGAGCGATAACTTGGCGTCGTTATTTCCAAACGCGCATTTAAGCTTAGGAGTGTTCGAGTTGAATGCTCAACATCTTTTCGCGCTCATCACCACCGTGGCTATTCTTCCCACAGTCTGGTTACGAGATCTGAGTATCCTTAGCTACATCTCCGGTAAGCATTTACCAATTTACCCTCATCGTCATCATCATAATCGGTTTGGTCAATTTATACGGTACTTTCAGCTGGAGGAGTCGTTGCATCAACCTTAGTCGTCGCTTGTTTGTTTTGGGTTGGGATAGAGGATAAAGTTAATGTTCATGCTAAAGGAACACCGTTGAATCTCTCGACTCTTCCCGTTGCGATTGGTCTCTATGGTTTTTGTTACTCGGGGCATGCCGTTATTCCCAATATATATTCATCCATGCAGAAACCAGACCAGTACCCTTCTGTCCTCCTAACAAGGTGACTCTATCTCCAAATTTCTTGCCCCTCTTCGTTTCGATGATTTTATGGACGAAACACTTTTTAATGCAGCTTTGGTCTTTGCACTGTGATGTATGCTGGAGCTGCTACAATGGGATATATTATGTTTGGAGAATCAACACAATCTCAGTTTACACTTAACATGCCCAAAGATTTAGTTGCCTCTAAGATTGCTGTCTGGACTACTGTAAGTTGTGTTCTGTACATTGGTGTTCTTACACGAATCGTACACGAATAACATGTTTTCTTCTTCTTTTCTTGCAGGTTGTCAATCCATTTACAAAATATCCTTTGTTTGATTCATCAATCTGGTCATTTATTCAATTTTATTACACGAAGCTAGACGTACCTTAGACAAAGCTCGTTCGTTTTTTATTTTCCCTTAATCACGAATACGTATGCGTTAACCATGTCTCCGGTGGCAATGAGTCTGGAGGAACTAATACCATCATCAAGAAATCCAAAATCCTCTCAGATATATTCAATTTTCATAAGAACAGCATTGGTGATATCCACATTGCTAGTTGGCCTTACAATCCCTTTCTTTGGTAATACGCATATTTTCTTGTTCGTTTCTTGTGGTTATCTCACTCGTCGTTCGTTATATATATCTAGCATCTATAATGCAGGTCTTGTGAGTGCATTGATTGGTTCTTTTCTCACAATGCTAGTTGTAAGTGTTGTAACTTTCATCTGAACATAGGCTTTTTTTCCTGCTCGTTTTTACTGTCTGAACTTCGTTTACACAGACGTTGATTCTTCCATGCGCGTGCTATTTGAGCATTCTGAGGGGCAAATTAGGCCTTCTCCAGGTAACAATTAGTTCTCTCCACCATCATAAGAGAAAACAACTCAACTAATACTTTTCAGTGAAAACAAGTAATACTAACAAAACAATACCTTTTGGCCAAACAACTAATATGATTTAGAAAAACACTAGAGATGCATGGTTCATACAAGTTTTTGTCTGCTTGGTTTTTACTGGTTTTTTGTCTCACAGAGGACGATGTGTATGTTCGTTATTGGAGTAGGCGTTGTATTGTCTGCACTTGGGAGCTATTCGGCGCTGTCTAAAATCATCGACGAGTTGAGCTGATCCATACTTTGCACACACAGATGTTGTGCATCCTTTTTAGAGGCTCTTGTAGATGATGCTTCTGATACCTTTGTATTTGTTCACCAATACTTCTGTTGCTACCATCTTCTTTTCACTATATCTTGTTTAATACAGCAAAAGAGAAATTTTGATTATTTCTTTTCTTAGTCTCAATGCAAAAGGTTGATTTTTATTTTTTAATTTCAATTCTTTTAAAAAACTGAGATCGTCCAAGTGATTAACAAAGAATTTTAGGGTTAATTTTTTAATTTGGATCTCAATTTTAGAAGCTATTCATTAGGGATCCATTTTTCTGTTTCTCCCTCAAATCAGGTTCACCTGTATTCTTCTTTGATATCAAATTCGAGGGCGAAAGGCGGAGGTGGAACCTCCGCCTTTCCACCACCGGTTTTATACTGGCTGGGGTGGCGGGCGGCAAAGAGGATTAGACCATTGGAAGAAGTAATACAACAATAAAGGTCCAAGGACAATAAAATTGAACAAATTTCATGTGCATATATACATAATAGTCTAATAGCTTATGTGGCATTCCTAAACTAAACCCTAAACTATGAACCGTAAACCCTAAACCATCAACCATTCGGGCTGGGTGAACCATGAACCGCTTGGGCAGGTTTTGGGTTGGGTCGAGTTGGGTTCGAACCGGGTAAAAAATCTATTAGGCTCCATAAGGAGCCCACTAGTAGGATCCATATCAATTCTGTATATATATATATATATATAGATATATATAGTCTATAAGTTAGCAATCAAGCTCAAAGATGAAGAGAACAACAAAGGAGTGTAGTACTATATATTAGTCACATGAAGTGGAGATAAGCCTCTTCCATCTATGGTGTTTTTTGATACAAGAACTGCAAACGCCTGTGAAGATAATCGATGTCCCAAATTTACGTCCTCCACCACCGCTTCTTTTTCTTGTCCTCTACCACAGGCGATTCTACAATGCAAAAACACAAGAATCGACGTTCATCATCAATTTTTTTGGCAACAGAAACACGTTGCAAGTTGCAACATTTTACCCCATCACATAATAAATGGAGTATACAAGAAAATAATTCTTTACCTTCCGAGGGATAGATTGAATTGTAGTGCACTTCTGACCAAAAGCTCAACAAGATAACTGCATCGCCATGCACAAAACACTTGTTACTTGGACTTCAAGTTTCAGGTATTACCAAGATAATAAAACAAGAAAATGGCTGATTTTTCAGAAAAAGTGCACATATAGAAACCAATGTCAATTAGAAACCACATTAAGACATCAACCCTCTTTCAGTTCGATGATCTAAATCAACGAAATACTAAACTGAAAGACATCAATGTCCCTTACCGAATATGCTTCTGGAAGCCTCCCAAACTCAGTCCCAAGTCCCAAAACGGAACAAAAGAAAAGAAAGGAGTAACGAACATAAAACGGAGAACAAACTTACTTCGGTTTGACTTCTCCATTCGTGGAAGAATCTCGATATAGATCGTATCTTTGAACGACGTCATGACAATGATCTTGAAGCCATACTGCCATTAAGAATAGATGCTCAATAGATCATTCGGATGTAATTAATGTTAAAATAAACAAGCAAACAATGCCATGATAATCACAGTGAACATAAACATAGACAAGTAACAAGAGAGAAACGAGAGTAGAAAGAACTCATACGCAATCTGCAGCAGCCTGCAACGTAACATGATCACCCCATTCCCCGTTTCTGTAATTATGTAAAAAGTTGATTAGAGCACTAGATATCAACCATACATTATTATTATTTTATACAGACATTTGTTGACGTGTGTTTATTTTAAGAAAGAGGCACAGGTTTAGATGTACTCTACTTGCTCATTTTCTTCACGTACTCATCATAAGCCATGGGGACATAATTGTCATACAGCTCAGGTTTTGACTTCAGCTGATTGTTGGAAAGTGAAAACGAACGACATCATTAGAACATGGATGGGCACAATTCAATTGAAATTAATTACAGATTATGAGTGACATAATATCATGTCACAGCAAAATCATAAGCGAACCTGATCGACTATCTGTTCTCTCACAAATTTGTGATGCTCTGGAGTTCGGTATATTTGATCTGACAATGACCGGAACTGCAGAAAGAACAGGGAAGATATATTAAGCCAAATGATTGGAAAGTATATAGCATTGACAAAGCATGGAAAGATGATTGGGACCAACTGAAATTGATCTAAGAGGCTACAAGCCATACACAAATTCTATATGAATCAGTAGTGCAAAGTCGAAGAAAAGAGTCAAAAGACCTAATGTGAAAGAAAATAATGCCCCGTACATACTAGACACAACACATTTATACGTCATAAAAAATAGGGAAAATAGTATTTTTAGACCTATAAGCTACCCCTATATCGGTTTCAGTCTTGCCGACTTTCATGAATTGAAAATAGGCTGGGAACTTTCAATTATTCGAATTTTAGTCTGGTAACTAGCTGTAGAAGGTGAAACATCCTGTTGATGCTGGCATGACAGGGTCTAATTTGTCCACGTGGAAGAGTCTATAGGTCAGCCGAAAAAAATGTCAAAAAATTAAAAATTACAGGACTATCCTAAATTCGTGAAAGTCAACAGGACTGAAACCAAAATAGGGGTAACTTACCGGACTAAAAAAACCTATTTCCCTAAAAAAAATAGGAAGACTTTTGGCAACTTACAAGAAGTAAACAGTAAAGTTTTACAGCGTAAAACCAGCATCACATAATGAATCTGATGTAAAAATTATGCAATCAGATAGTAATTGGTCCAAGTTGCATGCCCCACTATATATATTTGTGTGTGTGTTTAAATGGTACCAAGTTATGGAACCAACCTGACAATTACCATCTCCCAGAATTTTGAGTTCAACTAGGTCATATAGCTGCAACCTGATATGCACAACAGAAACAAGAGAAAAAGACAACATAGCGTATAAGCAAGTGGAAAGTCAAACGGCAAGCCATATTAAAGGAGCTTGGAAAAGAAAACATTATTGCATCAGTTAAGGAACCATATGCGGAATGTTTTTGTGTTTGAAGCCACAGAGTGCATTGTTTATGCATAGAATTTCTAGCAATAGAATATTTAAAAAGGGACTTTGTATTTATATTCCTATCAAGAAATCATTTATTTAGTTACAAAAGTTGAATTGTCTAATATAATAGATGACAGAAACAGAGCGAGACCTATTCAGAAGCCTTGCATGATCTGATGTGGCTTCATCAGCAGACGGTATTTCTCCATTGATTTTAGGAACATGCTGCAATAGCAATGAGCAAAATATTAGAGTCAAGATCGAGGTTAATAGTTACAGGCAGTCGCAAGAACATTTTATGCAATAATCAACCATTAAAAAATGTCACGTGGAGATATTCAGCCAAAATAGCAACAAACAAAGTTTTAAGTACATAAGAAAGAAAACTATCCCATTAATTATTATATTAAAAAAAAAATCATCCAACTTACAGGAATCGAAACCAACTGATCAAGCCTTCTTCCCAATTCACCATAAACATCTGATTCATCTTCCGTCTCAGGCATATAATCCCAATCATCATTCCCATGTGATAATTCCCATCCTGAAGGAGCAGGCCAATCATGATGATTATGAGTTGTAGCAGATGAAAACCCTGATTCATCTGCAACCCCATATCTTGATAAATTTTGATTTTCCTCCCAAGAGTGTGGTGGATTACAAAAACCTTCCGTCACAGACTCGGTACAGGATAAATCCGTCTCATAACAAGTAACTGTTTCTGGAGTAGTGTTTGAAAGAGCGCAAACATCTATAAGGTTAAGACCCCACCTTACAACATCATGATCTGATTGACACATAGTCATATCCTATCCTAGTATAATATCTAACAAAACACTTTCTTGCAGATCAACGCGAAAACCTGTATTGGTTAAATTAATCTCGCATCAGTTGGTAAGAAAAGCAACCTTTAATATAGAAAAGTGGGCAGCTTCAATCAGAAATATGCCCTTCTTGTTTCATGTTTATGTATCAATTAACGGAATCCAGGAGGGAAATATAATAACTACAATCAAGAACATCAATTTTCTACTAGTGATTCAAGAACAAAGTTTTCCCCTCTCTGACCATATATCCAATCATTTCTGATCCATCTAAGTAGAAGATGCCAAAATGAAGCATATCAAACTAAGCCTATTATGCAAATAATCTTAAAACTATCATCAAGAAAACCAAACACGGTCTTGAATCTGTAGTTTCTCAAAGCCCATGACAAGCAACAAGATATAAGCAAACAATAACACCACACCAAATAAAAAATTTGGTAAAAATAAATTCATAACCTAAACCCCTTCAAGAAAATACAAGAAATAGAAGGACCCAGAAAAAAAAAGAAAAGAACTTTACTAATCAAGTCGAAAACCAAGAACATAGCAACCTTAAATACCAAGAAACCCCAAACCCATATCCCATAAACATCTAAAATACAGATCAAATACCTATTTCTGGAGATTGTGATTTGTGGTAAATCGTGTGTTTTTGTTCAATTAGAAATTTAGAATGGAAGAGTTGCTAAAAGTCAATAAAAGGTTAACAATCCGTGGAAGTATAGAGAGAAGGTTTAAGTGGGAAAGTAAGATTGTAGGGCGGCGCGGAATTCCGGTGGCTGCCGTTGGCCTCTTCCCAAAAGCCGTTATGTGGGTCCCAATTGGGTGGCGCTTGGGTTCAATTGAGCCGTTGGATATGTAGTAATTTTTTATTAATTAATAATTCTGTGGATGCCGACTCAACTCGAGCTACGATTTGTTATCGTGGAAGATCTTTATATATGCACTTATTTTCTTTTTTCTTTATTTCGAAAGTTGTATGACAAAAATTTGTATCAACTCATGAACTCGATTTTTTTAGTATAATTATTTTGAATAAAAAAATTTTACTAGTAATTTATTTTATAAATATCAATAAACTTGATTTACAGAAATATTACACAAACTATATATCCATGTATGTGTAGTTATACTTTATTTATTTCGAGATATTCACGTAACTAGAATGAGTGTTTCTTTGGAAATGTTAAAAAGGATTGTAAGATTAATGGAGTAATCTTTTAAGAAATGAATAAACCCATGAGTAATAGTGAGGTGGGCTGAAAAGTAAAGGTTTCGAGACATTAAAATTTATACATATTAATATTTTAATGTTAGTTTAAGTTGTAGCCGACCTCATTTGTAAAAGAAAAATTATATAAATAATTTTCCTTTCTTTGCACATAGTTGGTGCTCGATTTAGAATTCTAAAATATAGCACAAGATAATAAAATAAATTATTTCTTCATTAATAAACAAATAATTGTTAAACACAATTAATTGTATAGCCTTGTATTATTAAACCTCCAATAATTTTTGTATAGGCTTTCATAACTAACCTAATTAAATATTTTTTTTTTAAAATAACAATTCAATTAATTTATTTAAATACAATTTCAGAACAATCCAATTACTAATAAAGTCCATATGATATAACCATCTAGCATAGTATCTAATATGCTTAAAAGCAAGACTCAAACCCATTTGTCTATCTAATCAATTGTCAAAGATACCCAGATTAATTTATCACAATATTAAACACTTATTATTCAAGCGGCAAGCCTACAATCTATTTAAATACAAAATGTTCTCATGTGGCGCCTCTCTCAGATGGGCCAATTATTTAAGAATGTGGGTTTTTTTGTGGTTAGGTGAGAAAAATATATTTTAGGTTGGGCTAATGCTTGTAATTAAAAATATATATATATATATATATATAAAAGAGATTATTTGGAATGTGCACTAGGCTAGAGCCCAATCTGGACCAACTGTAGATTTACTCATGCTTTAAATGAAGTATATTATGTGTGTCTCCCAA
This sequence comes from Stenogyne calaminthoides, assembly GCA_037126765.1. Lineage (NCBI taxonomy): Eukaryota > Viridiplantae > Streptophyta > Magnoliopsida > Lamiales > Lamiaceae > Stenogyne > Stenogyne calaminthoides. Next base: position 6,352,929 of record JBBCBC010000024.1, on the reverse strand, counting down.
ATTCTTTATCCTTATTTTTCTAAGGTAAACTTATATGATCCGCGGGTTAAAATGAGAAGCGTATAACACAAAGTGAAAAAATTTGTTGGTCGAGTTGAGTTAAGTGGGTATTTTTTAAAAATTCGCGTAAAGGCAAACCAATAAAATTAGTTTCGAGATATGGTGTTATAGTAAGTACATGTATATGTTACTGTAAAGCTATGTTTTAAAATTCGGGTCCGATCGGTCGGTCCGACCGGAGAACCGCCCGTCAGCGTCACAATAGGGGTGCAAAGAACCATTATTAAACACCCCCAAAAAAAAATCGAAAAAATTGGGTGAAAACTGGGAACCGGTGAACCGCCGGTTTTCACCAAAAAAAAAGGGCATTTCTATTATGTTTTCACCGGTTTTGTATTGTTGATGACATTTCTATTATGCTTGAGAGTTGAAACTTGAAAGTTGGAATTGTTAGTTCAAACAAGATGAATCGAATAACCCACAAATGAAACCACGCTCAAACCCACAATCAAAACGAACCAAAAGAAAATACAGAAATCGAAGAACACGGAATTTACGTGGTTCAGTTATGAAAACCTACATCCACGGGAACCGGTGAACCGCCGGTTTTCACCAAAAAACCAAAAAAAAAAAAAAAAGCAGGATTTTTTGTAACTTTTGTATTGTTGATGGCATTTCTATTATGCTTGGGAGTTGAAACTTGGAAGTTGTAACTATTTATGTTAATGGGCATTTCTATTATGTTTAGAAATTTAAGTTTGAAGTGACTTTAGATGTTTTATATTCACTTAGCATACTCTATATTTTGAATTTAAAAAAAAAATCATGCATACTATATATATATATATATATTATTTATTATGACGTCACACCGGCTCAATCCAGCTCAATCTAACCCAACTGATTCGACCCCGGTCTAGCCTTTTTTGGGGGTCGTCCGGCTCAACTTTCGGTTCCGATTTTTAAAACATAGCTGTAAAGAATGATCTTTGAAACATGACATGTGGGTTCAAAAAAGAAGCGCATAAACAAATAGGGAAAAATTTACGGATCCTACATGGGTCGACCTAGGTCAAACACAATTTTTAATAAAATTCAACGTAAAGGCAAAACAGTTGAACTCGCACCGAGATATGTGTTATTATAATTGTAAGCATGTGTTACTTAAGTACATATATTTGTTACTGTAAGGACAAAACGAAACTCATTTTATTTTCATCCACTTTCCCCTCTTTTTTTTTTTATTTGTTTCTCCTTCTTACATTTGATCAACTGTCTTACATAAATATTCAAACCACCAGATTACACCAATTAATAAGTAAAAAAAATTTTTTTCTATCATCATGCATGTAGTAACACCTAATTGTCTTTATAGTATAACATACTTGTCTTTATAGCAACATAGACTGGAAGCGAGTTTTCCTGGTTTGATTTTGCCCGAATTTTTAGAAAATATTCACTTCATCTGGCTCGATTCGCACAAGACCTACAAATTTTCAGCTTCTTCTCATTTTAATTAATACTTCACGGTGAAATATTTTTATAGAAAAGTTTCCCTTTTTCTAATGATCCAAAAACCATTTTGCATTAAAAAAAAAAGGACAAAGTTTTATGTGAAAATTTTCACATAGACCCGCATCGAGAGGGTAAGAAGCAGAGCTGCTTACCGCTGCGCCACGACAACATAACGTGCAGAGTCTAATATCATCTTATATAAATGCTTTGATGTTTAGTAAATGTTATAGTTATTTTTCTAATATTGAGACTTTTTAAATAATAAATTTTATTTAATTATTTTAATTTGGTATATATATTTTAAATTATTTTTAGATTACTTTTATATATAAAAAGGACGTCACCTACATGGTCGACCCAAATCTCGAAGGTGACAAGAAGAGATCTTTACCATTATACTGCAACCACATGCTATTTTAAATTGTTTTCTAAAAATAATAAATCGTGTTTGATCGTTTTAATTAGGCATGTATATTTAATTATTTATAGATTATATTCACAGTTAATCGATGATATAAAATAGCTAATTCTAATTATCTAGTTGATTTAAATATATAAATAAATATTTTTTTTATTAGTACCTCTATTTACAAATTATACGTATATTCATTTAAAATCATATTTTTTTTAATTATAATATTATTATGTATTGAATATAATATTGTTCAATTTTGACTGAATACTCTTCATAACTTACCTAAATTTTTCTTATGTTTAGATTGTAATATTCCTATGTTTTTGCTTGTAATATTGTTATGATTTTGCATGTAATACTGTTATGTTTAGCGTGTAATACTGCTTCAGTTTCTTATTCTAAACCAAAGTAGAAGGCATTAATGATTGTTGATTACGAATTTTAATATTGTTTCAGTCTTGCTAACCTGATTATATATATATATATATATATATATATATATTTTAAATATATATATATATTTAAATAACCCAAATACCCTAATACCCTCATATAGACAGGTAATAAGTTAGATTTTATGTACATCATTGATCCATAAATTATAAATCCTAAGATTATTTATTTTTTGGAATTCACGCCGATAAACCTTTTCAAACTTTTGATTCAATATTTTATTGCAATCTCGTTGTTGTCATGGAATTTGAAAATTCAGTGAAGATCATCAATATAAGTGTATCCAATGTGTGTGTATTTTTTTTTTCTTTGGATTATTTTTAAGTATAAATTTTGATTTTTTGGGCCCAGCCTTGCCACTATTCGAATCGCAGCTGAAGAGGAGGTGAGCCATTGCGGCCTTAACCGCCAGACAATTTTTTTAATTGTAATTGTATAAGATGTATTAGGTCTAAGGGCCGAACAATCATGAAATCGTGCATGACGCTTTGGTCAAACCGCCACCAACCTGTTAATGAAGTTCTCGCCAAACAACCATTAAGCCGTGCATGAAGCTCTGACCGAAGAAATCGTTATGTTTTATTTTGTAGCCAGGTGAAAGTGAAACACATTTAAAATTTTAGCAAATTGTTTTGTTTCAACGAGAATCAAATTGCAAGAGAAATCTTTTTGACAAATTATATTAGGGGAAAAGGGGAAGTGACGGTGCCTTGAGGAGGAGAAAAGGTATATAATTGTAATAATTTGTGTTGAGTTTAGTAGCTCCCAATATCAAAATCTTAGTTTAAAACTCACATTATTATAAATATAAATAATACTCCCTCCATCCCAAAGAAACGTGCACGTTTACTGTTTTCACTTGTTTTTACGAGCGAGTTTTTTATTAGTATTTGAAATGATAAAATAATTTTTAAAGATGCATGCAATAGATGAGATGTAGATCTATAATACTCCTCTTTAAAAATTATTTTATCATTTGAAATACTAATAAATAATTCACTCACAAAAAACTCGATAATAAAATAGGTGTGCACGTTTTTTTCGGGACGGAGGTAGTATAACTGGATGTTAATATAAAATTTAAATTTTATATTATTTAAAATGATATCTTAGCATCTAAAAGATTTGGTTACAACAATGACCGTGCATTAGCACGAGTGCAATACTAGTTCATTTAATATGCATCATAATTTTAATTTTTTTTATATTTTCAAATGTAATATTTTAATTTTTTTAATGTAATATTGTTATGTTTTGCATGTGATACAACTTTAATTTTGCATGTACCCTTCAGAATTAAAGAGTGTTATGCAGTATATGTATACATTAATGTAATAGTAATATTATCTAGGTAAATAAATTAGTGAGAAAAATATTTCATAAATATTCAATATCTCTTATATACTAAAGGCGAATCACCCCCAATTCATATGGTGGCTTTATTTCAAATCTCTGCATTTCTGTAAGAAGTTATTTATAGTATTATTATTATTTTTAAAATTTTAAAATTATAATAATTTATTATTTAATTTTGACATTTACCTTCAATTTATCTCTAGCTTATTTATTAATTATGAATCACCCCCTATTTATGTGGTTGCTATATTTTAAATAATTCATCTTCAAAATATATACGTTAATTTATATTAAATACATACTCCATAATTTATAAATATTAAATTTATTCTTTTTAAATATCACTATGTGTTGGGAAATAGGGTGTCGGATCTATTCGAGGTTAAATATAAATACAAATTTAAATCAATTTAATTATTACTAGCATGAATTAATCATATATTAATTCAAATAATCAATTAAATCACAACAACATATCATGCATATAAAGAGCCACGTAAATCTTACACATGCGGATTTCTAGGAGTTACATACGACGTACCTTTTGGTGGATTCAACGTAGAGAAGATGAGTACCCGTTCAACGAAAGCCCTTGTTTAGTATTCCCACGTCCTTGTCCGATAATCCGGTGGTAGGATACTCACGAACAATTAACAAAAATGAAAAAGAAAAATTATGTTGCACCACCTTTGTGGATTTTCAATTTTTCCAATTTCATGTATTAGAGTTAGGAAATTTCTTTGTATCTTCCCAAGATACAATCTTGAATACATCTTATATATTCTATTTCCATAATAATCATAAAATATCTCTTCCTCCTATATATATATATATATATATATAAGATTTTCGAAAATTTGGCATTAATAGGGAAGAAATAAGATCTTTGACTTTTCTTGAATTTATGGGATAAACTTATATTCTAAGAATACTTATTCCATAAAATCTTTCCAAGAAAATCATTTTCTCTCTCTTCCTTAATATTTTGGAAAAAAAAGGAAATAATTAGGCAACAATATTTCTTTTATTTTAATCACTTTTTCAGTTATTGGACTTTATTTTTGGGATACTAAGGGACCTTTAGGAGAATTAAGATTGGACCTTCCAATGGACCTTGAATTATCAATATTGAGCCACAATATTATTCAAGTCCATTAATATTAATTAATCCCACTATATAATTAATATTGCACTATTCATCTTAACCCATAATACTGTAATATGGCTCTAGTTATTATTTCCCGTGTTTAAGATTATCCAGTCCATTAATTAATTCAAGCCACTGAAAAAGCTTTATATTAATTAATATATTTTTCCTTGGAGTAAGAACAACTCAACATTATTATCCATACCGGAAATAAATTTCACTTGCAAAATTTAGTATGATAAAGCTTCTAAGCCCACCAAGGGGACAAATCACGCAAGACGTACTTGCACATGATTCTCTGTATTAAATCTTAGCAATCGTCATATAACTAATAATATTGCCCAAAGCACAAAGTATTGAATCACATTGATTTTCTACTCAACATGAATCAAATCAATAATTAGTAATTACACACGATCCTATTTAAGGGACATAAATTAAGAAATAACGAACCACTGAGGTCTAATTCTTCCACATTCAGTATTGAAGAATTTATCCTCGTTGTAGGTCCTATTCAGTGCATCATAATGCACTAGTGTAATCTCTTGGTCAAGACAAGTCAATCTGAGCCTTACACTTGAACCTTTCACGATGGATTGTTCATTTCCATCTAGGTTGTGAATTTTGTACTTGGTTACAAAGAAATGTTAATTTGATCTTCTGTGATCTGGTATCACCAAATTAACTACAATGTAACATGTACTCTCTCGGTCCTGATTTTGATTATCCGCTTCCCATAAATAGTCGTCCTAATTTTGTTTATCCATTTCCAAATAAGGCAATAAAGTACCATTCAATATTATTTAATACTATTATTTCTCTCCACCAAACTCACTTTACAAAATTTAATACTATTATTTCCTTCCACCAAACCCACTTTGCACCATTTAATATTATTATCTCCTACTTTTTCTTATCTCAATGTCTACAGTAAATGGATAATAAAAAATAGGACGGAGGGAGTACTATTTATTGAACAAATATGCAGTAAATATATATAACATTCAATCATATTTAATGCAACAGTGATAAATAATTTATTTCAGTAAATAAATAAGAAATTTAGTTTGGTTATACAAAGTAAAAACATACTTTCTAGTATAACCCCAACACTATCATGTAACCCGACATACTACGTCTACACGAGATTGAAAATAGTTTTTATGCGTAATTTTTTTTTAATATTATATGTACATATTTTCAATCATTTCTTATTCTAAATTATTTCCTCTCATTCTTCTTAATGTCTTTTTAGTCTTTCATAATATTTATATAATAAGTATCGTTCTGATATTTTCCTTCCTCATTATATCATATATATACCCATAATAATAAATTTTCATGATCATTTAAATTTTCTTATGCCAACATTAACCTTAATTTTTTATAATTAAATATTTATAATAATAAATACTATTGGCTAGAAAAAATATTCACACAACATATTTATAGAAAAATTAAAAAAAATTTAATAACCATGAAAAGTAATTGTTAGGGGTATATATGAGATAATGATGGCTATTAAAGTAAAAAAAAAAATTATATAGGAACAAAAAAATTATATAGGAACACGTGATTTTAGCCTTAATTCGTACATATCAAAATGACATATATGAAAGACACGTGACAAGTTTTAAGATTATGAATATTGTCAATCAGTATGACACCCTGACTTATTGATTGATGAATGCTCTCTTTAAAGGAATGTAAATCTTTAAAAAAGTTTGAAATTATTTTTTCTCTAGGTCCTCATTTTGCGAATATTAAAACGTATTAAAAAAAAGTTAATTTTTTTAGTGAAATTGAATTGTCTTGACTTAAACTATCCAATTGCATCATTTTAATCCGAATTAAGGTGTCTTTGATATATGTCATTTTGACATGTACGAATTAAGGCTAAAATCACGTGTTCCTATATAAAATTTTGTTCCTATATAAATCTTTTTACTTTAATAGCCATCATCTTCGCAAAATGAGGACCTAGAGAAAAAATAATTTCAAACTTTTTTAAAGATTTACATTCCTTTAAAGAGAGCATTCATCAATCAATAATAGAAGAACATAATATGTTATGTACTTTATTAATTCCTTTAAAGGATTTATTTTGGAATAGACCAAACTTACAGGATGTAAAATGAAATTTTCTCTGCCTTTTATGAGCTTCTGCTTACGTTGAAGCACGACTTCTGTGAATAATGGGTACAAATCACAAACAAGAAGATCAAAAATAGAAACATGATTCACATTATATTCCCACTTTCTCTATGTGACTCTTCATAGCTAAAAACAGGCTGATGTTAGGCTTAGAAGAAAAATTAGGAGATTTCAAGATGTTTAATGCCACCATAATTCTAAAATGTTCAGTTAGTACTGTTCCAGTGCTCTATTGACCATTTAACATTGAATATCAAAATTAATCGATTTAATTTATGCTAGGTTTCACAATCTTTTAACAACAACAAATCTTAGAAACAATCAACTATTGGGAAATAGAAAATGAATATTGTTTGAGGGGAGGATTTTAAACAACACCTAACAATTATTTTTATTGTTTTTGTGTTTCAAAATTAAATCTATAAACATCAACTTTCATCCAGTTTTGCTGTGCATAGAGAACATCACATACAATTACAAAAGGATTACGCTGCCATGCAATTCTAACCTTCAAGGTCCAAATCCATTAACTTTTAGTCCAACACTTCACATGTTATATCCATAAGATGATATCTAATACTCCCTCTGTCCTAATTTTGATTGTCCACTTTCCGTAAATAGCCGTCCTAATTTTGTTTGGTCATTTCTTAAAAAAGAAATAAAGCAATTTTCAATACTATTATTTTTCTCCACCAAACCCACTTTAAACCATTTAATACTATTATTTTCCTTCATCAAACTCACTTTACCCACTTTACACAATTTAATACTATTATCACCTACTTTTTCTTAATCTCTGTGTCTATAATAACCGGATAATAAAAAATAGGACTGGGGGAGTATCTATTATATTATAAATTAAAATACTATTGATTGTAAGTCGAACAGTACAAGTAGCCTTCAAGGAGTAATGGTACATTTTGAAGTTTAGGGAGCATTGAGACATGTCTTTCGTAGGGGATTGTACGTCGTATAACAATTCTTATAAGAACCACAAAAGTAATTATACAACAATCAAGAATGCAACTAAATGGTCCTTATGATAAATCAATCATGTTTTACAATAACATTCAGCAAAGCGAAAAAGCTAAATTGGATTCCAAAATATCACATCAGATTCTCTATTCAATTATGGATTGTTCTCTTGTTTCATTTTCAGCAATATTAAGGCAGTGAGTAGAGATGATGTTATCATGTTACATTGCCGTGTAATGCATATCAATAACATGAAGATAAAAAATATGATACTCCTACTAAATACAGTAGAGGTTAAAAGTTAAAACACAATACTCATAGAAGATTGAACATGGAGAGGACAATTAGTTTTTCTAATGCTTAGAATTTCAGATAATTGCATATAATCATTAATAAAGGAAAATGAAACAATTTAAATTGCTAACACAATCTATCATTCATAGAAAGTTGGATGAAAAATTATAGGCAAAATGAGATGCGAAACAATTAGTTCTCCTGTTGCATTTAAATTGCTGCGAAATTGTGGTTTAAGAAAAAATGATTTAGGCAAAATTATAGAAAGTTGGATGAAATTGTGTCTAAACAAATTGAGCAGTGTCTGTGGACAGAGTTCAAGAAGCGGCCGATCTCTTCAATTAAAACCCAATGGCCTACCAGCGGCGACAACATACTAAGCGCTACAACAAATTTGTGCCGCAGGCAAACTACAACTTTTGCAGCGGCGGTCATGGAAAATAGAGAACCCAAAGACAAACACATACAAGGACAATAGATTGGGGTTCCAAAAAAAAAAAAAAAAGAGGACAACAGATTGGAAAAATTATAAAAGTTTATAATTAAATTTTTTAAGATCAAATGAGGATAAATTTGTAACTTTATAAGTTTTAATTTTTAAATTTTTAAATTTATTATAATAGTAGAACAGTGCGACATAAATTCAACATATAGTACGATGCAGTACGATGGTCAGTACGACATACAATACAATAGGTTGTAGGTCATTAAATTTAAACCTTTGGATTTTAAATCTAATGGCTCAAATTAAATTGACTGTTGTCAGTCAGTACGACACCCTGACTGACGTAAGAAACACCCTTCTTAGTTCTATAATTTTGCCACTTTTTATTTTGGTCATATTGATTTTTAAATTTTGATTTTTGTCCCATAATTTACATATTTTCAAATTTTTTTGTCGCATTTTTTTTCAAATTTTAATTTTCGTCCTATAATTTAAATGAATCAAAATCAGAAAGTGACAAAATTATATAAATTACAGGACAGAAATCTAAAGTTAAAAATCAACAAGACCAAAATCAGAATGTGGGAAAGTCATTTGAACAAAAAAAAAAAATCCCCTATAATTATCGTTCAATCGAGAGTCAAATTATTTTTTAAAACATCTTTATTTGATATTATAATTATTTGTATAAATAACATAATCATTAAATGTTACTGTGATTTAATTTAACGAAATTCGAAATATAAGAAAATTTTATTTTTAATATTCGTGAGCATCTAGATGTAACTGATCCGATACAAAATTCAACCAGTTCTTATCATAATTAATTCACATTAGACTTGGAATACATACTGAAAATTAGCATGAGAAACAATAAGATGGGGATAGAAGTGACTCCACATTTGACTTTTAATTAAATATCCAATTGATAAATGATTGAAAAATTGAATTTAAACCCATTCTAATCTCACAAACTGTGAAACTTGAGTTGCATGATGAAAAAAAATAAAAAAACCCTTCAAAAATTCCCTATGATTGGCGTCTTTTTTGTTTGTTTGAAAGGCTCTATGATTGGTATTTGGTAGTACTTGTTCATCATGATTTTGAGTCCTTCACAAATTCATCAAGATTTATGTACCATTTTGACATCTTTAATAATTCCCTGCAAATATACAGTACAAGCATCACTATACACATAACCTATATTATAATATATTACCTCCCCCTAAATTTTAATGAAAGAGTTATTTATAAGTATTAAGTTTTGTTGAGGATTATTTAGTCATTTATAGAGAATGAGACAGAAGATAGAAAATTTTGTGTATAAACATTAGTGACATGATATGTAATTTGGAGATGTTTATAAGAGATTTGTTTGAGATAGTAAAATTACTTTTTAACCATTTATGGAATGAGAAATCTAAATAAGGACATCCATTTTTAGATTTTGAGCAATTTAGAACATGAAGAGAGAATATTAAAATGCGAAACAAAAACACAACTGTGCAAGTAAAAAAACCTTTGACTCATTATGTTTAAAGCATGTTTATATGTACAACCAAAAGCTAGATGGATCAAGAAAAATCTCAAACTTTTGCATGATTTTTTCAACACTCAAATCTCAAATCTCATCACTCAATATTACATCCCTTCTTATCCATGATCTCCACCCTAAGCACTTGTTATCACTCATTATCTGGTCAAGAAACCTTCTTCTCAACGACTTCTCCTCGTCGTCTGTCAGAGGAGACCGTTCGACACTAACATCGGGACTTTCCCCAAACGACGTCCTAACAATGTGATCGACCATCTCCAACACGTCGCTCATCCTAGGTCGATTCTTTGGGTGCCTAACTAAACACCGATTGGCAATGGCAGCTAGCTTTTGGGCAGATTTGATGTCGTATCTCCCATTGAGTCGAGGGTCTAGAATCTGCTCGAATTTCTTCATGTCTGAAAGGTGCAGCCTAACCCAATCCAACAGCTTCTGCTCGTCTTTTGGTCGATTTCTGTCAAAAGGGCGCCTCCCCGTTATGAGCTCGTACAGAAAGATCCCGTAACTCCAGACGTCGCTCTTGGACGTAAGGCGCCCCGTTTGGATGTATTCTGGAGCAGCATATCCAACCGTCCCCACAACCTATAGGACACAATCTTGAGTACTAATTAATTATGTGATAAATACACCATTTTGGTCATGTTATACTTCCAATGATCACTTTTAAATCAATAAAGAAACATGTGATTTATCAATAGTTTCGTAAGGTATGGCGTACCGCAGTTGAGACATGGCTTAATCCGTCTGCAGGGCCTAATCGGGCCAACCCAAAATCCGAAAGCTTTGCATTCCAGTCTCGATCCAGAAGAATATTTGATGACTTGAAATCTCTGAAGATAATCTGCAGTAAATTAAAGAACTCTATGAAATATTGAAGAAAACATTTAAGGATAACATTGGTGACAGAAAGAAAAAAAGATCCTTGTACCTGAAATTCCATGCCTTGATGAAGATAAGCTAACCCTCTTGCAGCATCTTGAGCTACTTTCAACCTAGTACCCCACGGCAGAGGTGGATGAAATCGGCTCGATATATGGTCTTGTACGCTCCTATTCGGCATGTATTCATAAACGAGCAGACGTTGGATACCTCTCTCATCATCTTCAGCACAATAGCCAATCAATTTCACAAGATTTGGATGTTCAACTATGCCTAGTACGTTTACTTCCGTCACCCACTCTTTGTGCCCCTACACAAAAAACGATCATCAAATTAACAAGAGTACTATCTAAAATATCATTAATCTATCTGTAGTTTGTTCTTATGTAAAACAGCTTTATTGTGCACCGTTCACAACTATCACTTTATGATAAAACAACTAATACTTTCTAATAAAACAATTAATACTATTTAAAGCGATATATCTACAGTACCTGCAATCCTCTGCTGCTAAGTTGCTTAACAGCAATATCAATCCTTTTACTAAAATCTTCAGTCTCGCGTAGAACGCCTCTATAAACGGGCCCAAATCCGCCTTCGCCCAGCATAAGGGCCCGACTGAAATTCTTGGTGGCTGTTTTCAGCTCGGAAAATGCAAACACCCTAAGGTTGCTAGGCCTTTGAGAGAGTTCTGTAAACGAGATTATAGCCGATGATGCACTGCTTATATCTGATATATTCTGAGAATTATTTTCGGAGCCCGATTTCCTCATGTCTTGATCAGTCGATGTGGATGCCAAGGAACGACCGGATGCGGATTTCGTGGTCCTTGGCTCGTCGGCATTGGAGAATTGAAAGCACCTCATGGTTCCTCACCAACACTCACTAACTGCAAATATTGGTTAAGATACTATACACGTATAAATACGCGCAAGATACATCATATCTACATCTATATGTGCAAATGAACAGTGGACCATATCAAGGCATATACGAGCAAATGAACGATAGATATAGGGCTCGGTTCTAAAACCAATAGTACAACAAGTCAAGGAAATTGCACAACAATGAACATTTAATCTATACTACTTAAAAATAGACCATATCAAGGCGTATACGAACAAATGAACGATATATACAGGGCTCGTTTCTAAATCCAATACTAGAACAAGTCAAGGAAATTGCACAACAATGATCATTTGCCAGATCAAAAAAAAAATTAATAGATACAGGGCTGGTGTCTAAATTGAATACAAGAACAAGTCAAGAAAATTGCACAAGAATGATCATATTGAATTAGTCACAATGTAATTAATGAAATTCATATGAAAACCAGAATTACCATGTCTTTCTTGAAAACCCTCTTTGCTTAATTACCAAACAACACTGATTTCAAACCGTGGTACTAATTATAACAACAGAAATAAAAATCCCTCCTTTCTACATAATGTGATTCAAATTGTATTATGCTGAGAAGAAAAAAAGGAATTGAAGTCCAGAAAACTGACCTGTGAGAAGTTTTGTTGTTGATTCCTAAAGGCCAAGGGAATGATTTTAGTGAGATTTATTATGTAAAAAAGAAAGTAAAGAATTAGTATTTGAGAAAGAAGTGCAAGTGGCAACGAGCATCCCATTATGTGTGGGAAGTCAATGGTAGGCAGCTGGAGTATTGCTCACCAACTTTTACATCTCCATTGAAAACAACATTGCATCAAAGATAGAATGATTTATATTTGCAAACTCTAGTGTACGCAAAATATTGCATCGTCCCTTTCAAAAAAACAAATAAAAAAAATATTGCATCGTCAATCTCCCCCACCAATAAATAGATGATTTGGCACTTATAAAATGTGGCACGTGACATTCAATTATATCATAGGCGAATTTTTTGGTGCAGTTATAATAAAATTTATTAATATTATTAAAGAAAATAAATAATGTGAAATATTCTTACAAATTAATTTATATAAATCTTTAAACTAATTTGTAAGAGTGATTTTCATGTGCATCAGGTGTATTGTATAACTCAAGTGTATTTGTTTATTTTTAAAATGTGCTATTTGTTTTTCTGAAACTTCTAATTTCTTATACTAAAACGTTTACATGGTGTATACAAGACTTTGTCATTTTTAAAAATATTGGATGAACTTCGGATTGAATTCTCATTTTACCTCTGTCATTACTCATTTGTAGAAATATTTAAGAGTGCGTCTCATGTGGATTCAGGTGCAGTGCCACTCATGATGTATTTTAAAAAGATGTAATTAGTTATTTTAAAATATGTAACTTATTTACACTAAATCATGCAATTATTTTTCTATATTAATAGTTGCACGATTTAATATAAATAAATTATATATTTTAATATAATAAATTATATATTTTTAAAATACATTACAATTATGAATATACGGTGCATTTGAATGCATACAAGACTTAGCCAAAGGAATGGGAAAAGGACTATTTTGCTTTGTTATTGTCTTAATCGTAACAGTAACACAAAATGTGAGGTAGAAAGTAGGAGAACTAAAAGTTTCTCGAGAACTAAACAATCATTTAACAATTCTTAATCGTTTGAGTTATAATTAACAAATGTGATTAAAGTTAATTATCACCTTATTTTATAAGTTGAGTTCTTCATATCATCTCAACAAGTCAAGAACAAGTGGACAGGGATATTTAGTGATAATAAAGGACAAATTTAAATCCCAGTAAGATATTCTTATAGTTGACTTATATAATTAATTTAATATCTTCTAATTCCTTACTGGCATATATAATATGCTGGCCCCAAATTTGCTGTCAGAATTTTATTTTATATTTAAAAAACACGGTTTTAATTAATTTATTTTTTACTTTTATGTTAAAATATTATAAAAATAATGAACTATAAAACGTAATATATACAAGTGCATTTGTCATTGGATTTTCCGCTGAGACATAGATTTGAGATTCTCAAATATTCTTATTTTAGGTTTGAACATTCAAATTTTAAAATTTAATACAATTCCAACCTTATTATCGATTACACCCATTAGTTATTACTAGCTTCCTATTTTACTACAAATAAACATTTTATTATAATTGGTCCTTACCTAAAAACACTAAAATATCTCGATAAAATCTTAGCCCAAAGCTAATACAAACATATACTCCGGTCTAATTTCATAATTCAAATAAAATAAATTTATTTAAAAGTAAGGTCTTACGTGTTTTTTAATTTTTTAAGTCATAATTGTGACCTCGAATTTGAGATCTCAAGTAGACATATGATACAACAATTTAAACTCACTTATTAAAGTCATGTGGCGTGTGATTAGTTTATCAAAGTTGTGTAGTCTCATTCAATTTAGTTAAAAAGTTGCCACACTAACAAGAAATAATAAATACTCAAACTGAAGATGACATTTCTTGTAACAATTAAACAATTATGTATAATTGATTGGGATATTCTATGTATTACTAATAGGGATAGATTGCGTCAAAATTTCACGTGGCTTGAAAATCCGCGTCAAGAATTCTTTGTATTTTAAAAATTGTATGAAATTTCTTTTGGTGTTATAAATATGGCGTGAAACCCCTATTTTTGTTGAAATTTATTTCACGCTCGCTTCATGCGATTTTTAGTGTTTTTTTAAAAAAAAAAATTTGTTGGAAAATAGCAAATTTTTCCTCCATTGATTAAATTAAAAGAAGGTTTAGGCGTCAAGCCTTCATGTATTTTTACCATTTCAAGTTTTTATATAATTATTTAATTGTTATGTATAACGTATTGTAAAATGATGAGGTGTAATTTTTTTTATCCTCTATGTATCTAATTATTATTAATATATCATTAAGTGAATAATTTATATATTAATATGAAGTTAGAAATATTAAGAAAAAAAGTACATTGAAATAAATATAAAAAGGTTATAAACCTTATAATTTAGAGGCACACTTGAATGAGACGGTCTCACAGTGATACGAGGCATGATTTGGACATTGTCACTTTAACACCTTGGGAGGGGTGGGTGTGATTTTTGCTAGGTTGTAGCCCGTCTCATGCATGAGACCGTCTCATATGAGTTTTTGTCTATAATTTATACTTAGAAAAATGAAAAGATTGTTTTAAATAATTTTAGATTGTTTTAGATATATAGAGAAATGTTAAGGATTTTACAGAATTTCACATGATAAAAAAATTTCATCGTCCATAACAAATTAACATAAACAGGAGAAATGAAGAGTAATTTTGTCATTTTTTTCAACAAAAAAATTTGAAAAAAGGCACTAAAAACCGCATGAAGCGAGCGTGTAATGTAATGCACTTTTCATTATCTAAAAAAAGTTGGGGTTTCACGTCATATTTATAAAATCACAAGGGGGTTACACGTCATATTTATAAAACTGTTGTGGACATATTGCACCTCGATCCCGGCCTGAGATACCCCGAAGAGGATGAAATTTTAGCAAGGCTAAGACCTCGCAGATCGTAAGAAGAGATATCAAGGCCCGACCGGAGGATGTGTGGTCAGAGCGACCTCGAGGACCTCGGTCTAACGTAAATGCAGAGCATTAACTACGACTGGATGGGTCTCAGACAAGCGGCACCGAAGAACTTTCCTAAAGCAGACTTAAGTCTAAATCAGCAAAGGACGATTATGAATGACAGATCGAAGTACTTAAATGGCTAATTCCCTACAAATTCAGGAATTACCTTGGGTGGAGTCCCAGCGAGGTGCCCGAAGTCGTCATGCCTCGGACGACCTCCCGCGACCTAAGAGGCAAATCACGTCAGTCTTGAAGCATTTAATGATTTGCAAAGTAACTTTCGGCCCTTTGTACTTGTAACCCGGGAGAGTGAGCTCCACTCTCCCAAACACTATAAATAGGGCTCATTTATGAACCAAATAACTAGAGAATTCATACCATACCAAACCTCTTGCAAATTTACTTCTTGCATTTAAGTTCCAACACTTACTCTCTACGCAATCATGAACAAGTAATACAACTCTTATCCCATAATTACTTGTTTGTGTCATCAAGATCCTAAGCCACATCTAAGTCATTAACTTCAATATTTTGATACACAATAATTGGCGCTAGAAGGAGGGTACTCTTTAAGAAATATAGTGCTAAAGTATTAGTGTTTTCTCAATGGAATATTCCTCACGAATCTTCGATTAAAAATTCCCTTTTATCCATCCGAAATCATCCTCCAAAGCCTCTAACATGTCTCAAGCTACGCTCGTCACCAAAGGAGGTGTCAAGTCGGGTTCTCACCACTCCGACGGAACGGGGTTAGCGGCACGACCGTTAGCAACCGCAAAGCCGGAGGACCTGCTGTTGGCATCGTCCGTAAGCTCGAACAGATCCGCACTCCTAAAGAGATTGATGAGGCTATCGCGGAGTTGCGTCGGAAGCAAGCCGAAATGGGGTGTTCCCAAGGCGATCTGGGCCACAATCTGAACAAAAAGGTCCAGAGCAAGGGAAAAGGCCGAATGGACGAGGAACCTCATCGCGAGGAACGCCACCGCAAGAAAAGCCAAGAAGCCAACTCTCACCGAACTCGGCATACCTAGGAATACCGCCGCAACCCGAATGAGGGGCCAAACCCGATCCACTAACGTCTTTTCACTGAAAATTTTAGCTGCAGCCAAAAGCCGAGGTCGCGGGCCCTATCGGCATCAGCATGAGCAAGCAAATCAGGGGAATGATGAGCCCGAGAAATTGGACTCGGGGTCAGTAGCTCAAGGTAGACATGTTATGTAGGTCCCGAACGGGTTAGTGAGGGCAGAAGTCTAGAGGGGAGGGGTGAATAGACTTCTGAAAACTTTTTTTGTCTTGATTCGGATGTGAGGCGATTAGCTTCGATCGAAAAGCGAAAGTGAATCGGTTTTGGGCGATAACCAACTTACTGATCACCTGAAGGCAGATCAGTTCGGTAACTATCAGTTTAACTGATGTGTGCGGAAGCTTAAGTTTTACCCGTGTGAAAAACCAGTTTTGATAAACCAGATTCCAAAGTTAATCTTTTAATCAGTTGACTGAAGTGTCAAGTTTGATCGGATCGAAGCTTGGTGCTAATCGATCTCAATTTGGAATATGTATCGCTTTAAAGGTTGTGTGCGATTGTAATGTCGGTTAATCAAAGCGATAAAGGCACACAAGATTTATAGTGGTTCCGGACAAACCGGTCCCACGTCCACTCTTCCCTATCACAAGGGCACCTACTTAACCAACTGGACTTTGTTTTATGTGTAAGTCCAACACAAAGACACCAACTAGATGTTTAAAGAGTTCACACTCAACCGATCCGAGAGATCGTAACTAGAAACCCTAGTCTGAAATCTTGCTAAACACCTTAACCTAACTTGGGGGTTTGGATAAGATTGTATTGGTTCCAACTATGAAATCTTTTCTTTGCGTATAAGCGACCCTAATGACTAGATGAAAAGATTCCTATGCTAAGAACTTTATGGGATGAACACTTAATAAAAATTAATCTTCTTGCTCGTGTTCTTGTGCGGAAGTCTGATATTAGCTTGAGCTTCTTGATTGTTCAGCGTTTTCCGTTTTTTCACTCTAAAGTGTAATCCAATATATATAGACCTTGAAATCAAAGAGTCGTTGGAGAGCAATTTGAATTTCAAGGCTATATTTGGTAGACTTGCTTGAGCTTGATGTGACGAGCCGAGAACGGCATGGCCAAAAGCGTGAATTTGTACTTTGTAGCCGTTCTGAGAGAGGTAGCATCGAAATCCCGCAATTGTCGGCTCCGATCATACGTGTCTTGTTCTTATTGGATAGCAGACTCCACTTTTCAGTGTTGTTCTTCCAACTAAGCTTGACATTCTTCTTGTTCAGATCATAGACGTATGATTAGGTGAAACATCAGATTTCACTGGTGGTGACTTGATCGATCTCGAATCGATCGATCTACGGTTGACTTAGCTTCAACTAGCAGACTCGGCTGATGTAGGTCTTCTGGTCTGATCTTCTGGAAGTCATCTGATCTTCAAGTATTCTGAGTTTGAGCTTTATGACTTGGTGAGATATCGATTAGATCGGATCGATCGATCTTCGTTCTTCTTGTCTTGCATTCCGCCGGATATGAATTTGTCTTTTGAGTCTTGGATCGACCTATACATATTGAGTTTCCCCTCAATATGTGACCTATCTATTTCATCGATGTCGTTCTATACAATCATTATCAATTTGGTCTCCTATAGCGGGTAATATAAACATCGATCCTAATTGTCCGATTGGTCCTATTACATGTGTTTTTGGAACTTTCATCAAAACTATAAATTTCCCAACAATTTCCCCCTTTTTGATGAAACCAAAACACTTTGAGAAACCAAAAAACAGTTGATAAAAAAAAAATAGAACAGTTAAGAGCATATAATCAGAAGACAATGAGACTTTGTCTTAGGATCAGAAAATAAACTTTTCTCATTAATGAATGTTGATTACATGTTACATCAGAAAAGTTTGAAAATAAGAACAGCTGATCCTGATTAGTCTTCTGATTCTTCACTCTTTGGGCTTGTATCCTTCTGGCATCTCTCTTTGATCTTGAGGTACGTTGAAAATCTGATAAAGTTTCCATTTGACATCATTAGTTTTTCAAGATCGATTATATCGTTTTTGCTCAGGATGTCGAAATAGAATCTTTGAAATGCCAGTCTGTCAATTGAGCCATCTGCCTTCTTCGAGTACTCCAGCAGATCATAATCTTGGCGAGATATTTTTACATTGATAAGCTTGGCCTCATTTTCCAGATACTTCAGAAAATCCGGGTATTTATTTTCTAACCAGTTGAGAAATTCTTCATCAGGAGATTCTTCTTGTGGAACAAGATTAAGAACAAAGGCATCCAGAAGCCATTCACTCCTGATCTTATTCCATTCCTCAAATCTCTTAGCATGCGCAGCAGTTTTTGGGATGATCTCATCAACTCTTCTTTGGCGGACTTAGGTTTCGCACGGATTTTCCGGCCCTTCCTTTCTTCTCTCGTCCGAATTTCTTGTTGATTTTACGCCTCGACATTTTTTTACGCCCTTCTTTCTTCTTGACATTTTCGGGCTTCTTCACTATATCATTCTTTGGACATCTTTCCGATGAGCCGAGTTTGTGATGTCCCCGCTTTTGTTATGTCAGATGGTTTCTCAATCTGTCCTTCCCCCTTTTTTGTTTGATCAAAAAGAGTAGTGAGGTGGGAGGTGAGAGGACCAAAGTTGACTGCTATGGCCTTGTTGAAATCTGCCAAATATGCCTTGAGATTGAGCAGTTAGATTTTGAATTTTCGATATCAGCTCAGTCTTGACGGATTCCATGGCAGTGGAGAGTGTTTTAATCAGTTTGTCAAGTTTCTCTTCTGTCAATTCTAGCTTGTCAGTGAGCATTAGAAAAGAAACTTGTTGTTTATCCACCGAGTCCAGTTTGGTATCAACGGTCTTGATCGATCACCGACTTGATGGACCTGATTTGGGAGAGGCGATCTTTGATTGCTCCAATCGGGAAATAGCCAATTCCTTTGATCTGTTATTTCTTTGATGGCAATCGCCTTTGATCGCTCTATCGATCCCTCAACTTCTTCTTTCAGGAGATCTTTGAGACAAGATTTGATCTCCTGAAGTTGATCAGTAGTGACGTGTGATGTTGGAATATTGAGTGTCACTTGATCTGATTAAGTTGTTTGTGCCTCCAGTGGTTGGTCATGAACTCCAACACCAGTTCCACTATCATCGGCAGCTCCTGTATCCTTCATGATGGCATCTGTTTCAGGAGTTTTGTCGGTGTCTCCGATTCGTCTGTTAAAGCAACCCTAGCTTCTGTGGATCGAGCTTTGTGATTTAGCGATTATCGGCTCATTTGGTGATCCCACTTTAGCAGATTTCCTCATGTCGAAATCGAAAATGCAAACTCATCGCACCGCCCATCTGTTCAATAATTATTATAAAGTCTGAGAAGCTTTTTAATCGAAGATCTCTCCAGGTGAGGATCTCCAAAACTTCCTCTCGTATGGCAGGTTGGGCGACCAGTTCTGGATACAACTCATCAATTTCTCTTTCGATTCGCATTCTGATCAATTTCCCAGTTATGATCTTTGTTGATGCGGACTCGAGAATTGTTGGTCGGATTGGTTTGATGAGATGTGGAAGGTTACGGGTTGTGCTTGAGTTGGCGGAAGATGGTTGATCGGTTCGACTGCTGCAGATATTCTGCGTGTGGAAGCGCTTCGGTTCCACAACAGGTAAGCTTTCTTGTTCATGACGTCTGATTCGGAGTTATTTGGCGGTGGAAGAATAGGAGAGACATGCTCAGCAGCCATTAGTCTGAGTGGTGAATCAGCTGTAGCTGGAGGAGAAGGAGATCGTTCGTCTCGAGCTTCTTCCTCAGAATGATCTGGCGAGCTCTCACCTTGAGAAGCCTGCCTGGCTGATGCTTCACCTGATTTTTGTGGTGCAACAGACTGTTCTGGGGCTCCTTCTTCATCTGACTCATCTTCTAGCATCAGAGTCATGGAGGCTTGTTTCGCCTTCTTCTGCCTCTTCTCCTGGGCCTTCACCAGTTTTCTTTTCTTCTTCTGGGGGGCATCTGGGGGACCTTCACCAGCTCGAGCTGATTCGCCCGCGTCTGGTGTAGCTTTCTTGCTCTTTCCTTTCTTTGACTTTGGGGGGGTTGGCCGCATATCATCGTCTGGTGGCCCAAAAATGACTGAAGTGGCTGTGAGAAAACCCTTATAGGACTTGGTCCATTCATTCCCATTTGGCCCTTAGCATTTTATCTTGTAGGATAACCGCAACCTTGTTGAGATTCTTTGATCTTTTCTTCGTAAATACCGCCTCCACTCATCAACTCCAAATTTATCATGTTCTTGGAGTAGAATGGCCTTCAGAAACCCATGCCAATTGATGTTTTTGGCTTCATCAATTATTGCTGACCATCTTTATCTGGTTTGACGGATGTAATAACATAAAATTTGAATGCAATACCCATAATTGTTTTTTGACAATATGTCAAACAACAATCGGTATTTCCTCTTGAGCATTGGCGACAAAACTGGACGATGATGTTTGTCGAGAACTTCTCAAGAAGAACTTTTTTTACGATCGGCTCATCTTCGTTCTCCCTGTAATGAAAAAAAAGTAGATTAAATCCTTTGGGTAAATTTGAGCAGAGGCGAGTTATATCCTCATTCGACGATCTCGATTTCTTCTCCGTGATCGCCGAAAGTAGTTCTACTCTCGAGCATCAGATTCACTCTTAAATTCCTTAGGAATTCTAGTGCTTCATACCGCATCATCGGATTGCGTTGAAGCGTATAAAATTTCTCAAGGCACCTTTTCTTAGAATTTGCTCGACCTCCATGGATTAGGATCCGAGTGATATTGAACTGCACGAACTTATCATCCACAATCTTTGTTGCGATTCAAGATAGTTGCACATTATCTTACCCATACCGTGAGTGATCATCAGATTCTGTTTTTCGGAAAGATGATTTTGAAACTTTTGAATCTGAGAGAAGTAATTTGGAGTTTTCAGAGAATAAATCGCAAGTTTGTGAAATGGAAAACTCTGGTATGTTTTTGATGAACTTTATAAAGACGAGGGAGGAAGAAGAAGACACGATTTTGAAGATCAACCGTTTGAAAAGATTGAACTCTCCAGATTAAGTGGTTTTGATCGTAGGTCGGGGAAAAAACGCACGTTAAAAACCTTTTGGATTTAAAAGCACATTTAGTAGCAGTTAATATATGTTCCCCACGTCCGCATTAAATGATTTGCAGGAAATACGTCACAAGGATAATGGGTACAGTAAGGCAAATAATATCAGATAAGATCCGATAAATAAGCAAAGAACAAGAGAAAAAAAAGCAGATCGGTTGGTCGATATTGTAATCGATCAATACCACTTGTCCATGTTGATTTCACTTGTTGATCTTAGTATTCACGCCTAAGCCTTAAAATTTCCCTAACCGATCCTTTTAGTGATCTTCTTCACTTCAGATCATCGATCCGTTGAAGTTCCAAGCTCAACCGATCTTCCTTGAATACGTCGATTTCCTTCGATCCTCCTTGATGGGTTGAAGTTCCCCTTCAACCGATATTTCGCATTTTCCCATAGGTGATGTATCGATTTTTTGGAGTTTCAAGCTCAGCTGATCTTCTTCATCTGATCAGCTTATGTATCAGATTTTGGTTGACCTAATCTGATGTTTCTCAAGTCAATCCAATTCTTGGAATAAGTGTTACCGCCAAAACTTAGTCTAGAATAGTAGTCTCTATTCCCTAAGTGGGCGCGATTTGACTATCGTAATTATCGTCGAATCTTCGATATGTCAATCCAGTAAATTTATCCAATTATCGTCGCGTAATTCCTACACATTTGTCCTTTTGGTGCAGATTTCTCTAAAAGGTTTTGAGAACTCGAATTTGCATTTGCACCCTTGCTTGGCCTCTATAAATTGGACCAATTGTTTTACACAACATAACCCATTCACCATTCTTATCTTCTTTGTAGAATCATGAAACCTGGTGAACCCTATTTCCGGTGAAACTTCCGACAAACACCTTTACCCTTTTTTTCAATGATTTGACTTTCTCAAATCAACCTGTCGCCCCTTATCCATTTTTCGTTATCATCAAAGATTTCACATACGATTGTTGCAAAGCTTCTCTACCACCATGGCGGCGGAACTTTCTTTATTTGCAGAACCGAGAAGACACTTCTCCTAACCGTAGTAT
This sequence comes from Stenogyne calaminthoides, assembly GCA_037126765.1. Lineage (NCBI taxonomy): Eukaryota > Viridiplantae > Streptophyta > Magnoliopsida > Lamiales > Lamiaceae > Stenogyne > Stenogyne calaminthoides. The sequence continues at coordinate 6,330,005 of JBBCBC010000024.1, read as the reverse complement.
GCACCTTGTGTGTCTATCGTTATGATGTAATCGCCATCAACAGACTTAGTCGAAAATGAGCGTGAGTTTGATATGCGATCTTGATCACCCAACAAGCGATCTTCGTATATTAACTCACCATTTAACTGTTGGAGAGCCCATCGACTCTTTCTTAGGGCTCTGGCTTAAAAAATCCTATCAAGGCATTTGCCGCTCCCTTTGGTTTTAGCTTTTTAAGCAATGCTTTAGGATTTCTTTAAAGCCTCTCTCACCCTTGTTAAGTGGGGGAAAATGAGAGCATCAGATTTAAAATCTCTCTCTCCCCTGCTCTACTTGGGTTAGGATGAGGGTTTAGGGTTATAGGTTTAGGGTTTTTGGTTATTACTTATGTACCGACCTCCGGGTCCTTTGTACTTGTATCTTGTAATGTAATCGGACCTTCGGGTCTTTATCAATGAAAAGTTCTATTATTCCATTGTTGTGTAAAATTCCTGTATCCTTATGCGATTTTAAGCTTTAATCTTGTGAATACCACTTGTGAATCTTGCTTGTTGAATATCAGCTTAATCGACTTACAAGGATGTAAAATAACCCAACTGATTTAATCAGATATTCCTTTAAAATTGTGCGTTTCCTTTAATCTGATAAACCCTAAATCTGATAACTTGTAAAACTGATCAGTTCCTTTGAATCTTGTTGAAATTCAGCTTAATTGACTTACAAAGTATAACCGAACAAATTTAATCGAGATAATCCTTTTTAAACGATCGATTCATTTAATCGATAAACTTTAAATCGATCGGCATCTTCTCATATCGGTTCGATCGATCTTCCGATCGATTGAGATACCAAACTCAATCGATTCCTTTCGGCTGGTTAGTCTCTTAACCATTTAGTTACGAGAACAATCCATCAAACATTTTAGGTGCATTTTCTCCAAGATCCAAAAGCCCTAATTTCGTTGCATAATTCTCTGAATCTGATCTCAGCTAGTGGCTTGGTTAGAATATCAGCTTTCTGTATATCAGTATGAATCTTTTCCATTATGATATTCTTCTTTTCAACATGATCTCTTATAAAATGGTGTCTGACATCCACATGCTTGCATCTTGTATGTAGAACAGGATTCTGAGTTATTGCAATAGCACTATTACTGTCACAGAAAATAGGTACATTTTTAGCTTCAATGTTATAATCCTCAGCTGCTGACTAAGCCAGAGCAGTTGGGAACAACGACTTCAAAATGACCATATATTCGCTTCGATAGTAGATGTCGAATCGATGTCTTTTTTGAAAACCCGAGATGGGTTTACTTCCTAAGAATTGACAAGTTCCTGAGGTGGATTTTCTGTCAATCTTGCAACCTCCATAATCAGAATCAGAATACCCACTAAGCTCTAGATTATCATTTGATGGGTAAAATAAACCAAGATTTACTGTCCCCTTCAGATACTTAAGAATCCGCTTAGCTGCTTCTAGGTGACTTATCATTGGATTTGCCTGAAATCTGGCACATACACCTACTGCGAAGGTTATATCTCGGTTCATTTGGCAAATCGGGTATAGTAGAGATCAATGAGAGCCCTATATTCCTTCCGATTTGTTTTCTGACCATCCTCATCTGGATCCATCTTGAATCCAGTCATCATAGGAATTTTGGCTTCCTTACAATTTTGAACTCCAAACTTAGCCAATAAATTCCTAGTGTACTTTGCTTGGCAGATGAATATCCCTTCTGTACTTTGCTTTACTTGAAGACCCAGAAAGTAATTCATCTGACCCATCATGGACATCTCGAACTTCCCTTGCATCAGCTTGCTGAATCTTTCACATAGACTTTTGTTGGGAGATCCGAAGATGATGTCGTCCACGTAGATCTGAACCATTAGAATATCTTCTCCATCTTCTATTCTGAATAAGGTTATATCCACTGTTCCTTTAGTGAACCCACTTTCGATCAAGAAGCGAGAGAGTGTATCATACCAAGCTCGAGGAGCCTGTTTGAGGGCCATAGAGAGCTTTTTCTTAAACAGTACACACTGGTTGCTCTTTTCAAAGCACGGAGGTTGTTCGACATAAACTTCCTCTGCTAGTACCCGTTTAAGAAAGCACTCTTTCGTCCATCGATACCACGATGAACCCTCGTGGGCAAAGATATGCAAAGCAACCCGAATGGCTTCTAAGCGGCGGCGGTGCAAAGGTCTCATCATAATCAATTCCTTCCGATTGTGAATACCCCTTAGCAACAAGTCTTGCCTTATTTACGGTGATGACGTTTTTCTCATCTCTCTTGTTCTTGAATACCCACCCGTGCTAATTACGTCTTGATGAATTAGTGCATCTACCGGTTCCCAAACTTGATTTGGCCGAACTGTTCGGCTCTTCTGTATTCTTTAGAATCCGGCTTGCGTCTTGTAGAGCTTCCTCTATAGTTGTTGGTTCCTTCATAGCCAGATAAACAATACATGGTACTTTCACCAATCGATGTCTAGTTTTAACTTTATCGGATGGGTCTCCGATTATCGGATCGGTTGGATATTTGGTTATCCGTGTCATTCATTACGATTTGCGTTGGTTTGGAGAACATCGTCCGTTTCTGATAAAATTTCATTACTAGCGATTGGGAGTGGTGCAGAGTTATGATCCACTTGATAAGAACAAGTCTCAGCTGATGTTGGACTCATCATGTGCTGATGTCTGTTCGTGGGAACTTCTGGTGTTCCCCCTGAACCGGATGGTTCAGTTGATACTGTCTCAGCTGTATCAGCTTCTTCACCGATAGTTTTTCGTACCTTAGGATCTGAATGATCTGGTGAATCAGCTAGATCTGGAATGTATCTTGAATTACGGTTTCTGATTCTTTCTCCTTGATCATTAGCTGATCCATTTTCTGAGCATCAGGTACTTGTTGATCAGGTACATTTTGTTCTGAGGCAGATTTCTTTTGATCAGAAGATGCTTCATCAAAGACTACATGGGGTGTTTCTTCCACAAGTAGGGTTCATCTGTTGTAGACCCTGAAAGCCTTGCTAGATGAGGAATATCCTAAGAATATACCCTCATCCGGGCGGGCTTCAAAGGTTTTCAACCGACTCTTTCCATTGTTGTGTATGAAACACTTACACCCAAAAAAAACATGGAAGTAAAGAGACACGAGGTTTTCTGTCCTTCCACAGTTCATAGGTATTTTTGTAGTGAGCCTTAGTCGGAAGACATTTGTTACGAGTATGACATGCAAGTGTTGATTGCTTACGCTTAAACGGTTTGGTATTGCATGTTAAACTAACATCGTCATGAGCAACTTCTTTGAGAGTTTCGTTTTCTCCGTTCGCCTACTCCATTTTGTTGTGGCGTCCTCAAGAATCGATGTTTCATGTCAGATACCAAACATAGAGCAAAAAATCGATAATAAAAGAGTTCGTAAATTTCGCACCTTTATCGATCCGATTTTTACTACAATCGACACCCTTCTCATTTTGTAATCTTTTTAGCAAATTTCGGGTATCTTCGTTGTCGTCTCATTCTTCTTATGTAAGAATATAACCCGTAAACTTGGAATAGTCATCCACAATTACGAGTATATTTGCGTCCGTTGAAATCGACCGTGTATGGCTTGGTCGAATAGATCCATATGAAGCATTTGCGATACTCTTCTTTGGATGCGGTCCGGAATTCCCTTGAATGAAGCTTTGACTGTTTTCCCTTCCGACATGCAAGACATGTCCGATCCTTTGAAAATACTTCATTCGGAAGTCCTTCCACTAGAGACATCCTTGCTATCTTATTAAGAGTTTTAAAGTTCGGATGGCTCATTCTTTTGTGCGAGCCAATCGCTACTTTTGGAACTCTTGACAATCGGGCATGCATTTCTTGGGCAACTATTTCAATCACGGTGTGTAGATCGTCCCTTTCCTTGAACCGATTAGCAAAATCATTTGAGTGGCTCGATTCTTGATAGTGCATTGGTCGGTCGAGAACTCAACATTGAATCCGTTTGTCATGAAATTGTGAAACCGATAATAGGTTGTGCTTTAGACCTTCGACATCTGAGACTCGATTACTTGTACATCATCATTCTCTAAGGTTAGAATCCTTTGGTATAACCAAAGTTATCATCACCGAAGAGCACACGCTGGCCTTTTCTACATTCTATGTATGAACCGAGGAGATGCTTGCTTTCTGTCATGTGCCTTGAGCATCCACTATCGATGTACCGGATAGTTTCTTGCACACCTTTTTGTTGGCGGACCCACGCGATCCTGCTGCCCAAATCGGGGCTTTAGGTACCCTTTTGGATTGGGTCCGAGGGGTTAGGATTAGTTTTGGGGATCCATACAAGCGAGCACTTCTATTGTGATCGGTTAGATCGGAAGGTTTGATTTGTCTCCCATACCTATCAACATAATCATACGTCTCTCAGTATATGCTTTTCGATTTGTATGATTATTAGTGTGAACCTTGGATGACTTAGAAGACTTGGGATTTATCTTTTCTGTTTGTCTTCTTTTTATCCAGTGTGGTTCAGGTGCAGCAGCCCTAGATTTCTGATTATAGGGGTAGGTACGACTGCTACCATCAAAAGATTCATATCTTTTCGGCATAGGTGGTTTTTGCAGTTTACCTGAAGCATGCTTATTAGGCAGCTGACCTTGATTGGGTCTTAGATTGGACTTCCCTTTTATAGGTTGTCTTTTCTGATTCCTGATCTGTTGATCAGGTTGAGGTTTCTTCAGAAGAATTGGGTTCTTCTGTTGATTCCTCGACTGATGCTTTACCAGTTGAGGTCCATTTCATTTCCCATACGGTTAGGCATCGCTTTTACCGCTCAACCGGTCTTTTTTCCTTATTAGATACATGTTTGGCTTTTTGGTGTATCTTTGTCGAAAACTCGTCTAATTACACCTTTTTTTAGATGAATCGGTAGGGGCTTTTTGAGGATGTGGAAGGGTTCTAATAGCCAAGTCCCTTCTTGTTAATCGTTGTTAAAAAAATAGGCGTTCATGTCTTGAACGGTTTTAGATGATTTTGAAAAAACCTCTATTTTCTTACGCAGATTATCCTCTGGTGATTTTAAACTTTCATGCTTTTGGAACAGCTCATCGAATTTTGCTTGCAGGATTTTGAAGTCATCGAACTTCTTTGTTTGTTAATTGCCGGTGATCTTTGATCTGCTTCTCCGATCGAAGCTTTAACCGAGAATTTTAAATTCCTCGATTTGCCTTCTCGGCGCATTTTCCGGTGATCTAAGTTCGGAGGCTTTATTGAGATCATTTTCTTTAGCAAATTTGATTATTTACGGTCCTCGGCTTATCATTTTAAACTTCCACTATAGCATAAGTGTCTCTTCGCATTGAGAGATCCTCAAGCAATTGCTCGAGTAGAGCTGCAGGTCAATCTCCCGGCCGGTGTGCTAATGATAGCAGGTGTAAAGCGAGCGAAAGCGGGTTTGGAGGTTACCTCAGATTGGTCCTCCCCGCCATCGAGCGAGATCTCATCATAAATGCGAAGAGAATATCGATCTTCATTTTCATAGAAGTCAACAAAGACTTGCGTCGGTGTCTTCTTCTGAGAGGAGTATCGAGTCCTCGAGAGGGAGATAGGAATCGTCGATTCTGACGTATCGGCAACCATGGCTCTTTGTCCTTATAAGCGTTGCTCTCTTCATTCCTCTTTTCTTCCCTTTCTCTTGGCGTCAGTGCAGGCGATCTGCGCTATAGTGACTGGCTTCTCACGGTTGAAGCATGCTCCTTGATCCACGAACCTTTCCTTCGGGTGAATCACTCCGTCTGTATGACCTGTCGGTGACTTCCCTTCGATAGTAATCTGAGCTTCTTCAATCATTGGTTATCTCTTCCTTCCTCGATCGATTATCTCTTTTCCTTTCATCTGTGATCCTCCGATCATCGGATCTAGTTTCTTCCGGAGATTTGTTGGCTGATCTCTATCTCTCCCTCGGTATGTTGATAGTCTTATAAAATCTTCGATACTTACCAAGTTGGACGTTCGACTTCTCAAGCTTCCAGTAGCGAGCGATCTGTTACGCGACTTATTATATTCCCAACAGTTCGTTGGTCTTCGATTCTGCTTCTTTGGTTGCCTTAAAAAAAAAACCGATTTTTGAAGTTGAGGCTTCAAAGAGCACCTCATCTTCATCAACTTGTCCTCTTTCAATCAAATAGAACTCGTGAGCTTTAAGACTCAAGAATAAGCTACTTGGCTTCATTTTTGAAATGTCTTGGCAATCCTTGATTCTGCGTGACCTTCATATCCCACTTCTTGGTGAGAGACCTTAGGATCTTGTAGTTTATATCTTTATCGGACATCTCTACCAAGTTCTCGAAGCTTGTTTATAGACATTGTAATCCTTCCATCGAGTTCGTTGATGGTTTAGTTAGGCAAACATCTTTAGTTTTTCGAACTTCACCGGTTAAACTTTTGAGACTTTGTCTTTTATCCATTCATTTCCCTCGCATATTTTCAACCGAGTATCCCACATTGCTTTCGCATGATTTGAGATACTTAATCTTTTCCTTGGTGACCTTATCCATGGTTTTCATGATAATATGCCTTGCGATAGTATCTAGAGTGTCTTGACTTTCTTTCCTCTGCATCCATCAAGGCCGGCTTTTTACGCACAAGACTTCCGGTGCAAAGTCTGGATCTCCTTCAACTGCAGGGTTGTCGTAGTATATGATGATGGGTCCTTTTTCAATGACTTCCATCATTCTGCCACTGATCGAACCTAGATGGTTGGACATATATATGGCCCAATCTGCATACTCATCGATTGAGAACTTTGGCAGATCATGATACATACCTGAGGTGTTATCCATGTTGAGTGGTTTTGGAAAATGAATGAGTTTTAAAAACGGTTTTTCAAGATCAGTTCAGTTGACCACAAAGATTCTTCCTTAAGAATCGATGATACACAAAGTCAGTGGTCTGTAGAACCAACTGCTCTGATACCACTTGTAGGTCCCGAACGGGTTAGTGAGGGCAGAAGTCTAGAGGGGAGGGGTGAATAGACTTCTGAAAACTTTTTGTGCAGATCGGTGTGAGGGCGATTTTTCGATCAGAGCGCGAGTGAATCGATTTGGGCGATAACCAACTTCTTGATCGCTGAAGGCGATCGGTTCGGAACTATCGGTTTAACGATGTGTGCGGAAGCTTAAGTTTTACCCGTGTGAAAAACCGGTTTTGATAAATCGATTCCAAAGTTAATCTTTTAATCGGTTGGTCAAGTGTCAAGTTTGATCGGATCGAAGCTTGGTGCTAAGCGATCTCAATTTGGAATATGTATGCGCTTTTTAAAGGTTGTGTGCGATTGTGTATGTCCGATTAATCAAAGCGATAAAGGCACACAAGATTTATAGTGGTTCGGACAAACCAGTCCTACGTCCACTCTTCCCTATCACAAGGGGCACCTACTTAACCAACTGGACTTTGTTTTATGTGTAAGTCCAACTAGATGTTTAAAGAGTTCACACTCAACCGATCCCAGAGATCAGAACTAGAAACCCTAGTCTGAAATCTTGCTAAACAACTTAACCTAACTTGGGGGTTTGGATAAGATTGTATTGGTTCCAACTATGAAATTGAGTCTTCAGATCTGTCCTATACATATTGAGTTTCCCCCTCAATATGTGACATATCGATTTCATCAGTCGTTCTATACAATCATTATCAACTGGTCTCCTATAGCAGGTAATATAAACATCGATTAAATGTGTCCGATTCTTGGTCCTATTACATGTGTTTTTGGAACTTTCATCAAAACTATAAATTTCCCAACATGTTAGTGTTAGTGTCCTAGAGACAATCTTTTGTAAGGACATAATACTCAGATAATATTCAGTATTGGTTATATATTATTATTTGTTTAATATTAAATGTATGGCGTTACACTCATTAGAATATTATGTTTGATTGTTTGCATTTATTCTTATATGTGTTCCCTTGAATCACTGTTGTCATTGAGTGAGTGAGAACTCAGATGACTTAAGCATGATTCTTAAATAACCCCAATCGAGGATCATCAAGAAAGGGATATTGATGATGCAATGGAGATTGGTGTGCGATCTGCATCATACTCTTAGAGAGTGTAGTAAGATCTCACTTACTACGAGATACTAGGTATCTCATGATGGATGCACAAATACCTTAGAGGGTATTGGTATACCCATCCGAGAAACCGTTTGATGTAGTTCCACTATATGTGTCTACGGGTGTCTCGGTTAGTGGGAGCGATGCGATACTCCTTTGACTTGAGGTCAATACGCACGACATGTGTGGAGTGATGAACTTTGACCATGACCGACGCTTGCACCCGTCTATGGGTAGATATGGCTTGGATTGGGTTCATCACGAAGTGCATGTGCGTGGTAGTTGAACCAAGAAAAGGATTCATTCCTCAAAGTGGATTTAGAGAGAATACTCACCTTCTCATCATAATTGGATCTAAGTCATTGGCCAATGCTGTTGGGATTATACTAGAAAGTATGCTTTTTACTTTGTATAATCAAAACTGAATTTCGGACTTATTTACTGAAATAAATTGTTTATCACTGATGCTTTAAATATTATCGAATGTTACATATATTTACTACATAACTGTTCAATAAGTCGTATGTGTTACATTATAGTTAATTTAGTGATACCAGATCACCGAAGATTAAATTAACAGTCCCTTGTAACTAAAAGTACGCCATTCACGACCTAGATGGAAATGAACAACCCATCGTGAAAGGTTGAAGTGTAAGGCTCAGATTGGCTTGTCTTGACCAAGAGATTACACTAGTGCATGACTGATGCATTGAATAGGACCTACAAGAGGATAAATTCTTCAGAACTGAACAAGGAAGAATTAGACCTCAGTGGTTCGTTATTTCTTAATCTTCGTTCCTTAAATAGGATCACGTGGGATTGGTAACTATTGCTTTGACTTATCATGGGTAGCGAATCAACGAGATTCAATACTTTTTATCTTGGGCAATATTATTAGTCACATGTGATTGCTAAGATTTAATACGAAGAATCGTGTGCAAGTACGCTTGTTTGATTTGCCCCCTTGGGAGGTTCATAAGCTTTATCATACCAAATCTTGCAAGTGGAATTAGTTTCCGGTATGGATAATAATGTTGAACTGTTCCTTGACCAAGGACAAAAGATATTAATTAATGGAAAGCTATTTCAGTGGCTTGAATTAATTAATGGGCTAGATAATCTTAAACATGGGAAATAATAACCGGGATCCATATTGACTGTAATATAGGTTTAGATGGATAGTGCAATATTAATTATGTAGTGGGATTAATTAATATTTATGGGCTTGAATAATATTGTGGCTCAATATTAGATATTCAAAGTCCATTAGAAGGTCCAATCTTAATTCTCCTAAAGGCCCCCTAAGTAGCCCAACATATAGTCCAATAACTGAAAATGTGATTAAAATAAAATAAATATTGTTGCTTATTTTTCCAAGTAATTTTCGAAAATTATGGATAAGTTGGGAGAAAGATTTTCTTTGAATTTTATTATGGAATGAAGATATGTATTCTTGGAATACAAGATTATCTCATTAAATTCAAGAAATCTCCCACTTGGTTATTCATAAGAGAATTTCAAAATATTTGAAATATAGAGGACAAGAAAGATTTTCTTGATTTTCTTGAAAATATATTATGGAAGATATGTATTTCTTGAAATACAAGAATATCTCATAAATTCAAGAAGATCCAAATCTTGGATTCTTGATCCCTCATATTTTCGAAAATATCCATAATAAAAGAGTAGGTGGGATTTTGTGGAATATTATAATTATGGGAGAAAGAATATAGGAGATATATTCAAGATTTCTTGGAGATCAAGAAAAGATTTTCCCACATTATTTTTGGCCAAAAATTTCGACCACCTTGTGCTCTATAAATAGGGAATGACTCTTTCATTCCCAAGTACAATTCCATGTGCTGGAAAAATTAGTAAATCCACAAAGGTGGTGCAACATAATTTATTTTCCTTTTGTTAATTGTTCACAAGTGTCCTTCCACCGGATAGTCGAACAAGGGCTAAGGGAATACTTGGAAAGTCCTTTTGGTTAGTCTAATCAGCCACACCGTTGCCATCCCAAGAGGTACGTTCACGTAAACTCGTAGAATTCCGCATGTGTAGGTTTTACGTGAATAATTATATGCATGATATGTTGTTGAATTAATATAGGATTAATTCATTCTAGTAATAATTATAAGAATTAAATTTGTATTTAAATATTCACCCCGAATAGATCTGTGCAACTTATTCCCCAACAACTGGTATCAGAGCCACGGTTTCGGGCTCTGAATTTTTTAAATTGTAATTTAATTCGTTGACATTAAATTTGAAATTGGATAGTAGAATTGCTAGATACATTTTTGCGGTATCCAATTGTCATGGAATTTAATGTGTTTATTTATGCATGCATATAAATTGTGGTTTTTAATTCGATTCGTTCGGATTCATTTTGCCTCGTGAGAAAATCCACGAGTAGATTAGGATTTGTTTGATTTGATCAATGTAATAGACTAGTCTAGATCTAGGTTTATTTTTTTTTGTAAATAAATTATAACCGGATCGAAAACGAGGACAGAGACGAATAATTAAAGGACGAAATCCAGAACCGGGCGTAGGCGGCATGCATCGCGCGAAATGTGCCAAGGGAGAGACACGCACAGCACGCGACGGGCGCCGGCGAGGCCAAGGGACGAAGGCCACAGAGATCTGGCAGCACAAGACGCTGCACCGCGTGGTGAGCGGGCCAGCGGACGGAGGCGGATGCGCAGTGGGTAAGGGACATCTTGTGGCTACCTAGTACTGCCCCAGTGAAAGGTGGCGGCGTCTTGCGGAGAGATGGATGTCTGATTCTGCGCCGCGCCTACCGAGGAGTCTTGGGACCTGCCGAGGCGACTTTGCCGAAAGGCCGCCGAGGTGAACTCGCCAAGTGGATTTGGATCTGGCGTTCATTCATCATTGAAAGCTGCTTGGCATGGCGTTTCGAGACAGAGTATCTTTTCGAGATGATCGAGTGGGAGAAATTCAAGATGGTGTTTCTTCAAGATCAAGCCAAGAAAAATCAAACCATGACAATTGGATAATTTGTGCCAAATATATTTATTTTTTCTGTTTTGCTTGATTTATTTTGTGCTATCTTATGCTTTATTTAATTTGTTTAAATGTGTTTGCATGAGAATTGCCCAATGAAAAATCTCACCTTCAAAATTACTAAGTATGTTTAAATAATTAATTGACAATTTTATTCCGGATAATAAAATTGAATTAATTTTGACCTCCATATGAATGATAGCTTTCACATGAATGAATTCCAAATGGATGATTGTGGGTTATTACTAGTGGCGACGATAACCCTCCCCACGAGGCTCGTTCAATACGAAATAATAATCCTGTATTTAATCATGGTTATTACTTAGGTATAAAATTGATATGCATCTGTCAATTTTATATTGGTCAAGTGGGAGCCAACTATTAATCTGGATATTAAAGGTTTGTAACTGTTCTTGTTTGTAACTTGCTTAAATGTGTTTAAATAATGACCCACCCCACGTGGCTTATTTAAACTGTTTTGAGATGTTGGCTGATGCATGTTCATATTTTTTTGAGATTTTAATATGATGCATGTGATCGAACCTTGTGATATATTTGTGCTTATGCATATTATTATTTATTTCAGTTCATCATGTCGCAACTTTTTAATCCACTGTTGTATACACTCAAAGAACACCAATTAACTGGCGAAAACTATAATGTTTGGAAACGAAATATGAGCTTTGTCCTACCTGCACAAAAACGTTATTGGATTCTTGATGTACCCAAGCCACGTAAGCCTACTGATGAATCACCTGATGCGGAAAGACATGAGTATAATATTTGGGAGCAGGCCAATGAACCCATGAAACGTGTAATCTTGACTTCACTGTCTGATGATTTGAGACACATTCATGAAGGTGTTGAATCTGCTGCGGAAATTATGCAAAGTCTTGAAGAAATATTTTTAACAAAAGACCGCATGATCAATCAGTTTAAAAATGAGAACGTGGCTAGGCTAAAGATGGCTGAGGGAACACCTGTAAGGGAGCATGTTCTCAGAGTCAAACACTATTTTCAAAAACTGGCTTATCTCGGAACTAAGTATTGTGATGAGGCCCAAATTGAATTTCTGTTGCTAACTCTGCCAAGGAGCTTCGATGAATTTTACTGTAGTTTTGTGATGAGTGATCACATGTTTACTATGGATATCCTACAAGAAGCCTTGGAGAAAGTATAAAAGCATTTAGGAAAGAAAGACGAAGCATTGGTGACCAGAAGTCTTTTCTCGAGATCTAGGCCAGTGGAAGGCAAGTCTCAAGAAAAGGAAAGTGATTAGAACCAAAGCAAACTCATCACTAAGAAAAGTGAGAAAAAGACGGTTAGCTGTTTGGGTGTCAAGAAAGGACCAAAAGGAATATGTTTTAATTGCGGTGAGAAAGGACATTGGAGGTCAGCCTGTTCCAATCCCAAAAGGAAAGGAAAGAAAGGTAATTCTCACGCAATAGTTGTGGAAATTTGTTTAGCGGCGTATGCCTCCCATTTATGGGTGGTGGATACGGGATCCACTGATCATGTTTGTTTCATATTACAGGGGTTCAAGCGGACCCGGCAACTAAGTGGAAGTGAGATCCTCATCACACTGGGCGATGCTACGAGAGTGGCAGCTGAAGCAGTGGGAGAAGTGCACATGTCTTTTGAAGACAGAGTTTTAATTCTAAGAGATGTTCTTTACGTTCTAGGTTTTAGAAAGAATTTAATTTTAGTTTCTAAACTTTTTCATGATGGATATTCGGTTACTTTTAATAAAGTTATTACCATTTCTCTTTTTGATAAATTTATCTGTCATGGAACATTGTCGAATAATCTCTATACAATTAACTGTGCACACCACTCACGAAATGCATCCTATAACACATCAACTGTTTCCGAGAAAAGAAAATGTTCATTAGACGTGAACGAGACACTTCTTTGGCATCTAAGATTGGGTCATATAAATCCAAAGAGGATCCAAAGGTTGGTGAAAGACGGTTCACTGGAGCTTCTCCAAGTTGAACTAATTCCAACCTGCGAATCATGTTTGGAGGGTAAAATGACCAAGAGGGCATTTGAAGCCAAGGGGAATAGAGCCAAAGAAGTGTTAGAGATCGTTCACACAGATGTATGTGGTCCAATGTCAACCAAAGCAAGAGGAGGTTATGAGTATTTTGTCACTTTTATTGATGATTACTCAAGGTACGGTTACATTTTCCTTATGAAGCATCAATCTGAGACCTTTGAGAAATTCAAAGAATTTAAGGCTCAAGCAGAGAATCATAGGGAAAAATGTATCAAGTCTCTACGATCTGATCGTGGAGGCGAATACCTCAGCGATGAGTTTTTGAACTACTTATCTGATGAAGGGATTGCATCCCAGCTCACTGCACCCGGAACCCCTCAACAAAACGGGGTTGCAGAGCAAAGAAACAAAACTCTTTTGGAAATGGTTAGATCTATGATGAGTTATACGGATCTTCCCAAGTCATTCTGGGGTCATGCCTTGGAAACAAAGAACTTACATTACGAACTTGGTGCCATCCAAATCGGTTCCCAAAACTCCCAAAGAATTGTGGACGGGCGCAAGCCTAGTATGAGACACATGAGAATTTGGGGTGTCCGCCCACGTGTTGGACAAAAAGCGGTAAATTGGATCCTCGATCAGAATTAAGGTTGTTTGTAGGATACCCCAGGAACAAAATGGTGTATGTTCTATGGTCCCAAGATCAAAAGGTGGTCATCAACACTCACTTTAGATTTTTGGAAGAAGACTATATGACGAAAAAAGAAAACCAGAAGTGAGATTACCTTAAATGAGCTAAGAGGGCAAACATCAATGCCAACTGTACTACTAGACGATATACCAAACGACACGCTTTCAACCGGAACCTCGTCAGTAGTGGGAGGGTTGTTAGACAACCGAGAGATTCATGGGAATAGGAGAGTCCTCGGACTTGATTCCCGAACAAGACGAATCAGACCCATGGACATATGACGAGGCACTCCAAGACAAGGATGCAGATTCTTGGCAAACAACAATGAAAGCAGAAATGGGTTCTATGTTTCATAATAGAGTGTGGGAGCTAGTCGAACAACTTAATGGGGTCAAACCCATTGGTTGCAAGTGGGTGTACAAGAGAAAAAGAGGACCGGACGGGAAGGTTGAAACCTTCAAACCAAGACTAGTGGCGAAAGGTTATACTCAGAAAGAAGGGATCGATTATGAGGAAACTTTTTCGCCCGTAGCCATGCTTAAGTCCATCCGTATTCTCTTATCGATTGCTGCGCATTTCGACTTTGAAATCTGGCAAATGGATGTCAAGACAACTTTCCTTAATGGAAGTCTTGATGAAGAGATCTATATGCAACAACCCCAAGGTTTCATTGAAAAAGGCCAAGAACACCTAGTTTGTAAGCTCATGAAGTCCATTTACGGACTCAAACAGGCATCCAGAGCTTGGAACCAATGTTTTGATCATGTTATAAAGTCTTATGGGTTCGATCAAAACGAGTTCGAAAGTTGTGTGTATAAAAAGTGTGTCGAAACTGCATTGGTATTCTTAGTACTATACGTAGATGACATTCTGATCATCGGGAATGATGTAAAGGTGTTATCAGACGTAAGAGCATGGCTTTCAAAACAGTTTGATATGAAAGACTTAGGGGAAGCCGGACACATCCTTGGGATCAAGATCACTCGAGATCGTAAGAAAAGGATATTATTAGACTTAGGGGAAGCCGGACACATCCTTGGGATCAAGATCGCAAGCTTCATACATAGACACTGTCTTGAAACGATTCAGCATGCAAGATTCCAAGAAAGGCTTCGTACCTTTCAGGCATGGAATCCATCTATCCAAGAAAATGTCCCCTAAGACGCAAAATGAGATAGATGACATGAAAGGCATTCCTTATGCTTCGGCTGTCGGAAGCCTTATGTATGCGATGCTGTGTACGAGACCGGGTATCTGCTTTGCCGTAGGCATGGTGGCAAGATATCAAAGTAACCCAGGGAAAGATCATTGGACGGCAGTTAAAAATATTCTGAAGTATCTGAGAAGAACTCGGGATAGAATGTTGGTTTATCAGTCAGATAGTCCAATCCCCATCGACTACACGGACTCGAATTTCCAATCAGACATAGACTCCAGAAAATCTACCTCCGGTAGTGTGTTTTGCATGGGGGAGGAGCCGTGACATGGAGAAGCGTCAAGCAGAAATGCGTCGCAGATTCTACCATGGAAGCCGAATATGTAGCTGCTTGCGAGGCAGCGAAAGAAGCGGTTTGGCTCAAGAACTTCCTAGTGGACTTAGATGTGGTTCCGAATTTGCCCAGCAGAATCACTGTTTATTGTGACAATGCCGGAGCAGTTGCAAATTCAAGGGAACCAAGAGCCCACAAAGCCAGCAAACACATTAAAAGGAAATACCAACTTATACGAGATATCGTTAAGAGAGGAGATATAGATGTGGCAAAGATAGCGTCTGAGGACAACCTAGCAGATCCATTCACAAAGAGTCTGCCTCTGAATACATTCGAGAGACATGTGGAAGGAATGGGTGTCAAGACCGTTGCCAATCTGCTTTGAGTATAAGTGGGAGAAATTATTAGGTTCGTGTAGGTGACATTAGATGTCACAGACTACACGAGACATGTTGTAGTATACTTAAAAGCAGACTTTGAGTATAAGTGGGAGATTGTTGGGATTATACTAGAAAGTATGCTTTTTACTTTGTATAATCAAAACTGAATTTCGGACTTATTTACTGAAATAAATTGTTTATCCCTGATGCTTTAAATATTATCGAATGTTACATATATTTACTGCATAACTGTTCAATAAGTCATACGTGTTACATTGTAGTTAATTTAGTGATACCAGATCACAGAAGATTAAATTAACAGTCCCTTGTAACTAAAAGTACGCCATTCACGACCTAGATGGAAATGAACAACCCATCGTGAAAGGTTGAAGTGTAAGGCTTAGATTGGCTTGTCTTGACCAAGAGATTACACTAGTGCATGACTGATGCACTGAATAGGACCTACAGGAGGATAAATTCTTCAGAACTGAACAAGGAAGAATTAGACCTCAGTGGTTCGTTATTTCTTAATCTTCGTTCCTTAAATAGGATCACGTGGGATTGGTAACTATTGCTTTGACTTATCATGGGTAGCGAATCAACGAGATTCAATACTTTTTATCTTGGACAATTTTATTAGTCACATGTGATTGCTAAAATTTAATACGAAGAATCGTGTGCAAGTACACTTGTTTGATTTGTCCCCTTGGGAGGTTCATAAGCTTTATCATACCTAATCTTGCAAGTGGAATTAGTTTCCGGTATGGATAATAATGTTGAACCGTTTCTTGACCAAGGACAAAAGATATTAATTAATGGAAAGCTATTTCAGTGGCTTGAATTAATTAATGGGCTAGATAATCTTAAACATGGGAAATAATAATCGGGAGCCATATTGACTGTAATATGGGTTAAGATGGCTAGTGCAATATTAATTATGTAGTGGGATTAATTAATATTTATGGGCTTGAATAATATTGTGGCTCAATATTAGATATTCAAAGTCCATTAGAAGGTCCAATCTTAATTATCCTAAAGGCCCCCTAAGTAGCCCAACATATAGTCCAATAACTGAAAATGTGATTAAAATAAAATAAATATTGTTGCTTATTTTTCCAAGTAATTTTCGAAAATTGTGGATAAGTTGGGAGAAAGATTTTCTTTGAATTTTGTTATGGAATGAAGATATGTATTCTTGGAATACAAGATTATCTCATTAAATTCAAGAAATCTCCCACTTGGTTATTCATAAGAGAATATCGAAATATTTGAAATATAGAGGGCAAGAAAGATTTTCTTGATTTTTTTGAAAAGATATTATGGAAGATATGTATTTCTTGAAATACAAGAATATCTCATAAATTCAAGAAGATCCAAATCTTGGATTCTTGATCCCTCATTTTTTCGAAAATATCCATAATAAAAGAGTAGGTGGGATTTTGTGGAATATTATAATTATGGGAGAAAGAATATAGGAGATATATTCAAGATTTCTTGGAGATCATGAAAAGATTTTCCCACATTATTTTTGGCCAAAAATTTCGACCACCTTGTGCTCTATAAATAGGGAATGACTCTTTCATTCCCAAGTACAATTCCATGTGCTGGAAAAATTAGTAAATCCACAAAGGTGGTGCAACATAATTTATTTTCCTTTTGTTAATTGTTCACAAGTGTCCTTCCATCGGATAGTCGAACAAGGGCTAAGAGAATACTTGGGAAGTCCTTTTGGTTTGTCTAATCAGCCACACCGTTGCCATCCCAAGAGGTACGTTCACGTAAACTCGTAGAATTCCGCATGCGTAGGTTTTACGTGAATAATTATATGCATGATATGTTGTTGAATTATTATTTGAATTAATATAGGATTAATTCATGTTAGTAATAATTATAAGAATTAAATTTGTATTTAAATATTCACCCCGAATAGATCTGTGCAACTTATTCCCCAACAAATGCACGTCAACTTAGACTTTGTGACTAAGTGTGACACTAATGATCAATTAGTGATTTGAGATAAATTGATTAAGTTATTTGAATAGACACTTCATCATGTTCAAGACTAATCGAGTATTCGTGAATGAAAGGAGGTAATCGCAATTGCCCAAGTTACAGTTACATGTAGTTGCATGTTTCTCGCAACGTACCTCATATATTGAGAATGTCTGATTTATTGACTAGGGTTCAATTAAGACCGTTAGTTTGACTAATCGCTCGATATATGAGGGCCTATGGGTCACACAACAAGTAGTTCCCTTTTACGGATTATAGTTGGTTGATTAAATGTTAAATTGGATTTAATATTTAATTTATGGAGAAGAAATTAATAATAGATTAATTTGGAATTAATTATTATTAATATCATTTAATTGAATTGGATTTAATTAAATAAGAATTCCCAATAATTATATTTAGAATATAATTATAGGATTTAATGTATATGGAAATAAATCGTAGAGATTTTCATATAAGGCATTTAAATCCGTAGAGATTTATATGGGGAAATAAATCGTAGAGATTTATTTAAATAAGGATTAGGGTTTTAATTACCTAATTGGGCTAGCTTAAGATTTAAGCTGGACCTCCCCTATATATACAGACTCTTGGGAATTCACAAATAACGTAACTTCATATTCTCTACATAAGATCTAAAATTTGGATTTTCCTAGCCGATTCAACTTGGGATTCAACACTGACAGATTCGTGCAGATCCGTTTTAGGGGATTACGTGGATACCATAATGGAGGAATCTGTACTACAGTTATTGTAAGATTTCTTGTTATGATTATTGGAATCCTTTTGTGCAATTAATTGTTTGTTGTTGGTGAACTTTAATTTCCACTGCGCATGTATTACGTGTTTACGTGCCTCTATATTCCAATAGTGGTATCAGAGCTCGGCTCTTGATTAATTGCATATGAATGATTTTATAAAATCTGGAATTTTTTTATTTTATAAAATCCGATGGTACGATTGATGGTTTGACCAACACCGCACCAATTGATATTATTTTGGGTTTGTGCTTATTAAATGAGAATACCCCAAATTCATTTTTTTAAATTTCATTTTTGGGGCTGCTTCGTCTCTCTCACTCGATTAGGGTTTCCTGCGAGAAACCGCAGCCACCGTCCGCTTCCTCCTTCGTTGTCCTTTGCTTGGTATCAGGTCTTCGCTTGAGTCGGCGGTGCTGCACCGCGACTCGCATCAAACTCGGGATGCCGCGATTGAGTGTGAACCAACGGGTTAGACCCGCGACGCTTCGTCCGAATCGACGTGATTCTGTTCCTCAATGGCTGTACCTCACCGTCCATGGCGGTAACATCTTCGTCTCGTTCTTGATTCGATGATTTAACCCCTGTTTCGGTGTGATACGCGGCGGAATGCCACCGTGTCATTTTCATTTCTGCGTCCATGATTCCCCTGTGTCACGACGCACCACCGCACCGCTGTCGATCTGTTTTCCCGTTTGGTTTGACCTCGCGGGTCTATGATTCGAACCGTGCTGGTTGCAGCATCGAATCGCCCGCGCGCGCCTAGCGGCGGTGGCGACTCGAGTGAACGCGCCTGCATGATGCCTATCTGTGCTTCGATAATTCTGTACAGATTGTTTGGGTTTCTTTTCGATGTTATGGTTTGTCTGATTTGGTTAGACTGATTTCGATTAACCTAGTGATCTGAATTCTTCGTTAACTGTTTGATGATTAATTGGATTATAGTTGATGAACGGATGATGAATTGTTAATCTCGATTGTCCCGATTGGAAGACGGTTTCTAGGCTGTGATGAGGGAGGGGTTGTTGGCAAATTAAATTTCGAACAAGCCCCTCCGTGCAACTTTGAAATTGCACTTGAGCCCTTGATGAAAACTTAATTAAAATGTTTTAAAATTAATTGGATTAATTTTAAAATTTAAAATTAAAAGTTGGACTTTTAAATTATGATTAATTAGATTAATCATATGAATGTAATAATTAAAATCTCTTTTGATATTTATAAGACCTTAATTTTATAATCGGAATATTGGTTGGACCAATTAATGATTAATAATTAATTGGATTAATTATTAATGTTTGATAATTCTATTTTTGAATTTAAAATTAGATTTTGAAATTCAGAAATTTTAAGAGGAATTATTAAATCCCGCTCTTTTAACTTATTTATTTTATCTAAATTCGTTAATACTTTTACGTCCGCATTATAACTGTTTGGGTAGACGGCGCCCAATAATTGTCGGACCATATTATTGTTTGGGAGACGACACCCATACATATGTTAGTCCGTGTAATTCATGTTTGGGTAGACGGCGCCCGATAATTGCTCAAACTTGATGTAGATTAACATGTTGGATCTCGATTAAGCAATTAATACCCCGCCTTTAAAAGATCCTCACTAAAATATGATTTTTCATTAAATTGAACGATGCCTTCCATTAAAATTAATAGTAAACCGGAGATTTCGTTCCAATGAGTATTTAAGGCCCAAGTATTTTGCTCGGATCTACATCTAACGGGACTATTATAGGGACACGTTGTGTCACCTCTTGATGGTTGTAAATTAACTTGACTTTGTTTCACCAGCCCAAGCAGGGAAATGAAAGTCAAGGGGCATCCGATTGAACTAGGTTCAATCAACTAGGAGTTGCAAATTTTGCAATTGGTTTGAAGACCTACCAGTTATGCTGTCATAGTAATCAACCCAAGCAGATATTATGATAGTAGGAATGTGGATCCTAGTCCATTATGATTTATATTGGATATAAATTCGTATTCTTCCGATGAGGTCGTTGAATATGTGAAAATAATGGAGACAAAATAAATTTGAAAGGCCATGTTTATTTTGATTGCTGAATATTGATCATACGAATTATGTGTTTTAATTCTCGTTTTATTTTATTTCTCTAGGATTGTTGAAATGAATAACTTATCACTGAGAAGCATTTTGAAAACGAACAAATTGGCTGGGCCAAATTTTCTCGACTAGCACCGAAACGTGCGTTTGGTGCTTAGGTAAGAAAAGATTGAGTACGTGTTGGATACGCCAATCCCTGCTACCCCGGAGACTGGTACTGAAGAAGCCGAGGCGTTTGACGCCGAAGCTCAGAAGAAGCATCAAGATGATGCTTCCCAGGCTCAGTGTGTTATGCTCCTCGGGATGAATCCCAAGTTGCAAAGGCAGCATGAGATGATGCTTCCCTTTGAGATGATCAAGCATCTGAAGGATCTCTTTGATTCTAAATCTTGTTCCGAGATTTATGAAGTGATGAGAGATCTATTTAGATGCCGGATGTCTGAAGGAGGGAAGGTTTCCCCTCATGTGTTGAAGATGATAGGGTTAATCGAGAAACTTGGTCGGTTGGGCATTGAGCTCAAAACCAACGTTGCTGTTTATGCCAATCTTCAGTCACTTCCTGATTCATATTTGAGTTTTGTAGTAAACTTTAATATGAATAAGACGGAAACGACTATGCCCGAGCTGCATAACATGCTAAAGACCTTTGAGTCTTCCACCGCTAAGGAAAGGCCCGTGCTCATGGTGAGTGTCTCTACTTCTTCTGCTCCGAAAGGAAAGAAGAAGCGAAGGGGCAAGGCAAAGAAAGGCTCTAAGCCGAACTTCCTTAAGCCCAAAGGTGGAATTCAAAAGAAGGAGAGGGTGGACAAGGATGTATGCCTCCACTGCAAGCAGAAGGGGCATTAGAAGAAGGACTGTAAGGTTCTAGCAGCTGGAAAGAAGACACAAGGTGTCTCAGCCACTGGAACAGGTATGTTTGTTATTGAGATAAACATGTCAACAAATGATACTAACTGTTGGGTATTAGATACCGGTTGTGGCTCACACATTTGTACTAATGTGCAGGGTCTCAAGCATAGCAGGGCAGTTAGGCTGGGCGAAGTAGCCCTACATGTTGGGAATGGAGCAAGAGTTGATGCTGAACGTGTTGGCATTTATGTTAGACTTACCCTCTGGTTTTAGACTTGAACTGAATAATTGTTATTTTGTTCCTTCTATTACTTGCAACATTATTTCTAATCCGATGTTAGACATTGAAGGGTTTTCATTCCATTTTGCAAATAATAACTGTTATTTTTCGCTTAATGGTGATGTTTATGGAAATGCTCCTTTATCGAATGGTTTATATTTGTTGCATTGTGGACATAAAATTCTTAATATACAAAACAAACGACTCAAACTTAGTAATCATGAAAACTCGACTTACTTGTGGCATTGTAGGCTTGGTCATGCAAATGAGAACATGATTGCAAGGTTAAGAAAGTTAGACTACTTAACCCCATTCGACTTTGAGTCTTATGGAAATTGTGAATCCTGACTCAAGGGCAAGATGACCAACAAACCAGGGAAAGCGATTCGTGCCAAAGAAGTTCTCGAGCTGATCCACAGTGATGTCTGTGGACCATTGCCCACTCTAGCTAGGGGTTACTTCGCCTACTTCATCACTTTTACTGACGATTTCTCAAGGTATGGATACGTGTATCTTATGAAACACAAATCCGAATCTTTTGAGAAATTCAAGGAGTTCAAAGCTGAAGTAGAGAAGCAAGTTGGTAAGAGTATAAAGACTCTTCGATCAGATCGAGGAGGTGAATACCTTAGCCACGAGTTCATGGATTACTTGAAGTTACATAGAATCCAATCACAATGGACTCCTTCCAGAACACCGCAGATGAACGGAGTATCCGAGATGAGAAATCGAACCTTGTTAGACATGGTAAGGTCCATGATGAGCTTTTCTTCTCTCCCTACATTCTTATGGGGATACGCGTTACAAACCTCAATCTACATTCTGAATAGGATTCCATCCAAATCAGTTGAACATAGGCCATATGAACTATGGTGTGGTAAGAAGCTAACTTTTTCACATATCAAAACGTGGGGTTGCCCTGCAATTGTGAAAAAAATGATCACTGATAAATTGGAATCCAAAGGTGAAAAGGCTTACCTTGTGGGATATCCTAAGGAAAGTAGAGGATATTATTTCTATCTACTTGAGAAACAAACGATAATTGTTTCTAGGCATGCTAGGTTCCTCGAAGAAGACTATGTCTTCAAGGACCAAAGCCGTAAGAAGATAGTACTTGAAGAAATTCAAGAACCACAAGATAACCAAGAGATACATTGTCAAAGAAACGTGACATGGAATCAGTGGGAGCATTCATCAGCTCATATGGTGGAAGTTTATCACTTAGTGATCCTCTTTCAGCCAGTGGGAGTGTAACTGGAGTTGCATTGCCTTCGCAACAAACTCCAAGTGGGCTGAATGAGAACAACATAGTTCAAACTTCCGCCCAAGAGGCATCAGAAAGTGTTGCTCTTGAGGACTCTCCGGACATTGATGAAATCGATGGACCACAAAATTTTCACAATCAGAATGTACAGCCTGCACAAACACCACAGCTCCGTAAGTCCACTAGAATTCGTAATCCGCCCACTAGGTATTATGGTTTCCTCGTAGAGGAACATGATGACGTGGAGATCCCGGATAAAGACGATCCTAGAACTTACACTGAGGCAACATTAGATGTTGACTCGGAGAAGTGGCATGAAGCCATGAAATCCGAGATGGACTCAATGTACACAAATCAAGTCTGGGACTTGGTTGAATTACCGAAAGGGGTAAAATCCATAGGTTGCAAATGGGTCTACAAGCGTAAGACCGATGCAAACGGCAAGGTACAAACCTACAAGGCTAGGTTGGTAGCAAAAGGTTATAGTCAACGCGAAGGCATTGACTATGATGAGACTTTCTCACCTGTTGCCAAGATCACGTCCATTCGAATTTTACTTGCTGTAGCAGCACATTTAGATTATGAGATTTGACAGATGGATGTCAAAACAGCCTTCCTCAATGGAAACAATGATAAGGAGGTGTTTATGACTCAACCAGAAGGTTTTGTATCTAAGCAAAAATCTAATCTTGTGTGCAAGCTCAAACGGTCCATTTATGGATTAAAGCAAGCTTCTAGGAGTTGGAATATCTGATTTGATGAGGCTGTCAAATCATTTGACTTCATCAGAAATTTGGAAGATCCAAGCGTTTATCGTAAACGCAGTGGGAGAAATATTATTTTCATAGTTGTGTATGTCGATGACATACTAATTATGAAAAACAATATTCCTCTTATGCAGTCGGTTAAAGATTGGCTATCAAGGACCTTCATGATGAAGGACCTTGGTGAGGCATGTTACATCTTAGGGATCAAGATCCATAGGGATAGATCCAAGAAGATGTTGGGACTGTCACAGTCAACCTACGTAGATAAGGTGCTAAAGCGATTTGCGATGGAGAACTCTAAGAGAGGTTCTCTACTAGCATGTCATGGGATAAAGCTGTCTAAGAAGGATTGTCCTTCTACAGAAGCTGATATCTGGCGCATGAAGGATATACCATATGCATCTGCAATTGGTTCCATCATGTACGCCATGACTTGCACAAGGTCAGATATGGCCTTCGCTGTTAGCACTACTAGTAGATACCAGCAGAATCCAGGTGAACCTCACTGGATTGCTGTCAAGAATATTCTTAAGTACCTTAGACGTACAAAAGATTGTTTCTTGGTCTACGGAGGACAGTTAGAGCTAGTTGCAACTGGCTATGCTGATGCAAGTTTCCAATCCGATTGTGATGATTACAAATCACAGTCGGGTTATGTTTTCGTTCTCAATGGTGGGGAGGTTAGTTTGAATAGTTCCAAACAAGAGACTACCACAGATTCAACAATCGAAGCTGAGTACATTGCTGCGGCAGAAGCTGCCAAAGAAGCTAACTGGATAAAACAGTTCTTAAATGAACTAGGGGTAGTTCCGAGTGCTAGTAGTCCAATAAAGTTATATTGTGACAATACTGGTGCGGTTGCGCAAGCTAAGGAACCGAGATCCAATAACATAAATAAGCATGTACCGAGGCGTTATCACTTGATAAGGGAGATAATCGCTAGAGGAGAGATAGAGTTAGAACGTGTCCCCACGAAGGATAACCTGGCTGATCCTTTCACCAAGGCTTTGAGTGTCCATGTACACACTAGACATTTTGATGGTCTAGGGATTAGACATGTATGTGATTGACTCTAGTTCAAGTGGGAGATAGTTAGTGTTAGTGTCCTAGAGACAATCTTTTGTAAGGACATAATACTCAGATAATATTCTGTATTGATTTAATATTATTATTTGTTTAATATTAAATGTATGGCGTTACACTCATTAGAATATTATGTTTGATTGTTTGCATTTATTCTTATATGTGTTCCCTTGAATCACTGCTGTCATTAAGTGAGTGAGAACTCAGATGACTTAAGCATGATTCTTAAATAATCCCAATCGAGGATCATCAAGAAAGGGATATTGATGATGCAATGGAGATTGGTGTGCGATCTGCATCATACTCTTAGAGAGTGTAGTAAGATCTCACTTACTACGAGATACTAGGTATCTCATGATGGATGCACAAATACCTTAGAGGGTATTGGTATACCCATCTGAGAAATCATTTGATGTAGTTCCACTATATGTATCTACGGGTGTCTCGGTTAGTGGGAGCGATGCGATACTCCTTTGACTTGAGGTCAATACGCACGACATGTGTGGAGTGATGAACTTTGACCATGACCGACGCTTGGACCCATCTATGGGTAGATATGGCTTGGATTGGGTTCATCACGAAGTGCATGTGCGTGGTAGTTGAACCAAAAAAATGATTCATTCCTCAAAGTGGATTTAGAGAGAATACTCACCTTCTCATCATAATTGGATCTAAGTCATTGACCAATGCACGTCAACTTAGACTTTGTGACTAAGTGTGACACTAATGATCAATTAGTGATTTGAGATAAATTGATTAAGTTATTTGAATAGACACTTCATCATGTTCAAGACTAATCGAGTATTCATGAATGAAATGAGGTAATAGCAATTGCCCACGTTACAGTTACATGTAGTTGCATGTTTCTCGCAACGTACCTCATATATTGAGAATATCTGATTTATTGACTAGGGTTCAATTAAGACCGTTAGTTTGACTAATCGCTCGATATATGAGGGCCTATGGGTCACACAACAAGTAGTTCCCTTTTACGGATTATAGTTGGTTGATTAAATGTTAAATTTGATTTAATATTTAATTTGTGGAGAAGAAATTAATAATAGATTAATTTGGAATTAATTATTATTAATATCATTTAATGGAATTGGATTTAATTAAATAAGAATTTTCAATAATTATATTTGGAATATAATTATAGGATTTAATGTATATGGAAATAAATCGTAGAGATTTTCATATAAGGCATTAAATCCGTAGAGATTTATATGGGGAAATAAATCGTAGAGATTTATTTAAATAAGGATTAGAGTTTTAATTACCTAATTGGGCTAGCTTAAGATTTAAGCTGGGCCTCCCCTATATATACAGACTCTTGAGAATTCACAAATAACGTAACTTCATATTCTCTCCATAAGATCTAAAGTTTGGATTTTCCTAGCTAATTCAACTTGGGATTCAACACTGGCAGATTCGTGCAGATCCGTTCTAGGGAATTACGTGAATACCATAGTGGAGGAATCTGTACTATAGTTATTGTAAGATTTCTTGTTATGATTATTGTAATCCTTTTGTGCAATTAATTGTTCGTTGTTGGTGATCTTTATATTCCGCTGCGCATGTATTACGTATTTACGTGCCTCTATATTCCAACAAGACCCATATAGAGGATTTCGGTGCAGGACCGACTGGGGCACTCTCCATCTCCTCGCCGAGAAAACCAAACTCCATCTCCTCGCCGAATTGAACCAACTCCTTCTCCACATTGCCAGCACCGTGAGGTGAAGGCCGGGCAGATGGCCAGTATATTGCAAAACATCAAGGACTTGCAGGAACAGTTGTCAAACAAGAGTGGGGGGACCCATGACTACAAAAATTCCCATCTCGCCATTATCCCCCACGATCATGCTCGCTCTAGTACAGGTCAAAATCAATGCCAGCTCGGTAACTTAGTACACCGGCGACTCTGACCCGATAAACCACTTAAGCAAATACACCTCATATATGAACTCAATGGGGGCAACAAACGCCACTCAATGCCGTCTGTTCCCACTCACTTTGGGCGACAGGCATACCGTTGGTTCAACTTGTTGGGAAAATATGGGTGCCCGGATTTATTCGAGATGATTTTAAATACATATTTAAATTAATCAATTAATTACTAACATGAATTAATCCTAAATCAATTCAACATAATAATTAATAAGCAAATAAACAATCATGCGTACACATAATCCACGTAAATCCTAAGCATGCAGAATCTAGGAGTTACGAGATTACGTACCTCTCGTAGAGACAACCGTTGAGACGTTGGATCAACCCAAAGAGCCTTCTCAAATATGACCCAAGTCCACGAACGTAATCCTGTGGGAGGATTCACACGAACGATTTTAACAAGAGAGAAAAATAAAATATTTTGCCACCACCTTTGTGGATTTCTAATATTTCCAACACATGTAATTGCACTTGGGAATGAAAGATTCATCCCCTATATATAGGACAAAGGGGGCCGATTTTTTTTTGAGGAGAATAATAAAGAAGAAAATCTTTTTCTTGGTCTCCAAGAAATCTTAAATATATCTCCTATATTCTTTTCTCCTTAATTAAATTTTTCCATAAAAATCTCTCTTCCCCTTTTCCCTAAATTTTCAAAAATAACAAGGCAATAGGAATCAAGATTTGACTTCTTGAATTTATGAGATAATTATGTATTCCAAGAATACTTATCTCTTTCCACAAAATATCTACAAGAAAATCAAGAAAATCTTTTCTTCCTTTCTCCTACAAATTTTCGAAAAAAATAAGAAATATTAGGCAAAATATTTTCTTCTCCTTTTCGTTAATTGAACTTTATTTTGGGCTATTTGAGGAACCTTTAGGAGAATTAAGATTGGACATTCAATGGACTATGAAGCTATAATATTGGGCCAAATATTATTCAAGTCCATTAATATTAATTTACTCCACTATAAAATTAATATTGAACTATCCATCTTAACCCATACTACGACTTTACTATAATATGGCTCCCGGTCATTATTTCCCGTGTTTAAGATTATCTTAGTCCATTAATTAATTAAGCCACTGAACAAGCTTTATATTAATTAATATCTTTGTCCTTGGAGTAAAGACAGCTCAACGTTATTATCCATACCGGAAATAAATTTCCACTTGCAAGATTTGGTACGATAAAGATTCTGAGCCCACCAAGGGGACAAATCAAGCAAGATGTACTTGCACACGATTCTCCGTATTAAATGTCAACAATCATCATGTAATTAATAATATTGCCCAAGATATAAGGTATCGAATCACATTGACTCTCTTCCTATCATAAGTCAAAGAAATAGTTATTAATTCCACACGATCCTATTTAAGGGACGGAGATTAAGAAATAACACACTACTGAGGTCTAATTCTTGTATATTCAGTACTGAAGAATTTATCCTCTTGTAGGTCCTTATTCAGTGCATCTAAATGCACTAGTATAATTTCTTGGTCAAGACAAGCCAATCTGAGCCTTATACTTCAACCTTTCATGATGATTTGTTCATTTTCATCTGGGTTGTGAATTTGTACTTAATTACGAGGAGCTGTTAATTTGATCTTCTGTGATCTGGTATCACCAAATTAACTACAACGTAATACGTACTTAACTTATTGAACGGGTTTGCAATAAATATATATAACATTCATTCATATTTAATGCAACATTGATTAATAGATTATTTCAGTAAATAAATAAGAAAATTCAGTTTGGTTATACAAAGTGAAAGCATACTTTTCAGTATAACCCCAACACAACTCTCTTCCACCGACCTCGATAGAGTCTTTCCATCATATGGCCCAACTCTTCCTCACTCATTTCTCCACGCTCACCCCGCACAGAGGGACGAAACAGCGCTTGGCGAACATTCACCAACTTGACGATGAGTCAGATCGGGCATACATGGATCGCGTGGACAAGCTTTTTATGGAGGGTGAACCCCTCGGGGATGAGGCTAAAGTTTTGGGCGTGGTTCACGGGCTGAAAAAAAGAACTAAATTGTGGAAGCTGATAAACTGAGAATATCCAACAAGCTATGTAGATTTCAGATATCGAGCAGGAATCCTGGTCACCAACGGTGAAATACTCTTCCAAAGATTGGGCAAACAGAGTCCTAGCGAGGTCAAAAATAAAGTCAAGAAACCCGAACCGACGTCTGACAAGCCATATAAGAAGACAGGTACCAATTACTGAGCCCTGGTTCCTTTAAGCCTTTTGATAACCCCATCGAAGCCAAGATCCACGAGACATTCACCATGGGCAAAGCACAAATATTTCAAGCCATCAAAGGGAGAAACCAGATTCCCCCATGTTGGGGTTATACTGGAAAATATGCTTTTTACTTTGTATAACCAAACTGAATTTCTTATTTATTTACTGAAAATAAATTATTTATCATTGTTGCATTAAATATGATTGAATGTTATATATATTTACTGCATATCTGTTCAAGAAATAGTACGTGTTATATTGTAGTTAATTTGGTGATATCAGATCACAAAAGATTCAAATTAACAGTTCCCTGTAACTAAGTAAAAATTCACAACCTAGATGGAAATGAACAATCCATCGTGAAAGGTTGAAGTGTAAGGCTCAGATTGTCTTGTCTTGACCAAGAGATTACACTAGTGCATTATGATGCACTGAATAGGACCTACATGAGGATAAATTCTTCAGTACTGAATATAGAAGAATTAGACCTCAGTGGTTCGTTATTTCTTAATCTTCATTCCTTAAATAGGATAGTGTGAAATTAATAATTATTACTTTGACTTATGTTTTGTAAAGAATCAATGAGATTCAATACTTTATATCTTGGGCAATATTATTAGTTACATGTCAATTGCAAAGATTTAATACGGAGAATCATGTGCAAGTACGTCTTGCGTGATTTGTCCCCTTGGGAGGCTCAAAATTTTTATCATACTAAATCTTGTAAGTGGAATTAGTTTCCCGTATGGATAATAATGTTGAGTCGTTCTTAATCCAAGGAAAAATATATTAATTAATATGAACCTTTTCAGTGGCTTAAATTATCTAATGGACTAGATAATCTTAAACACATGAAATAATAATCGGGAGCCATATTACAGTAATATGGGTTAAGATGGATAGTGCAATATTAATTATGTAGTGGGATTAATTAATATTTATGGGCTTGAATAATATTGTGGCTCAATATTGATAACTCAAGGTCCATTGGAAGGTCCAATCTTAATTCTCCTAAAGGCCCCTTCAGTAGCCCAAAGATAAAGTCCAATAACTGAAAAATGTGTTTAAAATAAAAGAAATATTGTTGCCTGATTTTCCTCATTATTTTCGAAAATAATAAGGAGGAGAGAGAAAAGATTTTCTTGATTTTCTTGGAAAGATTTTATGGAAAAAGATAAGTATTCTTGGAATACAAGATTATCCCATAAATTCAAGAAAAGTCAAAGATCTTATTCTTCCTTATTTGGGAATTTTCGAAATATATGCAGAAGAAAATAAGGGGATATTTTGTTGGGATTTATTTATGGGATATAGAATATATTGGATATATTCAAGATTGTATCTTGAGAAGATACAAGGAAATTTCCCATAGGGAAAATAAAGCCCTAAAATTTGACCACCCCCTTATCTATATATAGGGGATGAATTTTCAATCTCCTACATAATTTCCATGTGCTGAAAAAATTAGAAATCCACAAAGGTGGTGCAACAATTTTTTCTCTTTTCCTTTTGTTAATTATTTGAAGGAGATTCCTACCACCGGGATATCAAATAAGGACGTGGGAATACTAGAAAAGGTCGTTGGGTTTGTCCATCCATATTCCTCGGTTGAATCCGCCAAAAGGTACACCTTACGTAACTCCTAGAAATCCGCATGTGTAGGATTTACGTGGCTTTTTGTACGCATGATATATTGTTGTGATTTAATTATTATTTAAATTAATATAGTATTAATTCATGCTAGTAATAATTAAATTAATTTAAATTTATATTTAAATTGCACCTCGAATAGATCTGGGCACCCTATTTCCCAACAACTAGTATCAGAGCCTCAGTTTCGAGCTCTGTAATTTAGATTGTAATTTAAATTGTTGTTCATTAAATTTTGAAATTGGATAGTAGAATTGCTAGATCTCTTTTGCAGGTATCCAATTGTCATGTTAATTTAATGTTTATTTTATTCATGCGTATGATTGTATGTTTTTTAACTCGTTTGGATTCATTTTTCTCGTGAGAAATTCCACGAGTAGATTAGGCTATTTGATTTGTTCAATGTAATAGACTAGTTTAGAACATAGGTTTATTTATTTTTGTCAAATAAATTTTAACCGGATCAAAGACGGAGGTGGGGAATTGAAGACGGATCCGAAATCGTTGCGTGGGTGGTGTGCATCGCGCTAGACGTGCCAAGGGAAGCACGCGTGCGATGCAAACACTGCAGGACAGGCGGACACGGCAGAAACTGGTCATGCGTGCACGGGGGCCTAAGGTCAGGCATGCACGCTAGGACCGGGCGGATAGGATCAGACGGACGCGCACGGGCATGCACGAGACCATGCGCGATTGGGTAGACAAGAGCCAGGCGAGCACGAGCGTGTGTGCGCACAGGGACGCACGACATCGGGCGAGGTAGACGGGAGTGAGCGAGCGCGTGCGGGTACGCATGACATGTTGGGAAATTTATAATTTTGATGAAAGTTCCGAAAACACATGTAATAGGACCAGTCAGACCTGTTAGCTGACTGATGTTTATATTACCTGCATAGGAGACCAGTTGATAATTATGTATAGAACAACCGATGTAATAGATAGGTCACATATTGAGGGGGAACTCAATATGTATAGGTCGATCCAAGACTCAAAGAACAGTTGATATCGATGTGCCGTAACGCTTAGAAAAGAACAGAAGATCAGATCGATCTGATCCAGTCAGATTACTCAGCTGAAGTCATGAAGCTCAAACTCGTAATACTTGAAGATCAAATGACTTCGAAGATCGGACCCGTAAGACCTACATCAGCTAAGTCCGCTTGTTGAAGCTAAGTCAACCAATGGTCGAAGACTCTACCAGTAGATCGATCGATTCAGACCGATCAAGTCACCACCAGTGAAATCGATGTTTCACCTAATCATACGTCGATGATCCGAACAAGAAGAATGTCAAGCTTAGTTGGAAGAACAAGACCGAAAAAGTGAGTCCGTTATCCAATAAGAACAAGACACGTATGATCGGAGCCAAAGAATTATGGATTTGATATTACCTCTCTGAAATGGCTACAAAGTACAAATTCACGCTTTTCGCCATGCCGTTCGTTTAGTCACATCAAGCACAAGAAGTCTACCAAATATAGCACGAAATTCAAATTGCTCTCCAACGGCTCTTTGATTTCAAGGTCTATATATATGGGATTACACTTTTAGAGTGAAACACGAAATAACGAACTAAAAATTATTTGAACAATCAAGAAGCTCAAGCTAATTTGATTTTAGAACAAGAACACGATCAAGAAGATTAATCTTTATTAAGTGTTCATCCCATAAGTTCTTAGCATAGAAATCTTTTCATCTAGCCGATAGTCGCTTATCTGCAAAGAAAAGATTTCATAGTTGGAACCAAACAATCTTATCCAAACCCTCAAGTTAGGTTAAGTTGTTTAGCAAGATTTCGCACTAGGGTTTCTAGTTCCGATTTCAGGATCGGTTGAGTATGAACTCTTTAAACATCTAGTTGGTGTCTTTGTGTTGGACTAACACATAAAACTAAGTCCGCTTGGTTAAGTCGGTGCCCCTTGTGATAGGGAAGAGTGGGACGTAGGATCGGGTTTGTCCGAACCACTATAAATCTTGTGTGCCTCTCATGCTTTGATTAATGTTACACGATTGCACACAACCTTTAAAGAGCATACATATTCCAAGTTGAGATCGACTAGCACCAAGCTTCGATCCGATCATACTTGACACTTGATCAATCGATTAAAAGATTAACTTTGGAATCGATTTATCAAAACCGGTTTTTCACACGGGTAAAACTTAGCTTTCGTGATACATCGATTAAACCGATAGTTACCGAACCGACCGCTTCAGCGTCAAGAAGTTGATTATCACTCAAACCGATTCACTTCAGACTCGATCGGGCTAAGCGCCCTCACACCGATCTGACAAAAGTTTTCGTAAGTCTATTCACCCTCCCTCTAGACTTACGCCCTCACTAAAACCCGTTCGGGACCTACAAGTGGTATCAAAGTTGTTGGTTCTACAGACCACTGACTCTGGGTATCATCGATTCTTGAGGAAGAATCTTTGTGGTCAACTAAACTGATCTTGAAAAACCGTTTTTAAAACTCATTCATTTTTCAAAAACACTCAAAGATGGATAACACCTCGTATGTATCATGATCTGCCGAAGTTCTCAATCGATGAGTATACAGATTGGGCCATATATATGTCCAACCATCTAGGCTCGATCAGTGGGAGAATGATGGAAGTCATCGAAAGAGGACCCATCATCGTTTATTACGATAACCCCGCAATGGAGGAGATCCAGACTTTGCACGGAAAGTCGTGGTGCGAAAAAAAGCCAAAACCTTGATGGATGCGTAAGAAAGGAAATCAGATACTCTAGATACTATTGCAAGGCATATTATCATGAAAACAATGGATAAGGTCACAAAAGAAAAGATTAAGTATCTCAAATCTGCAAAAGCAATGTGGGATACTCGTGAAAATATCTTGAGGAAATGAGGATAAAGGACGATCGTCTACAAGTTTAACCGGTGAAGTTCGAAAAATCAAGAAATCTTTCAACTAAAACCATCAACGAACTCGATGGAAGAATTACAATGTCTATAAACAAGCTTCGAGAACTTGGTAGAGAGATGACTGATAAAGATATTAACTACAAAATCCTAAGGTCTCTCACCAAGAAGTGGGATATGAAGGTCACGGTGATCAAGGATTGCCAAGACATTTCAAAAATGAAGCCAAGTAGCTTGTTCTTGAGCCTTAAAGCTCACGAGTTCGATTTGATTGAGAGAGGACAAGCTGATGAAGATGAGGTGCCCGCTGAAGCCTCAACCTCAAAATCAGTTGCTTTTAAAGCAACCAGCAGCAGAACGAAGGCCAACGAACCTGTTGGGAATATAATGAGTCAGGCAGAACAGATCGCTCTGCTTACCAGAAAGCTTGAGAAGTCAAACGTCCAACTTGGTAAGTATCGAAGATTTTATAAGGACTATCAACATAGCCGAGGGAAAGATAGGAGATCAGCCAATAGATCTCCAGAAAGAACCAGATCTGATGATCGAAGGGATCACAGAGATGAAAGGATAAGAGATAATCAGACTGAGGAAGGAAGAGATAACCAATCTGACAAAAGAAGCTCAGACTACTATCAGAAAGGGAAATCACCTGATAGGTCATACAGACGGAGTGATTCACCTGGAAGGAAAGGTTCGGTGGATCAAGGAACGTGCTTCAACTGTGAGAAGCCAGGTCACTATAGCGCAGACTGCCCAGACCTGACGCCAAGAGAAAGGGAAGAAAAGAGAAACAGAAGAGAGCAACGTTATAGGGACAGAAGAGCCATGGTTGCTGATACGACAGGAATTGACGATTCCTATTTGCCCTCGAGGACTCCGGATACTCCTCTCAGAGAAGACTTCACCGATCGAAGAATCTTTGTTGACTTCTATGAAAATGAAGATCCGATATTCTCTCAGACGATGATGAGATCTGCCGATGGCGTGGAGGACCAACTGAGAGGTAACCTCCAAACCCGCTTCGTTCGCTTCTACACCGCTATCATTAGCACACCGGCCGGGAGATTGACCTGATCTCTACTCTGAGCAATTGCTTGAGGATCTCTCCAATGCAGTAGACACTTATGCTATAGAGGAAGTTGAAAATGATAAGTCGAGGACCGTAAATAATCATTTTGCTAAAGAAAATGATCTATGTAAAGCCTCCGAACTTAGATCATTTGAAACCGCTCGAGAAGGCAATTGAGGAATTTAAAATTCTCGGTTAAAGCTTCCGATCGGGAGAAGAAGAGATCAAAGATCGGGCAATTAACAAACAAAGAAGTCGATGACTTCAAAATCCTACAAGCAAAATTCGATGAGTCATTTCCAAAAGCATGAAAATCTAAAATCATCGAGGATAATCTGCGTAAGAAAATGGTGGAGGTTTTTTCAAAATCATCTAAAACCGTTCAAGACATGAACGCCTATTTTCGAACAACGATTAATAAGAAGGACTTGGCTATGACAACCCTTCCACATCCTCAAAAGCCCCTACCGATTCATCTCAAAAAGGTGTAATCGAGGCGAGTTTACAACAAAGATACACCAAAAGCCAAATATGTATCTAATAAGGGAAAAGGACCAGTTGAGCAGGTAAGGCAGGTGCCTAACCAGAAGGGGAACAGAAATGGACCCCAACTGGTAAAGCATCAGCCGAGGAATCAACAGAAGAACCCAGTTCTTCTGAAGAAATCTCAACCTAATCAACAGATCATGAATCAGAAAAGACAACTGTAAAAGGGAAGTACAACTCGAGACCCAATCAAGGTCATTTTGCCTAATAAACATGCTTCATGTAAACTACAAAAACCACATATGCCTAAAAGATATGAATCTTTTAATGGTAGCAGTCGTACCTACCCCTATAATCAGAAATCTAGGGTCGCATTTTTTTTGAACCACACTGGATAAGAAGAAGACAAACAGAAAAGAAAAATCCCAAATCTTCTAATTCATCCAAGGTTCACACTAATAATCATACAAAACAGAAAGCATATAAAGAGACGTATGATTATGTTGACAGGTATGGGAGACAAATCGGGGACTTTCGATCTAACCGATCACAATAGAAGTGCTCTGTTTGTATGGATTCCCAAAACTAATCCTAACCCCTCAGGACCCAATCCAAAAGGGTACCTAAAGCCCGATCCGATTGGGTGTTCGCGTGGGTCCGCCAACAAAAGGAGGTGTGCAAGCAACTATCCGGTGCATCGATAGTGGATGCTCAAGGCACATGATCGAAGCAAACATCTCCTCAGCTCTTACATAGAATGTAAAGGCCCGCGTGTACTCTTCGGTGATGATAACTTTGGTTATACCAAAGGATTCGGAACCCTTGAGAATGATGATGTACAAGAAACTGGAGTCTCGTATGTCGAAGGTCTGAAGCACAACCTACTATCGGTTTCACAATTCTGCGACAACGGATTCAGTGTTGAGTTCTCGACTGATCAATGCACTATCAAGAATCGAGCCACTCAACAGATTTTGCTAACTGGTTCAAGGAAAGGGACGATCTACACGGTGATTGGAACAAAGTTGCCCAAGAAATGCATGCCTAATTGTCAAGAGTTCCAAAAGTAGCGGTTGGCTCGCACAAAAAAATGAGCCATCTGAACTTTAAAACTCTTAACAAAATAGCAAGGATGTCTCTAGTAGAAGGACTTCCGAATGAAGTATTTTCAAAGGATCAGACATGTACTGCATGTCAGAAAGGAAAACAGGTCAAAGCTTCATTCAAGGGAATTCCCGGACCAAGATCCGTCAGATCTCGCAATTGCTTCATATGGATCTATTTGGACCAGTTACACCAGTCAGTCTCAACGGACGCAAATATACTCTGGTAATCGTGGATGACTATTCCAAGTTTACCTGGGTTATTTTCTTACATAAGAAGAATGAGACGACAACGAAGATACCCGAAAGCCGCTAAAACGATTACAAAATGAGAAGGGTGTCGGTACGTAGTAAAAATCGAGATCGATAAAGGTATGTAATTTTCGAACTCTTTTATTACTGATTTTTGCTCTAAGTTTGGTATACAACATGAAACATCAGCTGCAAGGACGCCACAACAAAATGGAGTAGCTGAAAGGAGGAACAGAACTCTCAAAGAAGCTGCTCGCACAATGTTAGCTGAACATGCAATACCAAGCCGTTTCTGGGCAGAAGCAATCAACACCGCATGCCATACTCAGAACAGATGTCTTCTGACTAAGGCTCACTACAAAACACCCTATGAACTGTGGAAGGACAGAAAACCTCGTGTCTCTTACTTCCATATTTTTGGGTGTAAGTGCTTCATACACAACAATGGGAAGAGTCAGTTGAAGACTTTTGAGGCCAAGTCAGATGAGGGTATATTTCTAGGATATTCCTCATCTAGCAAGGCTGCTTTCAGGTCTACAATGCATTTAACCCTACTTGTGGAAGAAACACCCCATGTAGTCTTTGATGAAGCATCTTCTGAACAAGAGAAATCTGCCGCAGAACAAGAAGTACCTGATCAACAAGAACCTGATGTTCAGAAAATGGATCAGCTAAAGATCAAGGAAAAAGAATCAGAAACTATAACAATATACATTCCAGATCTAGCTGATTCACCAGATCATTCAGATCCTAAGGTACGATCAACTGTCAATGAAGAAGTCGACATACCGAGATAAGATCAATCGAACCATCCGGTTCAGGGGGAACACCTAAAGTTCCCACGAACAGACATCAGCACATGATGAGTCCAACATCAGCTGAGACTTGTTCTTATCAAGTGGATCATAACTCTGCACCACTCCCAATCGCTAGTAATGAAATTTTATCAGAAACGGATGATGTTCTCCAAAACGCAAATCAGAACAGAAGGACCTGGATAACCAGTCATCCAACTGATCTGATAATCGGAGACCCATCTGATAAAGTTAAAACTAGATATCAGATTGGTGAAAGTGCCATGTATTCTTCGCTTATCCGTCTATGAAGGAACCAACAACAATAGAGGAAGCTCTACAAGATGCAAAGTCGGATTCTAGCCATGCAGAAGAGCCGAACGATTCGACGTAAATCAAGTTTGGGAACTGGTAGACAGACCAAGTCATCAAGACGTTATCGACACGAAGTGGGTATTCAAGAACAAGAGAGATGAGAAAAATGTCATCACCAGAAATAAGGCAAGACTTGTTGCTAAGGGGTATTCACAATCAGAAGGAATTGATTATGATGAGACCTTTGCACCAGTCGCTCGCCTAGAAGCCCATTATTTATTTTCGCATATGCTTCCTAGAGAGGGTTCACGGTATCGATGGATGTAAAGAGTGCTTTCTTAAACAGAGTACTAGCAGAGGAAGTTTATGTCGAACAACCTCCAGGCTTTGAAAAGGGCAACCAAGTGTACCGTTTAAGAAAAGCTCTATATGGCCTGAAACAAGCTCCTCGAGCTTGGTATGATACACTCTCTCAGTTCTTGATCGACAGTGGGTTCACTAAAGGAACAGTGGACAGAACCTTATTCAGAATAGAAGATGGAAAAGATATTCTGATGGTTCAGATCTACGTGGACGACATCATCTTCGGATCCCCTAACAAGAGTCTATGTGAAAGATTCAGCAAACTGATGCAAGGGAAGTTCGAGATGTCTATGATGGGTCGATGAATTACTGGTCGGGTCTTCAAGTGAAGCAAAGTGCAGAAGGGATATTCATCTGCCAAGCAAAGTACACTAGGAATTTATTGGCTAAGTTTGGAGTTCAAAATTGTAAGGAAGCCAAAATTCCTATGATGACTGGATTCAAGATGGATCCAGATGAGGATGGTCAGAAAACAAATCAGAAGGAATATAGGGCCCTCATTGGATCTCTACTATACCTAACTGCCAGCAGACCAGATATAACCTTCGCAGTAGGTGTATGTGCTAGATTTCAGGCAAATCCAATGATAAGCCACCTAGAAGCAGCTAAGCGGATTCTTAAGTATCTGAAGGGGACGGTAAATCTTGGTTTATTTTACCCATCAGATGATAATCTAGAGCTTAGTGGGTATTCTGATTCTGATTATGGAGGTTGCAAGATTGACAAAAAATCCACCTCGAGGCGATGTCGGTTCTTAGGAAGTAAACCGATCTCGTGGTTTTCAAAAAAAGCGGAGACATCATTGGACATCTACTATTTGGGCGTAATATATGGTCAGAGGGAAGTCGTTGTTCCCAATCGCTCTGGATTAGTCAAGCGGTG
Organism: Stenogyne calaminthoides; assembly: GCA_037126765.1. Classification (NCBI taxonomy): domain Eukaryota; kingdom Viridiplantae; phylum Streptophyta; class Magnoliopsida; order Lamiales; family Lamiaceae; genus Stenogyne; species Stenogyne calaminthoides. Next base: position 6,291,225 of record JBBCBC010000024.1, on the reverse strand, counting down.
AAGGATTATAACATTGAAGCCAACAATGTACCTATCTTCGTGACAAAGAATAGTCTTATTGCAATCTTTCGTAATCCCGCTTCTACATACAAGATGCAAGCATGTGGATGTCGGACACCATTTTATAAGAGATCATGTTGAAAAGAAGAATATCGAGAATGGAAAAGATTCATACCGATATACGTAAAAGTCGATATTCTAACTAAGCCACTAGCCGAGATCGATTCGAGAGAATTATGCAATGAGCTAGGGCTTCGGATCTGGAGAAAAGCACCTAAAATGTTTGATGGAATGATCTCGAGAACCGGTGGTTAAGAGACTAACCAGGTCGAAAGGAATCAGTTGAGTTTGGTATCTCAACTGATCAGAAGATCAGTCTAGGAACTGATGTGAGAAATCGATCAGATTTACAAGATTATCAGGTTAAAGGAACTGATTAGATTTAAGGTTTATCAGATTAAAGGAAATGCTCTTTTTAAAGGGAATATCTGATTAAATCAGTTGGGTTATTTTACATCTTTGTAAGTCGATTAAGCTGATATTCAAACAAGCAAGTGGTATTCACAAGATTAAAGCTTAATATCGCATAAAGATACAAGAATTTTACACAACAATGGAATAATAGAACTTTTCATTGATAAAGACCCGAAGGTCAGGTTACATTACAAGATACAAGTACAAAGGACCCGGAGGTCAGTACATAAGTAATAACCAAAAACCCTAAACCTATAACCTTAAACCCTCATCCTAACCCAAGTGGAGCAGGGAGAGAGAGAGATTTTAAATCTGATGCTCTCATTTTCCCCCACTTAACAAGGGTGAGAGAGGCTTTAAAGAGAAAAATCCCAAGGCGCTCGCTGAAGCTGAAGATCAAGAAAAATGGAGCGAGAGCGGCCTTGATAGGATTATTAAGCCAGGAGCCCTAAGAAAGAGTCAGTGGGCTCTCCAACTGTTAAATGGTGAGTTGATATGGGAAGATCAGTTTTTGGCTGATCAAGATTGCATATCAAACTCACGTTCTTTTTCAGACTAAGTCTGTTGATGGTAGTCACGTCATAACGATAGACACACAAGGTGCATACGGTTAGGAGAAGTGTCTTCTCGATTTACAAACAATGTAACCGGCCGCCGTGGTGGTAGAGAAGCTTTGCAACAATCGTATGTGAAATCTTTGACGATGACGAAAATAGTGATAAGGGACAAAAAGGGTTGATTTGAGAAGCTGAAATCATTGAAAAAGGGGTAAAGGTATTTGCCGGAAGTTTAACCGGAAATAAGGGTTCACCAGGATACATGATTCTACAAAGAAGATAAGTATGGTGAATGGGTTATGTTGTGTAAAGTAATTGGTCCAATTTATAGAGGCCAAGCAAGGGTGCAAATGCAAATACAAGTTCTCAAAACCTTTTAGAGAAATCTGCACCAAAAGGACAGCGTGTAGGAATCACGCGACTGATAATTGGATAAATTTACGGCGGATTGACATATCGAAAGATTCAGACGATAATTATGCATGTCAAATCGCGCCAACTTAGGGAATAGAGACTACTATTCTAGACTAAGTTTTGGCGGTAACACTTATCCCAAGAATTGACTTGATCTGAGAAGAATCAGATTAGGTCAACCAAAATCTGATACATTCGAAGCTGATCAGATGAGGAAGATCAGCTGAGCTTAAAACTCCAAAAATCAGATGCATCAGTCTATGGAAAAACTGAAATATCAGTTGAAGGGGGAACTTCAACTGATAAAGGAGGATCAGAAGGGAAATCAGACGTATTCAAGGAAGATCAGTTGAGCTTGAAACCTCAACAAATCAGATGCAAGTGAAGAAGATCAGTTAAAAGGATCAGTTGGGAAATTTTAAGGCTTAGGCAGAATACTAAGATCAACAAGTGAAATCAACATGGACAAGTGGTATTGACTGATTACAATATCAGTCAACCAGATACGTTTTTCTTTTCTCTTGTTCTTTGCTTATTTATCGGATCTTATCGGATATTATTTGCCTTACTGTACCCATTATCCGTGTGACGTATTCTCTGCAAATCATTTAATGCGGACGTGGGCGACATGTATTAACTGCTACTAAACGTGCTTTTAAATCCAAAAGGTTTTCGTACGTGCCTTTCCTGACCCTACGATCAAAACCGCTTAATCTGGAGCGTTTAATCCTTTCAAATGGTTGATCTTCCAAATCGTGTCTTCTCTTTCCCTCCTCTCCTTTATAAACTGCATCAAAAACCATTCCAGAGTTTTCAATTTCACAAATTTGCGATTTATTCTCTGAAAACTCCAGATTACTTCTCTCAGATTCAAAGTTTTTTAAAATCATCCTTTCAAAAAGGCAGAATCTGGTAATATATGTTTTTTTTTATGCATCTTTTTAAATCCATTGATCTTAAATGTTTTTACTATGTTATGCGTTATTGCTTCTTAGTTTCCGCCTGTGTGATATTCTTTGTATTAATGCACAACTCTTTAACCAAATCTATCTTATCTGTAGATTGTGAATGATCACTCACGGTATGGGCAAAATTATGTGCAACTATGCGGAACTGGCAACAAGGATCGTGGATGATAAGTTCGTCCAGTTCAATATCACTCGGGATCCGAAATCCATGGAGGTCGAGCAAATTCTTCGAAAAGCAGGCCTTGAGAAATTCTGCGCTGCTCACTGCAATCCAGTGATGCAGTATGAAGCACTAGAATTCCTAAGGAATTTAAGAGTGGATACAGATTCTCCAGGAGACGAACTACTTTCGACAGTCACCGGTGAAGAAATCAGACTGTCGAATGATGATATAACCCGTCTGTTCAGCCTACCCAAAGGACGGATCTCGACTGCTCATTACAGGGAGAACGAAGACGAGTGATCGTAAAAAGAGTTTCTTCGAGAGAGGCTGACAAACATCATACTTCAGGATTTATCAGGCCAATGCTCAAGAGAAAATACCGATTGTTGTTTGACATATTGTCAAAAACAATAATGGGTATCAGATTCAAATTTCAGATGCTATTACATCCGGCTAAATCGCATAAAGATGATCGCAATAATTGATGAAGCGAAGAACATCAATTGGCACGGGTTCCTGAAGGCCATCCTGCTCCAAGAACATGAGAAATTTGGAATTGATGAGTGGAGGCAGGTATGTCTGAAGAAGAAGATCAGCAATCTCAACAAGGTTGCAGTTATCCTTCAAGATAAAATGCCAAAGGCCAAATGGGAATGTAATGGATCGAAGCCCTATAAGGCTTTTTCTCACAGCCACTTCGGTCATTTTTGGGCCACCAGACGATGATACGCGCCAACCCCCCAAAGTCCAAGAAAGGAAAAGGAAAGAAGGCAACTTCGCACTCGCGATCTTGGCGAATCGGTTCAAAAGTTGTGAAGGACCCCGTAAGGCCCACCAGCTGCCCCAAGAAGAAAAAAAAAAATGGTGAAGGCCCGAGAGAAGAGGTCGAAGAAGGCGGCAAGCCCCCCATGACTCGATGCTTGAAGATGAGTCGATGAAGAAGGAGCGCGAGCAAGTCTGGCCGCACTACAAAAATCGTGAAGCATCGACAGCAGCCGCTCAAGCTGAGAGCTCGCCAGATCACTCTGAGGAAGAAGCACAAGCCGATCAATCTCCTTCTCCTCAAGCTCCAACTAATTCACCACTCAGAATAACGGATGCTGAGCATGTCTCTCCTATCCTTCTACCTACCATGAAACAAATCGCATCGGTTAGCTTAACTGTAAAAGCTTACCTGTTGTGGAAAGTAAAACACCGCTTCCACAAAGAGAACCTCTCTTGGTCGAACCGATCGGCCATCTTCCGCCCGACTCAAGCACTACGGAACCTTCTATACCTCATCAAATTGAATCGGACCGACAATCCCCGAGTCCAGATCAACAAAGATCATAACCGGAAATTGATCGAATGCTAAATAAAGAGAGATTGATGAGTTGTATCCAGACCTGGTCGCCCAACCTGCCATAAGAGAAGAAGTAATGGAGATCCTCACCTGGAGAGATCTTCGATTAAAAAGCTTCTCAGACTTTATAATCGTTATTGAACAGATAATAAAAGATGAGTTTGGAGACTTCGATTTCGACATGAGGAAATGCGCAAAAGTGGGATCACCAAATTGAAGCGTTAATCGCTAAATCTGTTAAAGCTCGATTCACGAAGCTAGGGTTGCCGGAACAGATTTAATCGAGATCTGGCCGACAAAGCTCCCCGGGCAGATGCCACCATGAAGGATGCAGAGTCGCCGATGATAGTGGAACTGGTGCTGCAGTTCATGACCAACCACTGGAGGCACAAACAACTGAACCAGATCAAGTGACACCTAACATTTCAACAATCCAACAAGTCACTACTGATCAACTTCAGGAGATCAGATCTTGTCTCAAAGATCTCCTGAAAGAAGAAGTTGAGGGACTGATAGCTGATCAAAGGAAGATTGCCAACAAGGAAATAAAAGATGAAAGGGAAATGGCTATCTCCCAGATTGGGGCAATCAAAGATCAGTTCTCCTAAATCAGATCCATCGTCAATTTACCGAATCGATAAAGACCGTTGATGCTAAATCGACTCAAGTGGATAAACAACAAGTTTTTTTCGATGCTCATCGACAAGCTAGAATTGATGAAGAGAAACTTGACAAGCCGACATAACACTCTCTCTCGCCATGGAAATCGCCAAGACGGAGCCGATGATATCAACAATTCAAAATATATCGCTTTCAAACACAAGGCATATCTATTCAAGGTTGATCTCAACAAGGCGATCGTAGATCAACTTTGGTTCTCGACCTCTCACTCACTACTTTTTTTGATCAAACCAAAAGGGGAAGGACAGAGTGAGAAACCAACCGATGCGAGGACATCACAAACTCGGAGAAGAACGGCCCGACCAGATACAAACGAGATAAAATATCGGGGTGAAAAAGATGTCCAAAGAGCAGAGATAGCGAAGAAGCCGAAAAAAGCCAAGAAGAAAGAATAAAAAAAAAATGGCAGAGGCGTAAGATCCGAACAAGAAATTGGATCGAGAATGAAGAAGGAAGAATTTGGAAAATCCGCACGTAACCTAAGCCGCCAAAGAAGAATTGATGAGATCATCCCGAAAACTGTTGCGCATGCTAAGAAATTTGAGGAATGGAACAAGATCAGAAGTGAATGGCTTCTGGATGCCTTTGTTCTTAATCTTGTTCCACAAGAAGAATCTCCTGATGAAGAATTCCTCAACTGGTTAGAAAATAAATACCCGGATTTTCTGAAGTATCTGGAGAATGAGGCTAAGCTGATCAATGTCAAAATAACTCGCCAAGATTATGATCATCTGGAGTACTCGAAGAAGGCAGATGGCTCATTCGACAGACTGGCATTTCAAAGATTCTACTTTGACATCCCGAAAGCGTAACGCGCATAAATAATCGATCCTCAAAGAAACCGATGATGTCAAATGGAAACTTTATTAGATTTTCAACGTTCCTCAAGATCAAAGAGAAATGTCAGAAGGATACAAGCCCAAAGAGTGAAGAATCAGAGGACTACTCAGGATCAGCTGTTATTAATTTTCAAACTTTTCTGATGTAACATGTAATCATCATTCTTTAATGAGAAAAGTTTATGTTTTTTTCTGATCCTAAGACAAAGTCTCATTGTCTTCTGATTATATGCTCTTAACTGTTCTATTTTTTATCAACTGTTTTGGTTTCTCTCAAGTTTGTTTTGGTTTCATCAAAAATGGGGAAATTGTTGGGAAATTTATAGTTTTGATGAAAGTTAAAACACATGTAATAGGACGGTCGGACACGTTAGTAATGATCGATGTTTATATTACCTGCATAGGAGACTAGTTGATAATTACTGTATAAAACAACTGATGTAATAGATAGGTCACATATTGAGGGGGAACTCAATATGTATAGGTCAGATCTGAAGACTCAAAGAACATCTGATATCCTACAGGCCAGAACGCTAGAAAAGAACAGAAGATCAGATCGATCTGATCCAGTCAGATACTCAATTTGAAGTCGTGAAGCTCAAACTCGTAATACTTGAAGATCAAATGACTTCGTAAGATCGGACGGAAGACCTACATCGCCCAAGTCCGCTAGTTGAAGCTAAGTCAACCAAATACGAAGACTCTATTGTAGATCGATCGATTCAGATCGATCAAAGTCACCACCAGTGAAATCTGATGTTTCACCTAATCATACGTCGATGATCTGAACAAGAAGAATGTCAAGCTTAGTTGGAAGAACATCACTGAAAAGTGAGTCTGCTATCCAATAAGAACAAGACACGTATGATCGGAGCCAGGCAATTGCGGATTTGATATTACCTCTCTCAAACGGCTACAAAGTACAAATTCACACTTTCGCCATGCCGTTCTCGTTTTAGTCACATCAAGCTGCCAAGAAGTCTACCAAATATAGCCTGAAATTCAAATTGCTCTCCAACGGCTCTTTGATTTCAAGGTTTATATATATGGGATTACACTTTAGAGTGAAACACGGAAATAACGAACGAAAACGCTGAACAATCAAGAAGCTCAAGCTAATTTCAGATTTCCGCACAAGAACACGATCAAGAAGATTAATCTTTATTAAGTGTTCATCCCATAAGTTCTTAGCATAGAAATCTTTTTCATCTACCGATAAGTCGCTTATACGCAAGAAAAGATTTCATAGTTGGAACCAAACAATCTTATCCAAACCCTCAAGTTAGGTTAAGTTGTTTAGCAAGATTTCAGACTAGGGTTTCTAGTTCTGATTTCTGGGATCGGTTGAGTGTGAACTCTTTAAACATCTAGTCGGTGTACTGTGTTGGACTAACACATAAAACTAAGTCCAGTTGGTTAAGTCGGTGCCCCTTGTGATAGGGAAGAGTGGACGTAGGACTGGTTTGTCCGAACCACTATAAATCTTGTGTGCCTCTACTGCTTTGATTAACTGTTTACACGATTGCACACAACCTTTAAAGAGCATACATATTCCAAGTTGAGATCAGCTAGCACCAAGCTTCTGATCTGATCATACTTGACACTTCAGTCAACTGATTAAAAGATTAACTTTGGAATCTGATTTATCAAAACTGGTTTTTCACACGGGTAAAACTTAAGCTTCCGCATACATCAGTTAAACTGATAGTTACCGAACTGATCTGCTTCAGGCGATCAGTAAGTTGATTATCAGCTCAAACTGATTCACTCAAGACTCGATCAAGCTAATCGCCTCACACCGATCTGCGACAAAAGTTTTGAAGTCTATTCACCCCTCCCCTCTAGACTTCTGCCCTCACTAAAACCCGTTCGGGACCTACATGACACCTTTCAGGATCTTTCTTTGAGGTCCGAAAGCAAGTCCCAAAGGACGTCTTATTTTTGGTATTTCAGCGCCGATCGACACGACCGGGTCGGATGCAATCATGCAAGGCGTGCATCCTGACCCACGAGCTGTTCGATGCACGAGACATTTCTTGACGTGACAAATTTTTTTTGAGACATTCGAGTGGGAGAAATTTGAAGACGGACGATTTCTTAAGTTCAAGACAAAGAATAAATTAAACCGTGACAATTGGATATATTTGCCTAATATGCTTTTAATTTTTATTTTGATGTTTGTTGTTCACTTTCTTATGTTTTATTTAATTTGTTTAAATATGCTTGCATGAGAATTGTTCAATGAAAAATCTCAAGTTGAAAAATTACTAAATACGCTTAAATAATTAATTGATAATTTTATTATGGATAATAAAATTATTTTAATTTTGACCTCCATGATTTATTTATTTGTGAATTCTTTTTTGAGAAATTCCCCCAAGGGACGGCCAAAAGATAATCTTCACATGAATGAATTCCAAAGGATGATTGTGTATTATTATTAGTGGCGACGATGACCCTCCCAAGAGGCTCGTTCAAAATGAAATAATAATTCTGTATTTAATCATGGTTATTACTTAGGTATAAAATTGATATGCATATACTTCCCCGAAGTCCCTATCAATTTTATATTGGTCAAGTGGGAGCCAACTATTAATTTTTTTAATTGAAGATTTGTAATTGTTCTTGTTTGTATCCTGCTTAAATGTGTTTTAAATAATGACCCACCCACGTGACTTATTTAACCTGTTTTAAGATGTTGGCTGATGCATGTTCATATTTCTTGAGATTTTAATATGATTCATGTTATCGAATTATGTGATTTTTTTGTGTTGATCCGGATATTGACACAAGATGTATGTTTATTTTCTGTCTCAACATGTTGCAACCTTTTAATCCACTGTTAATATACTTAAAGTCAATAGAGTTGTATAGGAAACTATATAGATTGGAAATTATTTATTGTCTTGACCATGCAATCGCATAAGTAGGTCGTTTGACGAACCTAGACTCTCTGAGACTTCGATTGTGAGGAAAATAAGTATTTTTGTAAGCAATGGTTGAGATCCAATAAAATGTCTAAGTGTATCATCTTGACTTCAACGTCAGATGTGTTGCAACACCGACACCAGGACTTGGAAACCATTGCAGCTATTATGATAGATCTTAACGAATTCTTCGCTCAACAGAATCATAAAGCAAGTCGTTAGCCATACAAAATTTGTTCTTGTAGAAAATGACATTAAGATGTGTCAAGAAGAAGACCGACAAACGAAAATGCTTAATTGAGGTCTAAGAAGACATCGGAGGTCAGCCTGTCCCAAACCTAAAAAGGTTGGAATGAAAGATAATTCTCAAACACTAATTGTTGAAACTTGTTTAGCGGCGTATGCTCCTATTTGTGGGTAGTGGATGCGGGAACCACTAATCATGTTTGTTTTAATGTTTCAAAGATTCTGGATAATCCAACGATTTAGTGGGAGTGAGACCATCATCTCCATGGGCAATGTTACGAAAGTAGTCTACGTAATTTTTGCATTTAATATTATAGCCTCGATCTAGGATCATCAAGAATGGGATATTGATGATGCAATTGAGATTGGTGTGCGATCTGCATCATACTCTTAGAGAGTGTAGTAAGATCCCACTTACTACGAGATACTAGGTATCTCATGATGGATGCACAAATACCTTAAAGGGTATTGGTATACCCATCCGAGAAACCGTTTGATATATTTCCACTATATATATCTACGGGTGTCTCGGTTAGTGGGAGTGATGTGATACTCCTTTGACTTGAGGTCAATACGCATAACATGTGTGGAGTGATTAATTTTAACCATGACCGACGCTTGCGCCCATCTATGGGTAGATATGGCTTGGATTGGGTTCATCACGAAGTGCATGTGCGTGGTAGTTGAGCCAAGAATAAGATTCATTCCTCAATGTGGATTTAGAGAGAATACTCATCTTCTCATCATAATTGGATCAAAGTCATCGACCGATGCACGTCAACTTAGACTTTGTGGCTAAGTGTGACATACATGATCAATTAGTGATTAGAGATAATATGATTAAGCTATTTGAATATACACTTCATCATGTTCAAGGCTTAATCGAGTATTCGCGAATGAAAGGAGGAAATCGTAATAGCCCATGTTTCAGTTACAAGTAGTTGCATGTTTCTCGCAACGTACCTCATATATTGAGAATGTCTGATTTATTGTCTAGGGTTCAATTAAGACCGTTAGTTTGACTAATCGCTCGATATATCAGGGCCTATGGGTCACACAACTATTAGTTCCCTTTTACAGATTATAGTTGGTTGATTAAATGTTAAATTGGATTTAATATTTAATTTATGGAGAATTAATTAATAATATATTAATTTGGAATTAATTATTATTAATTTTTAATTATATTTGATTTAATTAAATAGGATTCCCAATAATAATATATGAAATATTATTATAGGATTTAATATATATGGAATCAAATCAGTAGATATTTTATATACATGAGAATTAAATCCGTATAGATTTTATATATTGGAAATAAATCTAAGAGATTTATTTTATAAGATTAGAGATCTTATTTTCTAATCAGGTTAGCTTAAGATTTAAGCTGAGTCTCTCCTATATATACAAGCTCTTGGGAATTCACAAACAACGTTAATTCATTATTCTCTCCATAAGATTTAGAGTTAGAGTTTTCTTAGCAAATTCATCTCGGGATTCAACACTGGCAAATCCGTGCAAGTCCGTGATTGGGGATTAGGTGGATACCATAGTAGAGAAAACTGTATACGAATTACTGTAAAAATTCTGTTTACGTTTACTCGGATTTAATTATACAATTAATTGTTCGTTGTTGGTGAACTATTTATTTCAACTGCTCATGTATTACGTGTTTAAGTGCCTTTAAATTCCAACAGTGGTATCAGAGCTCCAGGCTCTTGATTTAATTGCTTGATTGAATTAATTGATGTTTAATAAAAAAACAATTTAAAACATTGTGTACAGCCAAAATTAATTGACCGCACATATTTTTGGGGTGTGTTAATATTTTGGGGATTTCGACCCCTCTTTATTGTTTTGTCACCCCCTTTTGGGGCTTCGTCTTCTTCGCCGCTTAACTGATCGAAACCCTAAAAGTTCTCGCCGTCCTGCTGGCTAGCGAATCGGACGCGTGACGACGGAGGTGGCGATACACCGCGCCTTGTGTTCTCCGCGCGTTTTCGCGGCGTCACTCGTAGGCGTTCGATTTCGCCGATTTGTGTCTGATTTTGCGATTTGATGAACGCATTTTGCGATGACGGTGCTCCGTCGTGCGTCGCAACTCGCTGCTCCTAATATCGCTCATTTTGGATTTTGGGTACGAATCGGAGACCGCCCATTGCTATTCGCCGTCGCCGCTGTGTTGCACGCGCGGGCAACGTGATGACGATGGCCCTGTGCTTTGCGATTCCATGATGTTTTTCAAAACTGCAGCGCATTGGAGGCGGCGGTGTTTCGTCTTCATCGATGGTGGCCCCTTCCTTTTTGATCTCGCGCGTACAATACACGTTTCGCGTTTGACGAAGAGGATTTGGCTTGTTGCGGTGACGCTGAAACCGTCGCCGTTTGATGACGGACTGCGATTCGGTGCTCCACCGCACCACTATTTTCTCGATTGTTATGATTCACCCCTGTTCTCGATGGTTCCTTGTTGACTGATAATCTGGACAGAATTATTTGATGAGTTTTGTGGATTTTGGTATTTAGGATCGTTAATTTTGGTTTGCGTTTTGAATACGGTTGTCTCGAATTACAAATTGGATGCTGTCGATTAGGGCGGTGATGTGGGAGGACTGGTTTACAAATTTGATTTGAGACAGACCCTCCCGTACAATTTTAGAAATTGCACTTGAGCCACCGAGAATAAAATAAATTAAAATTTAATTTTGAGAATTTTATTAAGTTTAATTCTGAAATTAAATATTGGTTGAAAGATTAATTGGATTAATTGTATTTTAATAATCTTAAAATTGAGTATATAAAATTAGTTTAAAATTTATTTTAAAGGATTATTAAATCTCACTTGGTTAATTATTAGTTAGACTAATGACGGACTTAATTAAAATCTTATATTAATAATGAATTTAATTATTAAACTTATTTTAAAATTAGATTTTAAAATTATGGTTTAAAGAAGTAAACGAGTTATTAATTCCCACTTGGTTAACATATTTTAAATTCTGTTAACGCACTTACGTCTGCATTATAATTGTTTGGATAGGCGGCACCTAATATTTGTCGGACCGTATTAATTATTTGGGTAGAAGACGCCCATATAAGTGTTAGTCCGTATAATATCATGTTTGGGTAGGCGGGGCCCAATAGATGCTCAAATGTGATGTAGATTAACATGTTGGATCTTGATTGAGCAATTAACACCCCGCCTTTGAAAATGTTCCTCACTAAAATATGATTTTCATTAAATTGAACGATGCCTTCCATCAAAGTTAAAAGTAAACCGAAGAGTTTGTTCCAATGAGTATTTAAGGCCCAAGTCTTTTGCTCGGATCTACATCTAACGAGACTTTTATAGGGACACGTAGTGTCGCCGCTTGATGGTTGTAAATCAACTTGACTTTGTTTCACCAGCCCAAGCAGGGAAACGGAAGTCAAGGGGCATCCAATTGAACTAGGTTCAATCAACTAGGAATTGCAGTTATGCAATTGGTTTGGAACTTACCAGTTATATTATTGCAGTAATCAGCCCAAGCAGATATTGTAATGATAGGAATGTGGATCCTAGTCCATTATAATTTATATTAGATATAAATTCGTATTCTTCCGATGAGGTCGTTGAATATGTGAAAATAATGGACACAAAATAAATACAAAAGAAAGGCCATGTTTATTTTGATTGCTGAATATTGATCATATGAATTATTTGTTTAATTCCCATTTTATTTTATTTCTCTTGGTTAGTTGAAATATATAAATGTTATTGAGATGTGTTTTGGAAACAAACAAATTAGCTAGGCCAAATTTTCTGGACTGGCACCTAAACGTGTGTTTGGTGCTAAGGCAAGAAAATATTGAGTACGTGTTGGACACTTCAATCCCTGTTACCCCTGCAGCTGATTTCTTGGGACAGCTACGTCTGACATAGCAGCTCAGAATAAGCATCAAAAGGAAGCTTCCCAGACACAGTGTGTGATGTTGCTCGGCACGACTCCCGAATATCTTAAGGCAACATGAGAAAATGGGTCCTTTCGAGATGCTCAAGCATCTGAAGGATCTCTTTGATTCTGAATCTCATTTTGAGATTTATGAAATGATGAGAGATCTGTTCAGATGTCGGTTAGCTGAAAAAGGGAATGTTTCACCTCATGTGCTTAAGATGATAGGCCTAATTGAGAAACTTGGTAATTTAGGCTTTGAGCTAAAATACCGACGTTTTCATATGTGCTATCCTTCTGTCGCTCTCAGATTCATATTTTAGCTTCATTGTGAACTACAATATGAATAAGATGGATGCGACCATGCCTGAACTTCACAACGTGCTCAAGACTTTTGAGTTCACTATCACTAAGATTGTGTTCAAAAGAAGGAGCGGGTAGACAAGGATGTGTACCTCTACTATAAGTAGAAGAGGGCACTGGAAGAAGGATTATAAGGTTCTGGTTGCTAAAAGGAAGGCACTGAGTGCTTTTGGCACTAGAACATATATGTTTGTTATTAAAATAGACATATCCACAAATAGCGCTAACAGTTGGGTATTAGATACCAGATGTGACTCACACATTTGTACGAATGTGAAGGGGCTCATGCGTCTTACGACAGTTAGGCCGGGTGAAGTCGTCTTACACGTGAAAATGGAGCATGAGTAGCTAATGAACGTGGGGGGACTTATGTGTTAGACATACCCTTGATTTTAGATTAGAACTTCATGATTGTCATTTCGTTCTCCCTATTACTCGCAACATTATTTTCATTCCTATGTTAGACATTGAGGGTTATTCCTTCCATTTTAATGATAATAATTGTTATTTCACGTTGAATGGTGTGGTTTATGGGAATTTCCCTATGGTGAATGATTTATACTTATTGCATTATGGATATAATGTTCTTAATATACAAAATAAAAGACTCAAACTTAGTAATCATGAAAACCCGACTTACTTGTGGCATTGAGAATTTATCTGGTAAACAAGAAATGAATTGCAAGGTTAAGAAAGTTAGACTACTTAACCCCATTTGACTTTGAGTCTTATGGAGATTGAGAATCTTGTCTCATTGGCAAGATGATCGATAAAACCTTTATGAGAAAGAGGTGCATGCCAAAGAAGTTCTAGAGTTAATCCACAGTAACATATGTGGACCATTGCCCACTCTAGCTAGGGGTCACTTCAGCTACTTCATCACTTTTACTGATGATTTCTCGAGATACGGATACGTGTATCTTATGAGACACAAATCCGAATGTTTTGAGAAATTTAAAGAGTACAAAGCTGAAGTAGAGAAGCAACTTGGTAAGAGTATCAAGTCTCTTCAATTGGATCGAAGAGGTGAATACCTTATCCATGAATTCATTGATTACTTGAAGTTACATGGAATCTAGACACAATGGACTCCTCCCGGAACACCTCAGATGAACGGTGTGTTCGAAAGGAGAAATCAAACTCTGTTAGATATGGAGAGGTCCATGATGAGCTTTGTTGGGAGATGAATTTAATAAAAAGAGATTTTGATTAGATCCCAAAACCCCTGAGTATGACATGTTCAGAATAATCTTGATAGTTGAGTCAGGATTCAGTTTTAGAGTGTTCAGGATGTTATCTGCAAAATGTATAGTCAGCAGATATAGACCAGGATAGGTTCTGAAAACTCAGTGAGAAACTGAGAATCTAAAGAAACTGAAGTTTCAAAGTATGAAACTGAGAAACTGAAGACTCAGTGTGAAATTGAGAATCTGAAGACTCAGTAAGAAATTGAGATATCAAGACTCAAAGGAGAAATCAAGACTCAAAGATGAAGACTCAAAGATATCACCAAGATATCCGTGGAAGACTCGAAGACATCAAGACTCGTAAGTCATCAAGACTCGAAGACATCAAGTCTCGTAAGACTCAAGACCTCAAGACGCAGAAGGTAAGACTCAAGACTCGAAGACTCAAGACGCAGAAGATCAAGATCAAGGATATCGGAAGGCACAAGAATATCGAAGACTCAAGAATGTAATCAATGCTCAAGATAAACTCGAATGTTCCGAGGCACTGAAAATATCTATCTGAAGGATTCAATACTGAGAAGAACGCGATTCCTTAAAAAAAATAGATATCGCCCAAGACATTCTCATGCAGACAAAAGGAACTAAAACAAAGTGTTGTTAAGGTTATATCACTCAGAGATGTAACCAAAAAGAGCCGTTGAGTTTGTCTACCTTTAACTGGAGACAAAAGTCAAAAAGAAGAAGAAAAGATCAGACATTATCGATCATCGACAAATGATGAAGTCCTTTGAAAAGATGTCAGAAGTACTAAGTTCCAAACTGCAAAAAGTGTTGAATAGCTGCATGAAAGACTATTGCCTAAAACGTGCTAGGGAGTCTCAAACCCTAAATATAGTCGTTCATCACACACCATAAGAGGAAACTCACGAAGCTATCTCTTCCAATTGATAGTTTTTCAAGAGTGACCTTGGTGTTTGGCTATAAATACTTGTGACCCTCTACATTGAAGGTTACGGGAAATTTGTAAGCAACTCAAGAGCTCAAACTTATTATTGCAAGTTGAAGCACTCGAAAACCCAAAAATTTCCCAAATGCTTTATTTCGAAGAGAGCTCATTCCACTAAGCCTAGCTTGATAAGATATATCCAAAGCTTAGTCGAGATATTCTAGCCTTTGCATTGTTCTTAATTGTAAAGGATATCTCATCCTAGTTGGAAACCAACCAAGAAACCCCAAACCCTTTGTAAGGTAGTTTGAGTGTGATTGTTGGTGAGATTGGAGTTGTAAAGAGTTAGTAAACTACAAGGAGGTAGTCAGAAAGCTCTAGAGAAGAAGTGAGTAAACTATCTTGGATAGTCAGAAAGCTCAAAATAGAAAGGTTAGTAAACTACAGAGGTAGTCAGAAAACCTTAGGAAGTTATTAGTGAATTTCTCTGAAGAGATCAGAGAGGTGGACGTAGGAGCTTGAGTCTCTGAACCACTATAACTTACTGTGTTCTTTGCTTTCTGTTTTGCTTTGATTAACTGTTGTATATCTTTAAACTGAAAGCATATTTTCATTGATATTCAGTTGGAATCAATCCACTGAAGTTGCATCTAAACTGAATCACAGCCTAATCATTGTTCCATTAAAAAGGAAGGTTTTCAGCAAAGCATAAAACGAGTATAAACTAAGGGCCAACCATTCCGCACATCTGAGTAGCTAGAACAGATAGTTACCAAACTGAACTATAGTTACCAAACTGAACTTACTCTTCTAAGGGTTCAGTAAGTTAGTTATCTGATCCAAGCAGCTCAGGATCTCTGAAAACTCAGGATCAGTTGGGATTATCTGAGGTATCTGGCATTTCGGGATCACATCTCGGTAGACTTTGACTCGAGCGATTTGTGCTTCTCGGGACCAAATCATCGAGACAACGACCCGAGTAACCTGACCTCAAGAAAAGAAAAAAGTTTTAAAAACACTGAACACGTGTATTCCCCCCCATACACGTGTAAGACTCGTTTGCACCGGGACCAACAAGTGGTATCACTTCAGCTACTTCATCACTTTTACTGATGATTTCTCGAGATACGGATACGTGTATCTTATGAAACACAAATCCGAATGTTTTGAGAAATTCAAAGAGTACAAAGCTGAAGTAGAGAAGCAACTTAGTAAGAGTATCAAGTCTCTTCAATTGGATCGAAGAGGTGAATACCTTAGCCATGAATTCACTGATTACTTGAAGTTACATGGAATATAGTCACAATGGACTCCTCCCGGAACACCTCGGATGTACGGTGTGTTCGAAAGGAGAAATCAAACTCTGTTAGATATGGAGAGGTCCATGATGAGCTTCTCCTCTCTTCCGACATTCTTATGGGGATACATGTTACAATCCTCAATTTACATTGTGAACAGGTTTCCATCTAAATCGTTTGAGCATGCACCATATGAACTATGGTGTGGCAAGAAGCCAACTTTTACACATATCAAACATGGGGTTTCCCCGTGATTGTGTACAGGATGCTTACCGACAAGGTGGAATCCAAAGTTGAAAAGGGTTACTTTGTGGGATATCCTAAGGAAACTAAAGGATATTACTTCTATCTACCTGAGAAATAATCAGTGATTGTGTCTAGGCAGACCAAGTTCCTTGAAGAAGACCATGTCTTTAAGGAACAAGGTCGTAAGCTGATAGAACTTGAAGAAATTCAAGAACCACAAATTAACAAAGAGACTGATATCTTGTCAAAGCAACATGACAAGGAATCAGTGGGAGCATTCAACAATTTTCACGGTGGGAGTCTTTCACTAGGTGATCGTCTTTCAGCTAGTGGGAGAGTAATTGAAGTTGGCTTGCCTATGCAAGAACCTCCAAGTGGGCTGAATGAGAACAACATATTTCAAACTCCCGCCCAAGAGGCATCTGAAAGTGTAGCTCTTGAAGACTCTCCGGACATTGATGGAATCGATGCACCACAAATTTTCACGATCAGAATGTACTATTGGAATATAGAGGCATGTAAACACGTAATACGTCCGCAGTGGAAATAAACAGTTCACCAACAATGAACAATTAATTGCATCATTAAATACGAGTAAACATAAACATAATTCTTACAGCAATTCGTACACGGATTCCTCACTGTGGTATCCACGTAACAGCCGTATACTAATTTGTTGTGAGTCGTTTTATTTGGGAAATATGATGTGGCTAATTTGGTGACAACTCACAAACAAAATATGCACGTGTAAAATAAACTGTAAATAACATGAATTTGTTGACCCAGTTCGTCAAGAAATGACTACTCTGGGGGCATACCAAGCCAGGGATGTAGTATTGCGAGTTTTACACCTACAATATTTGATACATCTCATGAAGATGAATCGTTATGGATGAAGATGATTTGGAAAGTTGGTATATAAGTGCTAGGGTTTCTATGTGCATAGACGATCTCTCGAATTTTTGTGAGCCTTACCCCTCTGGGAAATTTCTGAACCTATTTTGTGAACTTATCTCTCTCTGGGAAATTTTTTTGTAACCTGGCGCTAGTTGTTTTTTCTTCCATTTATAATACTTTGACAAGCATGAGCTGGTTTGGCAAGCATGAACTGGAAACTTTGGGCCATGCAAGAATTCATGTAATGCTGCCACCTTTCCAACTTCGTCTTTTAGATTAATCTTTGCTTTTGCTTGTCTATATAACACTCTTTTGGTCGTCATAATCAATCTTTTGCTCGGCTGACCGCTTTGTTCGCCCCATAAATCCATATCCATTTTATATCGGAATATTATTCTTGTCGAGCATGTTCTGAGTTCTTCAGGTTGTCTGAGCTCTCAGGTTATCTGAGCCTTGGGGATGTCTGTGCCCTCAGGATATCTGATCATCGAGCATACTAACCCCTCAGGTCGTATGAGCCTTCAGGATATCTGATCATCTAGCATACTGACCCCTCAGGATGTCTGAGTCTTCAGGATATCTGAGTGTCGAGCATACTGACCCTTCAGGATGTCTGAGTCTTCAGGATATCTGAGTGTCGAGCATACTGACCTTTCAGGATGTCTGAGTCTTCAGGATATCTGAGCATCGAGCATACTGACCCTTTAGGATGTCTGAGTCTTCAGGATATCTGAGCATTTCAGGTTGTCTGAGTCCTCAGACTTATCTGATTCCTCAGATCACTTGACTCAGCTTATTTGATTCCTTCTTCCCTGATCTGATCAATTTGACTGACTTTATCATGTTCTTTTCAGGATCATTTTGCTCGGTCAGTGGTTGAACAACCTTAGTTGGTGAATGGTAAGCTGGCGAACAAAACTTACTTCATAGGCGAGTATGTTCGCTTGGTTGACAAGTGGCGAGCTGGTCGAACAAACTTGTTTGTCGTGGTGCAGCATACACTTGTCCATCAAGCTTCATTATTTTAATAAATATTACCGTGTCTCTCTTACGTGTTCGATTAATCTTGAATAATTATATCGAAACACAACAATACCCAAGTAAGATTCGCTTTGTATTCAACATGGGGCCCGGCTGTTATAATCTGATTGGGCCATAGTTGACGTAGTTTTGTATTCCGTGCCAGATTTTCAAAATTGAATCCGGTATCTATAAATACCTCATTTCGCCGCCTTAATCCCTTTTCTTTCTTTTCTTCTTTCTGCGTGCCTCTGTTTTTCCATCTTTTTTCGTGTCTAAAAACTTCCTATGAGGGCTTCATTATTCCGGCGAAGGATTTTACTCAGGTAACCATTGCATACTTTCTCTTATTGTGATTATGGCTTCTTGTTCAAATTCTTCTGCTTCAATTGAATCGGGCCACCGTAGTTCCTCTTCCCCCTCTGTCGGTAGAATCCCCCGTAGCGATGCTAATGCGCTGGAGACGAATGTCTCGGGTTCAGGGTCTCGTTAGGAAGTTCGGCAGCCATTTGTCATTCTTTCCTCCAATTCTGACGAAGCCCTAACCGAATTGGATAGGGACCTAGCCCGTAGTGATTTTTTTGATGATTTAGATGAGGATTCTTTGCCCCAACCTCAAATTAGGTCTAGGGCTGTAGATAGTGTTGATGTGAATAGGGATGATGATAACGTGAGGGGGGAAATTTTGATGGCTGTGAATGTAACTGAATCGAACATAGGGATAGGCGGCGAGCAAAATTCTGAATTTGATATACCTGTTGGTATCCCTTATAGTCCAACATATAACGAGTATAATGCTCATTATAGTTTTGACTGGCCCGAGCAACCTCATAGGACTAGGGTTGAAAATGAGTACCCAGCGAGCAAGATCGCGAGCATAATTGATGTAGATATGCTCGCTCAATTGTATAGAAATTACGAAACCCCCAAAGATGTCTTTTTCTGGGCACTGAGTCCTGATGAGCGAGCAGACCAACCCCCTGAAGGTTGTGTTGCTGTGAATTTGGACACAATGGAAGTCGGCCTTCGATTCCCACTCCACCCGGCTATCACTCGTTTGCTCGTTGAATGGAACATCACCATCACGCAGCTGAAGCCGAATGGGTGGCACATGATTATGAGCTTCCTGACTTTGTTCGGCAAAATGAAGCCCAGATATTATCCCTCAGCAGCTGAACTTGCTCGATTAGTTCATTTGAGCCGTCCGAAGGGCGAACATGGATGGCTATTTATGCAAGCAAATGCCAAGTGCAAAATCATTGAGGATGTGCCGAACAAAATCAGTGATTGGAAGGAGAAATTCTGGTTCGTTGGGGGCGATTGAAAGAGCCCAGCTTCTGGAAGAGAACCAGATGCTCGTTTGGACATCCCCACTGATTTTGGGGTTTATCGCAGTAAGTATTTTTATGTCTTTTGTTCTTCAGTTTGAACTGATTTTAACTTACTCTTTATTTCAGGAATTCCAGCTGCGACGGATAAAGAGACCAACGACGGCTATTTTAGCAGCGTTTAGCAAATTGATCTCGAGTCTCGCTCGGAACGATCTGTGAAGACCCTGAATACCGCCGAGCATAGGAAGAAAGGATGCTTGTACGTGCCCCCTCATCATCTTGTAGCTGTTAATCCCACTGGTAAGGATTGCCTCTTACATTTGCATAAATTTTGTACCTTTTGCTCCCTGTTTCCCTTTCTTACACTATGAATTGTTTTGCTTATAGCTTTCCCTGCTGTTACTGTTGCTGTGAGTACGTCTGAACATACCGAGATGGCTAAAAAAAAAAGACCTCAGGAGCTCGCTAGAATTCAAGCCGAGCTGGAGGCTCAGTGAGCAAATCGGGGAGAAGCGAGCAGGGTGAGCAGGGCAAGCCGAGCATCTGCGTCCGGCCATGGGGAATCAAGCCGACCGAAAAGGACTACTCGTTCGGCCGAGCAGGGGACGAGAGA
This sequence comes from Stenogyne calaminthoides, assembly GCA_037126765.1. Classification (NCBI taxonomy): domain Eukaryota; kingdom Viridiplantae; phylum Streptophyta; class Magnoliopsida; order Lamiales; family Lamiaceae; genus Stenogyne; species Stenogyne calaminthoides. Next base: position 6,270,775 of record JBBCBC010000024.1, on the reverse strand, counting down.
ACAGGCTCCATCACTAAAAAGACCAAGGACGGAAGCCAGCGAACAGGGGCCAAGCGAACAAGCTCAGACGAGCGATCCAAGCGAACAGGCTCAGATGAGTACTGATGCTGTTAGGGTAACCCAGACCCCTACTCCCGAAGCGATCAGAATGGCCGCCGCCGTGGTCGGTCCGGTCGCGCAGATAGTTGAAATGGAGGTTGGCACATCTTCTCCACCTCCTGCTGGGCCCCGATCTTGGACCCCTTTGAATCCTGAGCTCCGGTCCCCTGAAGATAAATCATTTTTGGGATGGGATCCTTCTCGGGCGAATAGGTACATTTTGTTCGCTTTACTTCCTTTTGCATTAATTTTGTTCGCTTTGTCATGTCTATTTGCTCGAGTGTATGTGTAGGTTGAGCAGGTTGGCGCCCTTTATGCCCAATTTGAAAAATTACTATTGCTCGCCGAGTGTTCGCAAGGTTCCCGAGCATGTTCAAAAGGCGTGCCAGACCCCCGTCCGAGTATGGACTACTGAGCTGGAAGAGGCTACTACAGGTCCCACACCTTTGGAAAACATGCGACTTGGCCTGGTACTCCAGGGCCAATCTATGGTCGTCCTTGAGAAAGTTTATGCTGAGTCCGCCAATCTTCATGCCAACTACTTGGCTCTGATCAAGAGTTTTGAAGAGAAGATGAGCGAGCTGAACAGAACTCAGGATGAACTGAGGTTGGCTCAAGGACAGATATCTTCGGCACAAGCAGATGCTCAAAAGGCTCAGGAGGATGCTCGTCGGGCTCAAGAGAATGCTCGCCAGGCTCAAGAAGTTACTCGCCAGGCAAGGGAGGAGCTAAATCATTCTCAGGAGGAGGTGGTCAGCATACGGAGAGCTCAGGGTGAGATGAATGTCGAGCTTTGTAGACTCCGAACTGACGTCGAGGCCATGGAAAGTGAGAAGAATGTGCTCGACCAACAACTCATCATTGCTGAAGAGACCAACACTCGTTTGGGTCTCGAAAATTCAAGGCTGCATAATGAAGAATATGTTGATTCCATGTCGAACTTCTCCTATATTTGTACCTTTGTCGATGCCATCCGGTCTGCTCGCCACACGCTCACAGGCGAGCAAATTGCCCCGCTCATTTCCAATTTTCAGCAGTACCTGATCGACAACCCACCAGGTCGCAACCTTCCGATGTCTGAGTTGAACGATCTGTGTGACTTCTCCACTCTTCCTGAAGGGATCGAGGTTGATGATCCTATCCTGGATGAGGAAGACGGCTTGGATGTGAATATTGCTGATGTTGCTGGTCAAACTCTTCGAACTGAGTCCGGGTCTAATCAGGTGCAGGTCGAACAAAGGGGACCTCCTGTGATCGAGCAAAGTGTACCTCCTGGCGAGCATACTGGACCTGACCATGCTGGAGGAGTCGTTGCTGAGGGGGACCGAGCATGATTTGTTCGACATTTCACTTCCGTCCACCCCCAACTATGAATTTGCTCCTTAGTATAATTCTTGCTTTGCCGAACAGATGTTGTGTAATTTTTGTCTTCTTCATTTTTTGCTCGAACAGTTTCTTATGTACTTGTGTAATTTTTGCTTTCTTCTATTTTGTTCGAACAACTTGAAACTGAATGGTTGAATTTGCATATCAAATAGTTTCCTCTAACCTAATCGTTGAGGATGAATGTTGTTGTTGATGAATGGTTGATACTTGTGTTGCTTGATGTTTGCTTTGTTGCTTTCTAGTTTATACCTCTTTTCTTCTGAATGAATTCGAACATTGGGTTTGCCTATGCCCGCTCCTGACTTCTTTCGTTTTTGATTGTCTTATTGACGTTTCAATCAGTTGATCATCTTATTTAGGTGCGACCAGATGAGTTAACTTTATGAACCCCCACTTTCTTGGTTCGCGATCATCTTATTTAGGCACGATCACTTCGTACTAGGACCGTCTTATTTAGTCATGACGCCAAGACTCATCACCATTTGTCTTATGGGTATCTGTAAGTCTGAGTCGTCTTTTTGCATTGCGTACCCATTACTCGCTTTTTGCTGCGGGAATCAGAGTACAAACTCGTTCGTCAGGTGAACATAGACTTGGGCTCGTTCGTCTTTGTTCGGGCCGTCCGGCTTAGGTGCGACCTCAAATATGCTTCAACTAGAAAATCTTAGCTAACAAAAATACTTTTTTGCAACACATTGTATTCTATTACAACCTTTACATTTGAAGAAGACTGTCTATTACACAACTATAGACATCAGACTATGGTTTTGAATTTAAACCTTGTCTTGAGTAGACACGAACTGGCCTCACCTTGTCCGCGGAATTGATGTTGACAAGCATGTGTCTCATCATCCTGTCTACCCTTCTTTAAATAACATGCTCAAGCAGCAGCATCATAAGCATTTGTCCCTCCTGGACAAATTGTGATTATGCGAGCCGCTGAGGACATGAGCATGTGGCGAAAGCACGCCGCCGCTTATATATCGCGCATGAACAAAATCCTCATTTCGCACCATTTCGTCATCTTCAAGAGATGCTTGAGCATCAAGATCCGTGATATTGCTTCGACGGACACTATGACATCCCTCCTTCCGGAGGAGATTTTGGGGATGCATAGGGGACTAGTGATTTACTACTGCATAAGCAGTGAGTAATGTGGAGTGGCAACTATGACTCTGCCGAGCATCTTGAGTCCGCAATGAGCTTCAACCTGTGCTCGGAGTGTCATATGGGGTATAAAACTCGTACTAGGACAGATGCTCGATTCAGCAGAATGATATTTGAATCGAGTCTTGGATTCTTAAATCGAGGCATCTTGAACCAACTTTCTTTTTCGATCTTTGTAGTATTTTTTTTTTCTTTTTCATGTTTTTTTCTCTGCCTTCTTCAAATTTATCAATATGCCTCTATTTATAGTACTATCCCAAGTTGGTGCTGGCATAGCTAGTTGATGCTGGCCCTCTTGCTTTTACTCCTCCTTTTGACATCTGTTCGGATTTTTTGCCAGCTCTCATTCAAGGATTGGCACATTCCTTTTTTTGGTTGCCACCACTTCTCGACTTGTTTTGACACGTATCTTCTACCTTTAGTGTCTAGAAGATTTGTGTCGAACATAAAGTGTTCTTCCTTCATGATTGTCCTGCTCGTCTTAGCTGAATGACTAAATATGTTCTGCCATTTGTGTTCATTTCAGCTACGTGGCCGATTATATTCGGCCAACTGTGCTCGCTTTAGCTGTGTGGCTGATTTTTTTCGGCCAGTTATGCTCGTCATTACTGATAATATTTTTTCAAATTTGACGCATTCCACGAGTAGGACAATGGGACTCCATTCAGGTTTTCCAAATCATATGCCCCATTTAAAAGACGTTCTGTAACTCTGAATGGACCTTCCCATGCTCGGCCGAACACACCACTTGATACCCCCGTTGCTCGTCTTAAAATAAGCTCGCCCACATTGAACCTGCGTGTTCGGACCTTGGAATTATAGAACTTTTCTGATCTCTTTTTGTACATGGCATTTTTGAAATCAGCCTCCGTCCTTCTCTCTTCTAACAGGTCTGCACTCAGGGCGAGCACCTGGTCATTGATGTTCTCTCCAAAAGTCATTGTCCGATGACTCGGAATTTTGATTTGGGTATAATAATGACTTCCGCACCAAATGCCAGGGCAAACGGGGTCTCCGCAGTTGATGTTCTGAAAGTTATTCGGTAGGCCCATAATATTTCGGGAAACTCTTCAGCCCATCCTCCCCCTTGGAATTATCACGTCTGGCCTTGAGGGTATGCTTGATAATTTTATTAACGGCTTCAACTTGTCCGTTTGACTGGGGATAATACGGAGTTAAATAATGCTTTTTTATGCCCCAGCGAGCACAATGTTGTCGGAATTCACTTCCATCGAACTGTTTGCCGTTATCCGTTACTAATGATTGGGGAATTCCAAAACGACAAATGATATTCTTCCAAACAAAGTTCCACATTCTTTGTTCGGTGATTTTGACAATGGCTTCGGCTTCCGCCCATTTAGTATAGTAATCAACGGCAACCACAACATATTTTACTCCCGATGTGCCAGTAGGAAATGGGCCGATCAAATCAATTCCCCATTTAGCAAATGGCCATGGGCTATAAACTGACACTAATTCCTCAGGTGGGCTATGAATAAGTGGGGCATGTACCTGGCACTTGTGGCACGCGCGAGCATACGCGAGCGAATATTTTTTGAGGGTCGGCCAGTAATAACCTTGTCTGATTATTTTATGTGCCAGGACAAGCCCACCTGTATGGTTTCCGCATACTCCATCATGGATTTGCTCCAGAATTACGTGACCCTCTTCAGGAGTAATACACTTCAATAGTGGAAGTGAGAAACTTCTTTTGTACAAATGTCCGTCTAAGATTGTATAACGAGCAGATTGTAATCTGAGGCGAGTAACTTGTGCCTTATTCTCAGGGAGAAGTCCCTTTTGTAAGTAACTCATGATTGGGGTCATCCAGGTTTCCTGTTCGCCTGTCACATGGGCGATCAAAACTCTAGGAACTGATGGCGAACAAGTTGTGACGACCACAATGTCCGTTATGTTCGTCACTCCTTCTGCTATTGCTAGGCGTGCCAAAGCATCAGCGAACGAATTACCCAATCATGGTAATTGTTCTATGAAAACTTGTTCGAATTGCTCGAGCAACTCCTTTGCTAGTTGTTGATATTGTGCCATCTGTTTGCCTCGGGCCTCGTACTCGCCAGTTACTTGATAAACGATTATCTGAGAATCGCTGTAAATCATCAGCCTCTGGATTCCCATTGTCATAACCATCTGTAGTCCAACGATCAAAGCTTCGTACTCGGCTTCATTATTTGTAGCTGGGAAATCAAAACGGATGACTGTTGTGAATGTTTGTCTAGTTGGGCTGATGAGAACTACGCCTGCTCCGGCTCTTGAACTTGTTGATGAGCCATCAACATACATATGCCATGGTTGGTTGATAGTTTTTTCGGGCATTTGTGGATATGTCAACTCGACCATAAAATCGGCCATAGCTTGGCCCTTCATTGCTGTTCACGGGGCAAACGTAATGCCAAATTATCCTAACTCCACCGCCCACTTGAGTAATCTGCCTGCAGTGTCTGGTCGGTGGAGGACTTGTCGCAATGGGAACGTGGTCAGTACCTCGACTGAGTGATCGAAAAAGTATGGTCGCAGTTTTCGAACACTCATAACGAGAGCATATGCTAATTTTTCCAGTGGAGGGTACCGGAGCTCGGCTTCTGTGAGCACTTGGCTTACATAGTAAACGGGCAAGTGTGTTGTCCCTTTTGCTCGTACGAGCACAGTTCTAATTGCATGTTCGGATGCAGCAAGATACAGATAGAGTTGTTCGCCTGGGATAGGCTTAGACAGTGTCTGAGTATCTGCAAGGTACTGCTTCAATGATTCGAATGCATTTTGACAATGCTCGGTCCACTAGAATTTCCCTTTCTTTAATGCATCAAAGAAAGGTTTGCATTTATCCCCAGTTCGTGATATAAACCGGCTTATGGAAGCTAAACGTCCGGTTAACTTTTGGACCTCTTTCACACTCCTGGGGGCCTGCATATCGAGCATGGCTTGAATCTTTGATGGGTTCGCTTCAATCTCCCGTTGACTGACCATATGTCCGAGGAATTTTCCTGAGTGAACCCCAAAGCTGCATTTCTTCGGATTTAGCTTCATGTTGTACTCCCTGAGTATATCAAATGTTTGTACGAGGTGGGTGATGTGGTCTTCCTTGTGTTCGCTCTTTACCACAATATCATCAATATACACCTCAACTGTTCGGCCGATGTGTTCGTCGAACATTTTGTTCACCAAACGCTGATATGTTGCTCCCGGCATTCTTTAATCCGAATGGCATGCCTTGCTAACAATACATATTCTTTTCACTGTAGAATGTCGTATTCTTTTGGTCGTCTGGATGCATGGGTATCTGGTGATAACCAGCAAAAGCATCCATGAAGGTCATGAGCTCATGGCCTGCTGTATTATCGACCAAATAGTCGATATGCGGCATCGGGAAATTATCTTTCGGGCATGCCTTGTTTAAATCAGTGAAATCAATACATAGTCTCCAAGATCCATTAGACTTGCGGACGAGCACAGAGTTCGCAAGCCATCTTGGGCATTTTACTTCTCGAATCAGCTTATTGTTGAGCAACTTTTTGATTTCACTATTCATGGCCGCATATTTCTCCGGACTGAACTTTCTGCGCTTCTGAATTACTGGAGTTTGTGTTGGATCAAGGTTGAGGGAGTGGCATGCATGTTTTGGATTAATGCCAACCATGTCCTCGTGCGACCAGACAAACACATCCAAGTTTGCTTGAAGATAAGCAATCATTTCTGTTTGAATTAGTTCAGGTAATTCCGAACCAATGAACACTTCTAACTCAGGTCTATTCGGGTCGATGTTGATAGACTCCAGTTGTTCGACAGGTGTTGCTCGCTTTCTTTTTTGTTTCCACCGAGGATCTTGAATCGACCCCCGATGTTCGTCCTCAACCTCCATAGGTTCAAAACCTACGCGAGGTTTTAGGTCCGATTGCTCGTTTGGCGGATCAATACTCATTAGATCTGGGAGATCTAGGACATGAGTTGCCATCCCATATACTGTGTTCGCGCATTCTGTGTTCGCTCGGGGGTGCTATGCTCGTCAAACTTTTGTTCGTCAAAAGACATTTTGGCAGAGTATTTGCCCGTTGGCTTGACTCACCGATCTCCCATGTTTGCTCCATCATGTTAACGATATTTTGTTTTTCTGGTGCACATGATAGCAAAAAATCTCGAGCTTTCTTCTGATCTCCTTTTACGCTACCCGTTCCATCTTGTGTTGGAAATTTAACACAGTAGTAATAAGTAGAACAGGCCGCTTTAAATTCTTGAATAAACGGGCGACCTAGGAACCCGTTATAAGTAGACGGAGCATCGACGATTACAAAATCTAGCATTCTAGTTCGTCGGATCTCCGGATTTAGAGTTGATTCTAACTCGACTCCTAACCTGATCATACCATAGGGTCAGGTTACAGATTCCCCAAAACCCATAATGGTATGATCACATGGTTCAATATAGCTACTCAAGTCCCCAACTTGATTTTCCATCTGGTGCAGAGTGTTGACGAACAAAATGTTCGCATATGCTCCGGTATCGACTAGGAGGCTGTGCACCTTCAACCCGAGGAGACGAGCACTGATGGTTAAAGAGTCATTGTGGGGGGTGATTATACCGTCGAGATCGTCTTCTGAAAATATGATTTGGTGAGAGGGTGGCGTGCTAGCTGATGTGCTCGCCACCTTCACCTGATGGATGTTTTGCATGGAACGCATCTACATCTTCTTTCGTCTGTTCGATAATGTTGGTGCCTGATAACATCCACCCACTGGACCATATTCAGGACGTATCATGTGGATCTCTTGACTTTCTCGACCTCTACCCACAGTAGGAGGCCCTATTTTGGGTAATTCAGACCTCTTAATTGATTCTTCAGGATCACTGTCAGATGTTTGTTTGGCTTTACACTTACCTCTTCGATCTTCTGTTCTTTCTGTTCGGGAGTCTCTGCTCGCCGGCTTTTTCAAAAACTGGGTAAGACGATTATCTTCGTACAACTTCCAAAGTTGGCGAAGTAAATCGCGACAATCTTCTGTATTGTGCCCGATGTACTCGTGATAATTACAATATTTGGAAGCATTAAGCCGATGCTTGTCCATTATGATTCTTCTCGGCCTATCCAACATGTCCCGATCTTTGATCTGGTTAAAAATTGTTTCTGCTGAAACGCCCAGAAGACTTCGTAGGGCGTTTGCTTCTGCTCTTTCTTCGAAAGGTTTGAAAGAGCTTGGGGGTTTGTACCCCCCTTCATTGATCACTTTCTTCCCAAAAATTTTCTTAGTTGTTGTTTCCTGACCCAATCGTGACTGGGCGAGCAGATCTTGCATGGCTATGATCTTGGCTGCTTGCTCTCGGAATTCTGAATATGTGTTCGGCCAGTCTTGGTGCATGACCTTCTACATGTCAGTATTTAGGGTCAGGCCCCCGACCACCGCGAGGATCTTAGCATCCTCTTCAACTAGGGCCCCATCATACAAACATTTATCAAATCTTTCGATGTATGCTCGGTCAGACTCACCTCTTAGTTGGGAAAAGTGCGCTAACCTTTGTTTTGGCGCTGGGCGAGCACACATGGATGAGAAATGGGACAAGAATTGTTGTCCAAATTGAGCAAAAGATGTGATGGACGCAGCAGGCAAAGTTGAGAACCATCTGTGTTCCCGATCACCCAAAGTCATGGGGAATGATCGGCACTGCGTCACGTCTGTGGCACCCATGTCGATCATAAAGTCTGAGTATTTGCTGAGATGGACATGTGGGTCAGACTCAGCATCGAACACGGGGATTGGTGGTCAGATCTTCGCCACTTTCTCTTGTATTTCGGCCGCCATGATCGCCGGTGATAGTAGCGAGCAAGGTATTGTGCTCGCCCGAGGGTGTCCTTTGGTCGCGGCCAGGTCGGCCTGTAAGCCTTCGATGGCTTTCTGCATTTCCACAAATTTTGTGGATCTAACAGACTTGGATCGGGGCTGTTTCCCATCATGAGGACCCAGTGGGTCATGCTCGTGATGGGGCAGTCCCCCTTTCCAAGTTCGTGCTTGACTACCCAATCGATGATGGATAGACAATTTTGTTCCCGCCGATTTTTGTTCGGCATGCGGATGATCATGAGGATCTGAATGTGCGGGCATGTTTATCGGCTTTTCCTTTCCAGGATCCTGTCGCCTATTATTGCCAATTCGGTCTTTGGCAGAGAGCCTCAAACGTCCAAACGCTGATGGTCTGGACCCTTGAGGCTGTTCGTCATCAGACGTATCATCAGCTTTTTTATTAGCCCGCTTCCGTGCAGCTTTTATCTTAACTTTCTCACTATCAGGTGTATGCGAGCGTCGTTCTTCATCATCTTGGGTTTTAAACTTGGCCAACTCTTTTTCGGCCCTCTCTTTCTGTGCTCGTAGCAAGAAAGTGACGGCCTTTGTTGTGGCCGCCAGATTATTGGCAATATCCTCAAGATTGATGGTCTACACTATCTGATCTTTGTGAGGCTAATGCTGAGCCTCTTTCCGATCGTGAGGTCGACTTTGTCCCGACCTCTCTATTTGTGTATTCCTAGATTGAGGCATTATATTTTTTTTTCTGCCTCGGCTAACTACGGGTTTGTGTATGGGTTGGTTTGTTCGCTACCCTCCTTCTAGCGCCAGTTGTTGCGAGTCGTTTTATTTGGGAAATATGATGTGGCTAATTTGGTGACAACTCACAAACAAAACATGCACGTGTAAAATAAACTGTAAATAAGATGAATTTGTTGACCCAGTTCGTCAAGAAATGACTACTCTGGGGGCATACCAAGCCAGGGATGTAGTATTGCGAGTTTTACACCTACAATATTTGATACATCTCATGAAGATGAATCGTTATGGATGAAGATGATTTGGAAAGTTGGTATATAAGTCTTTAGGGTTTACGTATTGCATAGGCGATCTCTCGAATTTTTTGTGAGCCTACCCCTCCGAGAAATTTCTCGAACCTATTTTGTGAACTTGTCTCTCTCTCGGGAAATTTTTTTTTAACTTTGGCGCTTTTGTTGTTTTTTTTCTTCCATTTATAGTACTTTGACAAGCATGAAATTTGGTTTGGCAAGCATGATTTTGAAACTTCGGGCCATGCAAGAATTCATGTAATGCTGCCACCTTTCCAACTTCGTCTTTTAGATTAATCTTTGCTTTTGCTTGTCTATATAGCACTCTTTTGGTCGTCCAAATCAATCTTTTGCTCGGCTGACCGCTTTGTTTGCCCCATAAATCCATATCCATTTTATATCGGAATATTGTTCTTGTCGAGCATGTTCTGAGTTCTTCAGGTTGTCTGAGCTCTCAGGTTATCTGAGCCTTGGGGATGTCTGTGCCCTCATGATATCTGATCATCGAGCATGACCCCTCTCGGTCGTCCCGAGCCTTCGGATATCTCGAGCCGCGGGATATCGATCATCGAGCATACTGACCCCTCAGGATGTATGAGTCTTCAGGATATCTGAGTGTCGAGCATCATTGACCCCTTCGGGATATCTCGAGTCTTGGATATATCGAGTGTCGAGCATCTTGACCTTCGGGATGTGTCGAGTCTTCGAGGATATCGAGCATCGATCATCTTGACCCCCGAGATGTATGCGAGTCTTCAGGATATCTGAGCATTTTAGGTTGTCTGACTCCTCAGACTTATCTGATTCCTCAGATCACTTGACTCAACTTATTTGATTCCTTCTTCCCTGATCTGATCCGTTTGACTGACTTTGTCATGTTCTTTTCAGGATCATTTTGCTCGGTCAGTGGTTGAACAACCTTAATTGGTGAATGGTAAGCTGGCGAACAAAACTTACTTCACAGGCGAGTATGTTCGCTTGGTTGACAAGTGGCGAGCTGGTCGAACAAACTTATTTGGTCGGCGAGCGGCGAGCACACTTTTCCATCAGGCTTCATTATTTTAATAAATATTACATGTGTCTCTCTTACGTGTTCGATTAATGCTGAATAATTATATCGAACACAACATAATTTACACAGATCTGCCTGCGTTGAATCCCCGAGATGAATTTGCTAGGAAAATTGTAACTTAGAGATTTTATGGAGAAAGTATGAACTCACGTATTATGAATTTCCAAGAGCTCATATATATAGGAGAGGTCCAGCTTAAATCTTGAACTAACCTTTATTAGAAAAATCCTAATAAAATAAATCTCTTAGATTTATTTCCCACATATAAAATCTCTACGGATTGAATTTCATGTATATCAAATCTCTACGGATTTGATTCCATATATATCAAATATCTACGGATTTGATTCCATATATATCAAATATCTACGGATTTGATTCCATATATATTAAATCCTTTAATAATAATATTTCATATATTATTATTGGGAATTCTATTTAATTAAATAGTAATAATAATTAATTCTAAATATAATTATTATTATATTCTCCATAAATTAAATATCAATATCCAATGTAATATTTAATCAACCAACTATAATTAGTAAACAACAGTTACTTGTTTTGTGACCCATAGACCCTCATATATCGAGCGATTAGTCAAACTAACGGTCTTGATTGAACCCTAGACAATAAATCAGATATTTTCAATATATGAGGTACGTTGCGAGGAAATGTGCAACTACCTGTAACTGAAACATGGGTTATTACGATTTCCTCCTTTCTTCGCGAATACTCGATTATGTCTTGAACATGATGAAGTGTCTATTTAAATAACTTAATCAATTTATCTCTAATCACTAATTGATCACTCATGTCACACTTGGTCACAAAGTCCAAGTTGACGTGCATTGGCCAATGACTTTGATCAAATTATGATGAGAGGATGAGTATTCTCTCTAAATCCACTTTGAGAAATGAATCATTTTCTTGGCTCAACTACCACGCACATGCATTTCGTGATGAACCCAATCTAGTCCATATCTACCCATGGAAGGGTGCAAGCATCGGTCATGGTCAAAGTTCATCACTCCACACATGTCGTGCGTATTGACCTCAAGTCAAAGGAGTATTGTGTTGCTCCCACTAACTGAGACACCCGTAGACACATATAGTGGAACTAGATCAATTGGGGCAACGCCATACATTTAATATTAAACAAACAATAATATTAAACCAATATTGAATATTATTTGAGCATTATGTCCTTACAATAGACTGTCTCTAGGACACTAACACTAACAATCGCCCACTTGAACTAGAGCCAACCACCTACATGTCTAACCTCTAGACCATCAAAATGTCTAGTGTGTACATGAACATTCAAAGTCTTGGTGAAAGGATTAGCCAAATTAAATATGTGGGAATACAATTTAATTCCATTTCTCCTATCCTTATGATCTCTCGGATCAAATGATAAGTCTAGGTACATGCTTGTTTCTGTTTGCTGATCTCGGTTCCTTTGCTTGCTCATTCGCACCAACGTTGTCTTAATACAACTTTATTAGACAATTGTCGCTCGGAACTACCCCTAGTTCTCTTAAGAACTATAAAATCCAGACAACCTCCTTGAGGCTTCTGATACAGCAATGTACTCAACTTCGATTGTTGATTCTGCGGTCCTTTTTCTTGGAACTATTCCAATTGACCGCCTCATTATTGAGAGTGAAACATAACCTGACTGTGATTTGTAATCATCAAAGTCGGATAGGAAACTTGTGTCAGCTTAACTAGTCACTACTAGTTCTGACTGTCCACCTTAGACAAGAAAATATTCTTTGGTTCGTCTGAGATACTTCAAAATGGTCTTGACAGCAATCCAGTGAGACTCATCTGGAATAATAGATTAGGTCGTTGGGTTTGTGCATCCATATTCCTCCGTTGAATCCGCCAAAAGGTTCGCCTTACGTAACTCCTAGAAATCCGTATGTGTAGGATTTACGTGGCTTTTTGTACACATGATATGTTGTTGTGATTTAATTGTTATTTAAATTAATATAGGATTAATTCATGCTAGTAATAATTAAATTAATTTAAATTGCACCTCGAATAGATCTGGGCATCCTATTTCCCAACATCCCAGCCAAGCCAATGTTTCAGGATACCTCCAAGCTCAACCCGAGAAAGTTCCGCAGCTATCATAACTCCATTGGGCATATCACTGAATGTTGCCACAACCTACAGAGAGAACTATGGGAACTCTACGAGGAGGGAAAGTTGTTCGCGTTTGTCAAACCAAGGAACGAACAGCCCAACCACCAGAATGATCAACCACGAGTTAATCAGACCAAACAGGAAAGCCGAGGTCCTCAGATCCCGAACGGAGCCGAGAACAGGGTGATTCACATGATCTGCCCTTCAGGGGGGCACCCTTGGCGATTTTCTCCTAGCGACCTCCTTATCCAGCCGATGTTAGAAATCCGAGATGCGCTCACTCGACAATACCATACTAAGCTGCCTCCCAATCAACACAATTGCAACCGATTCAAAGTTTCTCGCATTCAGCGAAGAGGATAAAGACGGGGTGGTTTTCCCGAACTGGGACCCCCTCGTAATTTCAGCAAGGATAATGGGATCACTGGTCCACCACATCATGATCGACAATGGAGCTTTCTGTAATATCCTCTTCAAAAAGACCCTGGATCAACTCGATGATTTCCACAGTTACGTCGACCCTTGCGAGGTTGAGATTTGAGGTTTCAGAAACCAGCCCGTCGAAGCTTATGGGATGATTCGCCTGGCGATCGAGATCACATCGTCATTGGATAGAGAGGTGCAAGCAACCAGACGGTTGGATTTTGTCATCATCGACATCCCCTCTAATTTCAATGCCTTCTTTGGTAGACCTTTTGAACACGAATTTGGGGTTGGGTTCTCCTCTTATTTTTACTGTATTAAGTTTCCCAGTTTCGATGGGAAAATTGGCACCATTAAGGGTGACCAGATCACAGCAAGGAAATGTTTGACTTACACTTGTGTCAATTTAAATTCTACTTTTTATTTTGATAGGAGATCCAAGGATAGGCGAGGTTGTACGAGCCAAACCTTACCTTGGAAGAATTTAGAATTAAGCGAAATGGAAATCGACAATGTAATAGAAAAAGAGATAGAATTTATGGACATCAATGAAAAAAGAGAAAAGATGGTCGATTAAGAAAAGTTAACAAAAGAACAAGTTTGCAGCACAGAGGCAGGTTCCTTGCGAACATTGCTCGACCTGGAACCTCAACTCGATTTCAAATCAATGGAGGAAGACTCTCCGTGATGAGAACCAATCAAAGATCCAAGAGGAGAGAAAAGTGATCAAAGAGCAACTCCCATTGAAGAGCTAGAGACCATCCCGTTCGACCCGGCTCATCCTGATCTATTTATAACTATTGGGACACAAATTCCAAAAGATATGCGACATCAAGTGATAGATTTTCTCAAAGAAAATCTAGATATCTTCGCATGGTCGCACGAAGATATGATTGGCATCTACCCCGAGGTCGCTTGTCATAAGCTAAACATCGACCCAACAAAGAAGCCAGTGTCGCAGAAAAGGAGGAAATTGGTCCCGACAAGTACGCCGCTCTGGCCAAGGAGGTAAAGAAGTTACTCGACAACAAGCTGATCGAGCAATCCAACCACCCTCAATGGGTAGCCAATGCAGTCTTAGTAAAAAAGGCAAAGAATACCTGGCGATTACCGAAAAAGAACCGAACCGAAAATAACCGTTGACTTTTTGACTTTTTCCGAACTGAACCGAACCAATTTTTTTTTGGATATGGACATGGATATTACTGAATTAACCGTACCGAACCGTACCAGACCAAACTGAACCGAATAATCGATTTAAATATATAATAAATTTAATTATTAATTTATTTTGTATTCATTAAATTATATTATAGATTATTGATATCCATGTAATTTAATATTGAATATATCACATGAATATTTTGGCGAGATATTAGAATATTTACTTCCTTATTTGTGATTTATAATTATCGAGAATTCTATAAAATTCTCAATTTGCAATTACGCATCCTTGCTCTCTCTCACCAACTCATCACTCTGTAGTTTGTACCTCTCGTCAATTTGGGCCGACGAAAATTCAAAATAAAATTTTAAATGTGTACTTTATTAGTCATGTTTTAAATACACCATTGATGGTGTCTTGGGTATTTTATTATTTTTAATTAACTATTATCCTATCATGTAATATGTTTGAGTTTGAAGGGTAGATGCATGAATATGTTTGAAGAAGTGTTGAATTCATGTGCATTTTGTGTAGATTGCATTAAAATATTCTTAAGAAAATTGTGATTAAAAAGAAAAATGAGGGGTGATAGAAAAAAAAAGGAGAAAAAAGTTAAAAAAACCATTTATTTGGTCCGATCCGATTTTGTTATAACCGAAAATCCCTTTCGAACCGTACCGAAAAATTAAAAATCCGTACTGTTCAGAACTGAAGTTTTGGTACGGACACAGACACTCCAATTTTAAAATAACCGAACTTTGGTACGGACACGGATAATTTTAAATATCCATTTTGGTCCGTACCGTGAATAGCCCTAGATTATTTCCCCACGCCGCATATCGATCACCTCGTTGACAGCATAGCCGGTCACAAAATGATGTCTTTTATGGATGCCTTTGTCGGATACCATCAAATAGCCATGCACAAAGACGACCAACATTACACGTCCATCTTAACTGAGAATAACGTATACTATTGGAGGAGGATGCTTTTTGGACTCAAGAACGCGGGGGCGACCCACCAGAGATTAGTAAACAGGATGTTTACCGATGAGATCGAAAAAATCATGGAGGTCTACATCGACGACATCGTGGTAAAAAGTGAAAAGAAGGAATATCACCTAGGCCACCTCGCTCAAACGTTCAACATACTAAAGAAATACAAAATGAGGCTGAACCCGAAGAAGTGTAGCTTTGGAGTAGGTTCAGGCAAGTTCCTAGGACACATCATTAGCCAGCGAGGTATCAAAGCCAACCGGACAAAGATCAAAGTCATCATGGATATGAAGCCACCTCGCAACATCAAAGAAGTTCAGAAGCTAATCGGGTGCCTCGCAGCTCTGAACAGATTCGTCTCCAGGATGGGGGACAAATGCAAACCATTTTTCGAGACCATAAAAAAAGGAAAATTTTCATGGACCCCACAAAGCCAGGTAGATTTCTTAAAGCTCAAGGTATACCTCTTGAATCCACAAATCTTATCGAAGCCTATTCCGGGCGAAAAACTTTTCCTATATCTAGCCGCATCGGAATCGGCCTTGAGCACAGTTTTGGTACGGGCCGATGGCCAGTTCCATTTGTCGATATACTTTGTTAGCCAAACCCTTAATGATGCCGAGCTCGAGTATCTACCTCTAGAGAAGCTCGCATATGCTTTGGTCACGAGTGTTTGAAAGCTCCGTCAATACTTTTTCGACCATCAAGTCGAGGTTCTCACCACAATGCCACTAAGGTAGATCCTACACCGACTGGATACAGCCGGGCAACTATTGAAGTGGGCCAATGAATTGGGTCAGTTTGGAATAACTTTTGCACCTCTGCAATCAAAGCTCAAGTCTTCTCTGACTTCATCACCGAGCTCACCTTTCTTAAGAAGATCTAGGAGACTGTCGAGTTCCCCTGGGAACTATACGTCGATGGTTGGTCAACAAGCACTCAAGTCGGGGCAGAATTGGTCCTAATTAGCCTCGAACTACAGTCCTTCACCACAACGATCAATTTCAATTTCCACGCCACCAACAACGAAGCTAAATATGAAGCGCTGATAAACGGTTTAGAAATGGCTATGGCCATTGGAGTGCGGAAATTAAAAGTCTCCAGCGACTCCCAGTTAGTCGCATGTCAGATGTCAGGAGAGTACGTGGCCAGAGGTGAACAAATGATAAAATATCAGCAGGTCACCAAGAATCTCATGGAGATGTTCGAGTAAGTCTACATCGAATTAATCCCACGAACACAAAATACCCAGGCTGATGCTCTGGCTCTCCTTGCAACGTTAGAGGGAGCGGCAAACATGGATAACATCACCTTCACCAAGTAAAACTTGCCCTCAGGAAGTGGCATCACTATTGACATAAATTAAGTAACATTGACGAAACAGATGAAGCCATCAGGCCAATATCTTGAAGTATTCCAGGTCGCGACCCCGGAGAATAATTGGATGACCCCAATCAAAGAGTACATCGGAAATGGAACCCTGCCCGATGACAAGGTTTTAGCTCATCGTCTATAATTGCGAGCAGCGAGGTAAAATATCATCAACGACCAACTCTATAAGTGAAGTTTTTCGCTACCTTTATTGAAGTGCGTCTCACCGAAAGAGGGGCGGATCATTATGAAAGAAATCCACGAAGGGATCTGCGGAAACCACATTGGGGGACAGTCCCTATTTTTGGTTATTCCTTGAGGAGAGATGCAATCTCATATGCTAGAAAGTGTCACCGATGTCAGCTCTTCGCCCCGACCATCAAAGGTGCCCCGGAGAAGCTTGCATCGATCTACAACCCTAGGCCTTTCGCAAAGTGGGGGATCGACCTTATTGGTCCATTCCCAAAGGCCTCAGGCAGCTCGAAATTTGCAATTGTAGCTGTAGATTACTTCACCAAGTGTTGGAATTTAGACGCACGTAAACACGTAATACATGCACAGCGGAAATAAACAGTTCACCAACAAGGAACAATTAATTGCATACCAGTAAACGTAAATAGAATTCTTACAGTAATTCGTATACAGTTTTCTCTACTATGGTATCCACGTAATCCCTAATCACAGACTTGCACAGATTTGCCAGCGTTGAATCCCGAGATGAATTTGCTAGGAAAATTCTAACTCTAGATCTTATGGAGAAGAATGAATTAACGTTATTTGTGAATTCCCAAGAGCTTGTATATATAGGGAGGCCCAACTTAAATCTTTAGCTAGCCCGATTGAGAAATAAAATCCCTAATCTTTATTTAAATAAATCTCTACGATTTATTTCCTATATATAAAATCTCTACGGATTTAATTTCCATGTATATCAAATATCTACGGATTTGATTCCATATATATATTAAATTCTATAATAATATTCCATATATTATTATTGGGAATCCTATTTAATTAAATCCAATTTAATTAAATATTAATAATAATTAATTCCAAATTAATCTATTATTAATTAATTCTCCATAAATTAAATATTAAATTCAATTTAATATTTAATCAATCAACTATAATCCGTAAAAGGGAACTACTTGTTGTGTGACCCATAGGCCCTCATATATCGAGTGATTAGTCAAACTAACGGTCTTAATTGAAACCTAGACAATAAATCATACATTCTCAATATATGAGATATCGTTCGGTTGCTATGCAACTAATCATAAAAATTGAAACATAGGCTATTACGATTTCCTCCTTTCATCCACGAATACTCGATTAGTCTTGAACATGATGAAGTGTATATTCAAATAACATAATCAATTTATCTCTAATCACTAATTGATCATGTATGTCACACTTAGCCACAAAGTCTAAGTTGACGTGCATCGGCCGATAACTTTGATCCAATTATGACGTGAAGATGAGTATTCTCTCTAAATCCACTTTGAGGAATGAATCCTATTCTTGGTTTAAGAACGCACATACGCCGTGATGAACCAATCAAGCCATATCTACCCATGGAATGGGATATTGATGATGCAATCGTAATGGTCAAAAGTTCATCACTTTAGAGAGTGTAGTAAGATTTTGACCTCAAGTACTTAGATACTAGGTATCATGATAGATCCACAAATAAGAGAGGGTATACCCACATATAGTGAAACTACATTGATGGTTTAGCGGATGGGTATACCAATACCCTCTAAGGTGTGTCATCCATCATGGATACCTAGTATACCGTAGCGAAGTGAGATCTTACTACTTGAGGTCAATACACCAATCTCCATTGCATCATCAATATCTCATTCTTGATGATCCTTGATCCCGCTATTTGGGAATCATGATATGGTTCGATTGAGTTCTCACAACCTCAATGACAACAATGGTTATGGGAACCAAGAATAGGATTTATGTCTTAATGACAATGGATTTAGAGAGAATACTCATATTCTCATCATAATTGATCAAAGTTTCACATAATATTAATGCACGCCAATATTAGACTTTGTGGCTAAGTGTGACATAAGTGATCAATTAGTGATTAGAGATAAATTGATTAAGTTATTTGAATAGACACTTCATCATGTTCAAGACTTAATTGAGTATTCGCGAATGAAAGGAGGAAATTGTTATAGCCAATGTTTCAGCCATGTGTAGTTGCACATTTCTCGCAACGCATCTTCATATATTGAGAATGTCTGATTTATTGTCTAGGGTTCAATTAAGACCGTTAGTTTGGCTAGTCGCTCGATATATGAGGGCCTTTGGGTCACACAACAAGTAACAGTTGTTTACTAATTATAGTTGGTTGATTGAATGTTAAATTAGATTTAATATTTAATTTATGGAGAAGTAATTAATAATAGATTAATTTAGAATTAATTATTATTAATATTTAATTAAATCGATTTAATTAAATAAGAATTCTAATAATAATAATATTTGGAATATTGTTGTAGGATTTAATATATATGGAAACAAATCGTAGAGATTTGTCATATATGGAATTTAAATCCGTAGAGATTTATATGTTGGAAATAAATCTAAGAGATTTATTTAAATAAAGATTAGGGATTTTATTTCCTAATTAGGTTAGCTTGAGACTTAAGCTAATCCTCTCCTATATATATGAGCTCTTGGGAATTCATAATACGTGAGTTCATATTTCTCCATAAAATCTCTAAGTTAGAATATTCCTAGCAAATTCATCTCGGGGATTCAACGCCGGGCAGATTCGTGGCAAATTAGTAAACGATCACATACGTGGATACCATAGTTGAGGAATTCGTGTATGAATTGCTGTAAGAATTATGTTTACGTTTACTCGTATTTAATTATGCAATTAACTATTTGTTGGTCCCGATGCTAACGAGTCTCACACGTGTATGGGGGGGGAATACATGTGTTCAGTGATTTTTAAAACTTTTTCTTTCATCGAGGTCGATGGGTCAGTTGTCCCGATGATTCGCCCTCGAGAAGCACAGACGCTCTCCGAGTCAAAGTCTCATCGAGACAATGATCTTGAGCTGCTTTCAGAAGCTTCAGATTAGCCCAACTGAGCCGGAGTTTTTCAGAGATCCTGAGCTGCTTGGATCAGATAACTATCTTATTGAACCCTCAGTAGAGTTAGTTCAGTTTGGTAACTATCTGTTCTAGCTACTCAAGTGTGCAGAATGGTTGGCCCTAAATTTAAACTCGTTTTTAGCTTTGCTGAATATCTTCCTTTTAATGAAACAATGATTAAAAATTTGTGATCGGTTTGATGCAAGTTCGATTGGATTGATTCCAACCGAATATCGATGAATTATGCTTTTCAATTGAAAAACATGCAATAGATAAAAATACAGTGCAGAAAGCAAAACAACACAGCAATTATAGTGGTTCAGAGACTCAAGCTCCTACGCCCACTCTCTCTGACCTTCAGAGAAATTCCTTAACCACTTCCTAAAGCTTTCTGGCTGACTCAAAAAGCTTACTCACTTTTCTACCTTGAGTTTTCTGGCTGACTCACTGCAGCTTACTAACTCAATACACACACAAGTGTTCAGACTACCACAAGTAGCTTACTAACTTCTTCTCTAGAGTTTTCTGGCTAACTCACTGTAGCTTACTAACTCTTTACAACTCCAACAAACACACTCAAACTACCTTACAAAGGGTTTGGGTTTTGGGTTGGTTTCCAACTAGGATGAGATATCCTTTACAATAAGTACAATGCAAAGGCTAGGATATCTCTACTAAGCTTTGGATATATCTTATCAATCTAGGCTTAGTGAATGAGCTCTCTTCAATGTGAAACACTTGGGAAATTCTAGGTTTTTCGAAAGTGCTTCAATTTTTGCAATATCTGAATGAGCTCTTAAGTTGCTTTCAAATTTCCCGTAACCTCTCAATGTAAAGGGTCACTAGTATTTATAGGCAACTTCATCAAGGTCACTCTTGAAAAACTATCAGTTGGAGGAGATAGCTTCATGAGTTTCTTCTTATGGTGTTTGATGAACGACTATTTTTAGGGTTTGAATACTCCCTTGCATGTTTTAGGAAATATGCTTTCATGTAGCCAATCACCACTTTTTGCGATGCGGAACATAGTACTCTTGACATGCTTGATGACTTTGTCGCTTTTCGATGTCGATAAAATGCAGTGTTGTCTTCCTCTCGATTGGTTCTTGTCTTCAGTAAATGTAGACAAACATAACGGCTCTTTTTGGTCAACCTCTCTGAGTGAGATAACCTTAAACAACACTTAGACTTAGTTCCTTTTGTCTGCATGTGAATATCTATTTTTGTAGTCTTCAGGTAGATATTATTCAGTGTCTCGGAACATTCAGGTTATCTTGAGTATTGATATTTTCTTTGAAGTCTTGATATTCTTGGGTCTTGATGTCTTGAGTCTTGATGTCTTACGAGTCTTGATGTCTTACGAGTCTTGATGTCTTACGAGTCTTGATGTATTACGAGTCTTGATGTCTTACGAGTCTTCACGGTAGCGTGGGGCAATGCGGGTGAAGATAAAGACGACGGGCAGCGTTCGCACATGGGCGCTATCACCCGTCACCTCTTTGAAATTTTGCCGATTCTTCGCAGAGTACAACAGGCGACAGGTTTGTGCCTAAAGTATGAAAGAGCACGGTCGCTCGGCCAAGTAGCCAGCTAGATGTTGGCGAGCGTCTTGGCTGCGAACTACTTTGCGCGGCGCTTCGAGACTGATTTTTTTTTCGAGAAGAACGAGTAGGAGAAATTCAAGACGACATTTCTTCAAGATCAAGCCAAGGAAAATCAAACCATGACAGTTGGATAATTTGTGCCCAATATGTTTATTTTCCGCTTTCCTTGATTTATTGTTGTTTTTCTTATGCTTTATTTAATTTGTTTAAATGTGTTTGCATGAGAATTGCTCAACTAAAAATCTCAACCTAAAAAATTACTAAGTATATTTTGTATCCCGAAAGGGTTTCGTGAGGGCAGAAGTCTAGAGGGGAGGGGTGAATAGACTTCTGAAAACTTTTTTCGTGCAGATCAGGTGAGATGGCAGTTTGCCTGATCAGAGTGCAAGTGAATCAGTTTGGATCGATATCAACTTCTTGATCGCTGAGGCGATCGATTCGGTATCTATCAGTTTAACTGATTGTGCGGGAGCTAGTTTATACCCGTGTGAAAAACCAGTTTATAATAAATCAGATTCCTAAGCTATTTTCAATCAGCTGACTATGGAGTCAAACTGATCAGATCAGTAGCTTGGTGCTAGCTGATCCTAACTCAGAATATGTATGCAGATTTAATCAAGGTTGTGTGCAATAGTGTAAAGCAGTTAATCAAACAGGTAAATGCACACAAGATTTATAGTGGTTCAGACAACCAGTCCTACATCCACTCTTCCCTATCACAAGGGGCACCAACTTAACCGACTTAACCAACCGGACTTAGATTATTGTGTTAGTCCAACACATTACACCAACAAATATTTATGGAGCTCTCACTCAACCGATCCCAGAAATCAGAACTAGAAACCCTAGTCTGAAATCTTGCTAAACAAACTTAACTTAACTTTGGGTTTTGGGTAAGATTTGTTGTTTGTTCCAACTTTGAAATATTTCCTAGAATTAAATTAGCCTAACAGCTAGAGGATAAGATTCCTGTGCTAAGAACTATGGGATGAACACTGAGAAAAATTAATCTTCAAGGTTGTGTTCTTCGTGCGGAAATTTTGCTATAGTATGAGCTTCTTGATAATTTTTGTATGTCACTCTGAAGAGTAATCCCATATTTATAGACCTCGAAATCAAAGAGCCGTTGGAGAGCAATTTGAATTTCCGGCTATATTTGGTAGGTTTGCAGGATTTGATGTGACGTGCTTCCAGGAACGACATGGCCAAAAGCGTGTATGTCGTTTTTCTAGCTATTTGACTATGCAGCGCCGAAATCCGCAGTGTCAGCTCAGGTCATACGTGTCTTGTTCTTATTGGTTAACAAGTACAGCATGTCAGAGTTCGTTCACCAACTAAAGTTGACATTCTTCTTGTTCAGATCAATAATGTATGACTTGGTGAAACATTAGTTGACACCTGGTGTGAGCTGACCTGATTGGTTATAACTGATTAGTCTACCTGATAGAGTCTTCTGATGCCAGTTGTCTTAGCTTCAACTAGCAGACTCGACTGATGTAGGTCCTCTGGTCTTCTGGTCTGAATCTTGATCTTCTGGTAGTCTTCTGATCTTCAGGTCTTCTGAGCTATTGACTTCATGTCTTCACCTGATCATCTGATTAATTGATCATTCGACTAACTGACCTGACCTATACATATTGAGTTCCCCCTCAATATGTGACCTACCTTATACATCAACTGTCTATACATTTCAGCTGGTCATCCTAACCTGATTCTAAGACATCAGTCAGCTAACAGGTCTGACTGGTCCTATTACAAACTATTTTGGAACTTCCATCAAAACTAAATACAAATTTCCCAATAATTTCCCCATTTTTGATGGAACCAAAACATATAATCAGAAAAACAGATAACCATGCGAAATGTAAAAACATAAACAACAGAAATCAGAAGACAATGAGATGTTGTCTTAAGATCAGAAAGGTAACTTGTTTTATATATAAGAGATGACGATTACATGTACAAATTTTACCTTTCACCTGATCTAAGACATCTTCTGATTCCTTCAATAAGCAAACTTCTGAAGACTTTCTGGAATGTTGAAAATCTTGTACATTCTCTACAGCAAGGTCTCCAATCTTTCACTCTCAATAATGTCTCATCTCTTAGCAAAATCATAGAAGAGTTGTTTGAATCCAATTGGGTCAAGAGAGTTATCAGATCTGAGTGGTGGAATCATTGTCTGAAATTTGGGTGCAGAGGGAGTTAATGACATGATTTTTCCTTCATGCATCACCACTTTGAAGAATTTGGGGTGTTTGATCTCCAACCAGTTTTGAAACTCAGCATCAAACTCACCCTGATCGGCATGTTCTGGTATCTTCTGAATAATGTAGACGCTCGGCCCAAATAATTTTAATCCTTGTCCATTCAGAAGCAAGTCTCGTCGGCCACCGAATGCTTTCAACTTCGCAGGGAAAGCTCTCTCTTCCCAATCTACTTCTTCGCATCTGCTTTGCCGTCTTAGATTTCCTTTTGACATATCTTGGTCGGTGGCGGCTTGACAAAGAAGCTTCTTCTTCTTGATAGCTGCTTCAATGACCCCAAGCCTCATCAGTTGTTCTTCTTTATCAGCATCTGATGTCTGCAACTGAGTCTGGATCACGATTGGCTTCTTGATTTTCTTCTCAGCTTGCTTGCCTTTCCTTGATTGTCTTTTTCTTGTGATGTCTTCTTCTCTCTGCAGTTTATTTGCCAACTCGAGACTTTTCGCCTGATCCTCCTGATCAAATCTTTTCTGTGCAGTTGATGAGAAGTCTTTAATCTTGTCCACCCTGGCAAAAACTTGAGACGTAATTTGTCTTACGCTTATTGATTTCTTTTCCCCGAGCCTTGATCTCCTTCTTTGTGTTGATCCACATTGTTTTAGTTCGGCGAAAGAGGAGCGATCTCGAATGGGTGACTTCGGATGAGTGGCATCAGACGGAGTGACCTTAGGTAAACCGAATGTGTCACTTCTGGTAAATCAACAGTTACCATCTGCAACTGTTTTTCCGTCTGCATCTGTTTTTCTTTATCTTGTCCTGCCCCCTTTTTGGTTGCATCTAAAAGGTGTGACAGCTTGAGATTCAAGGCCTGAAACTGACGTGTTATCTCCTCCTTAAGTTCTTCCACAGCAAGAGGAGTGATTTGAACATTTGCAGAAGTAGTTGCAGTACCCAGGAACCTATTTAATCCAGATTCAATAACTTTCTTGGCCTGAGTAATAGATTGATCAAATCTTTTTCTGCTATTGTCCAGACACGAATCAGTCCGTTCCAAGGATCCCCAGACACTTTCCAAGAGAACATGCGTCTCTCCAAGCATATCAGTCTGGATCCTCATCTTGTCAGCAAGAGGGTCAATTCATTTTGTTATCGATTTGAGAATAGAATCGTGCATATTTGTGATCTTCTCGACTGTTAACTTTCTCTCACTGTCAACTAGGTTTGAGATCTGGTCAACAGTTAGCTTCCTCTCTTTGTCAATCAGGTTGCTTTGTGCTTCTTCAAATTTTTGCATCAGATTTGCAGCAAGAGTCGTAAATTGTGTATCAACTGAAGCTTTTACCCCATCTTGTATTGCTTTTGCCCCATCTTGTATTTCGCAGAAATCAGATCTAGGATATCAACACTTAGCACAGTAGTCTGACCAGGTGTTGAAACCGCGCCTGGCTGGGTCTCATTTGCAGCACCCATACCTGGTTCATAGGCATGTTGCTCATACTCAGTATAAGCATAAGTATCATAACCTTCAGAAATACCCAACTTCTGGTGCACCAGCCATCTGATATCAGCATCTGTAGCCAGTTCGACTGCGCTGGATACATCGGCATTCTGCTTCGCCTTCTTCTCCAGGTCAACAAAGTAATCAGACTCCAAGGCATTCATTAAAATTGAGATACCATATCCAACTGATCCTTCTTATCTGATCAGTTTTCTTCGGATCCATCCTGATCCACTCTTGACCTAGGTCAAGTCTTGGAATGTGCGCTCCTGCCAGAACTTAGTTCTTTAGGAGTTGAAGAGTCGTCTCGATTCCCTAAGTAGGCATGATTTGACACTTCGTAATGATGGTATGGATACGTTGTGATAATTCACACCGTCAACTCATCCAACCATCAGTCACGTGTTTCTTACGCGCTGTCCTTGCGGTGCAAATTTCTCCTAAGGGTCTTGAGAAATTAAATTTTCACCTATACCCCTGCTTTTCTTCTATAAATAGATCTGGGGTTTTAGGCAAACAACACAACATAAACCATTCATCTTCTTTATTTAGCTTATACTCCATGTTTTTCGATGAACCCTTATTTCCGGTGAAACTTCCGGTGAAAACCTTTAACCCTTCTCAAATGATTTCAGCTTCTCAAATCAACCCTGTGTGTCCCTTATTACTGCTTTCGTCATCATCAAAGATTACACATACGATTATTGCCAAGCTTCTCTACTACCGAGGCGGCGGATCTGCTATCGCAAATGCGAAGAAACTTCTCCTAACCGTATGCACCTTGTGTGCCTATCGAGATGACGGAATTAGCATCAATAGACTCAGTCTGATACAAAACATGAGTTTGGTATTCGATCTTGATCAGACAACAACTGATCATCGTATATCAAACTCAATATTTGCATGTGACACTTGTGGCTATATGGTCTTTGGACCACATCTTTTGCACTTGTGTCCCATTTAACAGCTGGAGAGCCCATTGATTTTAGGACTAGGGGCTCCTGGCTTAGAAATCCTTCAAGGCCGCTCTCACTCCTCACTCCGAAGCTCTGAGGGTGGCTTTAGGATTATTTTAAAGCCTCTCACACCCCTTTTAGGGTTAAGTGGGGGAAAATGGGAGCATCAGGCTTTAAAATCTTTAAAGTCTCTCTCCCCCCCTTTTAGGGTTAGGCTT
This sequence comes from Stenogyne calaminthoides, assembly GCA_037126765.1. Taxonomy (NCBI): domain Eukaryota; kingdom Viridiplantae; phylum Streptophyta; class Magnoliopsida; order Lamiales; family Lamiaceae; genus Stenogyne; species Stenogyne calaminthoides. Next base: position 6,244,502 of record JBBCBC010000024.1, on the reverse strand, counting down.
AGGGTTTTCGGTTTATGGTTTATGTACTGACCTCTGGGTCCTTTTGTACTTGTAACTTGTAATGTAAATCTGACCTCCGGGTCTTTATCAATGAAAATTTCTATTATTCCATTGTTGTGTTGTTTCTACTTTTTTATGCGATTTGTAGCCTTAATCTTATACAACTTGCTTGTTGAACATAGCTTAATCGACTTACAAAGTATAATCTTCCAATCTGATCAGTTCCCCCTTAATCTGATAATTCTTTTCTGATCAGATCTGATCAGTTGAGGTATCTTCCTCAACTGACTATTTCTATCTGGTCAGTCTCTTAACCAACTGGTCTTGGAGACTAGTCCACCAAACATTTCTGGTGCACTTCCTCCGAGATCTAGAAGCCCTAGCTCATTGCATAATTCTCTGAATCTGATCTCAGCTAGTGGCTTGGTTAAAATATCAGCTTTCTGTTTATCAGTATGGATCTTTTCCATTCTGATATTCTTCTTTTCAACAGTATCTCTTATAAAATAGTGTCTGACATCCACATGCTTGCATCTTGTATGTAGAACAGGATTCTGAGTGATTGCAATAGCACTATTACTGTCATAGAATATAGGTACGTTCGTAGCTATAATGTTATAATCCCTCAGCTGCTGACTTAGCCATAGCAGTTGGGAAAAACAGCTTCCTGCAACCATATATTCTGCTTCAGTAGTAGATGTCGCAACTGATGTCTGCTTCTTTGAAAACCACGAGATCAGTTTACTACCTAAAAACTGACATGTACTTGAGGTTGACTTCCTGTCAATTTTGTAACCTCCATAATCAGAATCAGAATACCCACTAAGCACTAGATTATCATCTGATGGGTAAAATAAACCAAGGTTTACTGTCCCCTTCAGATACTTTAGAATCGCTTAGTTTGCTTCCGGTGGTTTTGCATTGGATTTGCCTAAAATGCGCACATACACCTCTTGCCAAAAGTGATATCGTCGATCGCTAGCGATCGGTATAGTAAAGATCCAATGAGTGCACTATATTCTTTCTGATTAGTTTTCTGACTATTCTCATCTAGATCCATCTTGAATCCAGTCATCATAGGAATTCTGGCTTCCTTACAGTTTTGAACTCCAAACTTAGCCAATAAACTCCTAGTGTACTTCTACCGCGAGATGAATATCCCTTACGTACTTTTGCTTAACTTGTAAACCCGTAAAGTAACTCATCGATCCATCATGGACATCTCGAACTTCCCTTGCATCAGCTTGCTGAATTTTTCACATAAACTCTTGTTGGGAGATCCGAAGATGATGTCGTCCACATAAATCTGAACCATCAGAATATCTTCTTCATCTTCTATTCTGAATAAGGTTCTATCCACTATTCATTTAGTGAAACCACTATCTATCAAGAACTGAGAGAGTGTATCATACCAAGCTCGAGGAGCTTGTTTCAGGCCATAAAGAGCTTTTCTTAAAGCGGTACACTGGTCGCCTTTTTTTTCAAAGCCTGGAGGTTGTTCAACATAAACTTCCTCAGCTAGTACCCCATTTAAGAATGCACTCTTTACATCCATCTAATACACAATAAACCCTCGTCAGAAAAGATATGCCAAAAAATACCGAATGAATGTCTTCGGTGCGGCGATCGGTGCAAAGGTCTCATCATAATCAATTCCTTATGATGAATACCCTTAGCAACAAGTCTTGCCTTATTTCTGGTTATGACGTTATTCTCATCTCTCTTGTTCTTGAATACCCACTTTGTGCCAATCACATCTTGATGGGTTGGTCTGTCCACCAGTTTCCAAACCTGATTCCTTTCAAATTGTTCCAGTTTTTCTTGCATGGCTAGAATCCAGTTTGCATCTTGTAGAGCTTCTTCTACTTCTGTTGGTTCCTTCAAAGACAGATAACAACAATACATGGCACTTTCACCAATCCGATGTCTAGTTTTGACTCTATTAGATGGGTCTCCGATGATCAGATCAGTTGGATGACTGGTTACCCAGGTCCTTCTTTTCTGATTTGCATCAGTTTGGAGAACAACATCCTCTTCTGATAATAGTTCATTACTAGTGATTGGGAGTGGTGCAAAATTATGATCCACTTGACATGGACAAGTCTCAGCTGATGTTGGACTCATCATGTGCTGATGTCTGTCCGTAGGAACTTCAGGTGTTCCCCCTGAACCAGATGGTTCAGTTGATACTGTCTCAGCTGTACCAGCTTCTTTATTGACAGTTGTACGTACCTTAGGGTCTGATTGACCTGGTGAATCAGCAGGATCTGGAATATACACTGTTACATGTTCTGATCCTTTTTCCTTGATACTTAGCTGATCCATTTTTTGTGCATCAGGTACCGGTTGATCTGGTACTTCTTGTTCTGAGGCAGGTTTCTCTTGTTCAGAAGATGTCTCATCAAAGACCACATGAGGTGTTTCTTCCACAACTAGGGTTCGCCTGTTGTAAACCCTGAAAGCCTTGCTGGATGAGGAATATCCTAAGAATATACCCTCATCTGACTTGGCCTCAAAAGTCTTCAACTGACTCTTCCCATTGTTGTGTATGAAACACTTGCACCCAAAAACATGAAAGTAAGAAACACGAGGTTTTCTGCCCTTCCACAGTTCATAGGGTGTTTTGTAGTGAGCCTTTGTCAGAGAGCATCTGTTCTGAGTATGGCATGCAGTATTGATGGCTTCTGCCCAGAAATCGCTTGGTTTTGCATGTTCAGTTAACATAGTGCGAGCAGCTTCTTTGAGTGTTTTGTTTCTCCGTTCTGCTACACCATTCTGTTTTGGCGTTCTTGTAGCTGATGTCTCATGTTGTATACCAAACTTAGTGCAAAAATCAGTAATAAAAGAGTTCAGAAATTCTGTACCTTTATCTAATCTGATTTTCACTATACTGACACCCTTTTCGTTTTGTAGTTTCTTGAGCAGCTCAGGTATCTTTGTTGTTGTCTCATTCTTCTTATACAAGAATACAACCCAGGTAAACTTGGAATAATCATCCACGATTACCAGAGTATATTTGCGTCCGCTGAGACTGACTGGTGTAACTGGTCCAAATAAGTCCATATGGAGCAGTTGCAATACTCTGCTGGATGCTGGTCCAGGGATTCCTTTAAATGAGGCTTTAACCTATTTTCCCTTCTAACATGCGACACATGTCTGATCCTTAGAGAATACCACATTTGGAAGTCCCTCAACCAAAGACATCCTTGCTATCTTGTTAAGAGTTTTAAAGTTCAGATGACTCATTCTTTTGTGCCAGAGCCAACTGCTACTTTTGGAACTCTTAACAATCAGGCATGCATTTCTTGGACAACTGTTCCAATCTGCTGTATAAATCGTACCTTTCCTTGAACCAGTTAACAAGATCTGTTGAGTAGCTCGATTCTTGATAGTACACTGATCAGTCGAGAACTCAACACTGAATCCATTGTCGCAGAATTGTGAAACTGATAACAGGTTATGCTTTAAACCTTCGACATACTAGACTCCAGTAACATGTACATCATCATTCTCTAAGGTTCTGAATCCTCTGGTAAAACCAAAGTTATCATCACCAAAGAGTACACGTGGGCCTTCTTGTTCTGTGTAAGAGCTAAGGAGATGTTTGCTTCCAGTCATGTGCCTTGAGCATCCACTATCAATGTACCTGATAGTTGCTTGTACACCTCCTTTGTTGGCCAAACCCACGCGAACCTGCAATCAAATCAGGCTTTAGGTACCCCTTTTGGATTGGGTCCTAAGGGGTTAAAGTTGGTTTTAGGGATCCATACAAACAGGGCACTTCTATTGTAATCAGATAGATCAGAAGGCCTGATTTGTCTCCCATAAACATCTACATAATCATACATCTCTTCATATGCATTCTAATTAGTATGAATATTTGTGCGAGCCTTGAATGAATCAGAAGACTTGGGATTTTTCCTTGCAGTTTGTCTTCTTTTAATCCAGTGGGGCTCAGGTGCAGCATCCCTAGGTTTCAGATTGTAAGGGTAGGTACGACTGCTACCATTAAAAGATTCATATCTTTTTGGCATAAATGGTCTTAGCAGTTTACCTTCAGCTTGCTTGTTAGGCAGCTGAACCTGATTAGGTTTTAGATTAGATTTCCCTTTGATAGGTTGTCTTTTCTGATACCTAATCTGCTGATCAGGTTGAGGTCTCTTCAGAAGAACTGGGTTCTTCTGTTGATTCCTCGGCTGATGCTTAATCAGTTAGGGTCCTTTTCTATTCCCTTTCTGATTGGGCACTTGCCTTACTTGTTCAGCAGGTCTCTTTCCCTTATCAGATACATATTTTGCTTTTTGTGTATCTATATCAGAAACTCGTTTGATTACACTTTTTTGAAGTGAACCAGACGGGGCTTTTGAGGATGTAGAAGGGTTTTCATACCCAATTCCCTTCTTATTAGTTGTCGTTCAAAAATAGTTGTTCATATCCTGAACGGTTTTCGAAGATTTCGTGAAAACCTGTATTTTCTTACGTAAACTGTCCTCAGTTAATTTAGACTCTCATGTAGTCGGAAGAGATCATCAAACTTGGCTTGTAGGATTTTAAAATCATCAGCTTGCTGTTTATTGATAGCTAGCTGTTCCTTAATCTGCTTCTCCTGATCAGAAGAATTAACTTTCAGAACTTTCAGTTCTTCAGTTATCTTCTGAGCAGCTTCAGCTGATTTTAGTTCAGCTGCTTTACTGACAGCATTTTCCTTAACAAGCTGAGTATTTTCAATCCTTAGCTTATGGTTTTCAGCTTCCACTATCATATAAGTGTCTACTGTGTTAGAGAGATCATCAAGCAATTGCTCAGAACAGAGCTGCAAGTCAATCTCTCCAGCAGGTGTGCTAATCATAACTGATGTGGAAACTGAAGGAGCAGAAGGTTTAGAGGTTACCTCAGATTGGTCTTCCTCCTTAGCCATCAGACAAATTTTATCATCAGAAGAGAATATCAGATCACCGTAGTGGTAGAAATCATCAGCGTTGCTTATCAGACAAAAGTCCTCTACTGATGAGTAGCCTGAATCCTCTGAAGGCAGATACGAATTATCAATTTCTGATGTATTAGCAACCATGGCTTTCCTATCTCTATAACGTTGCTCTCTTCTGTTCCGCTTCTCTTCTCTTTCTTTTGGTGTTAGGTCTGGGCAATCTGCGCTGTAATGACCTGGTTTCTCACAGTTGAAACACGCTCCACGATCCAATGAACTTCTTCTGCCAGGTGAGTAATTTCGTCTGTAGAATCTGTCAGGTGACTTACCTGTATGATTGTAATAAGAATTTATTCTCTCAGATCTGTTGTCTCTTCTTTCATCACACTGATCATCTATTTTCTTATCTTCTCTGCGATCCTTTCTGTGATCATCTCTTCGGTCATCAGATCTGGTCCTTTTTGGAGATCTGTCAGCTGGCCTCCTATCTCTTCCTCTGCTGTTTTGATAATCCCTGTAAAATCTGCGGTACTTACCAAGTTGGATGTTAGATTTTTCAAGTTTTCTAGTTAGCAAAGCAATCTGTTCAGTTTGGCTTATAATATTTCCAACAGGTTCAATAGACTTTGAGTTGCTGCTGGTTGCTTTGAATGCAACTGATTTTGATGTGGCAGGTGTGGCTTCAGCAGGCGACTCATCATCTTCTTCTTGCCCTCTTTCAATCAGATAGAACTCATGAGCTTTAAGACTCAGGAACAAGTTGCTTGGCTTCATCTTAGTAATATCTTGACAATCCTTTATTACAGAGACTTTCATATCCCACTTCTTAGTCAGAGATCCCAAGATCTTGTAATTGATGTCTTTATCTGACATTTCTCGTCCAAGTTCCCGTAACTTGTTGACTGACATTGTGATTCTTCCATCGAGCTCATTGATGGTTTCATTTGGTAGCATCTTAAGTTTCTCGAATTTCACCAGTTCAGCTTGCAGTCTGCTATCTTTAATCAGATCATTTCCTTCACACATTTAGCAAGTGTATCCCACATCTGTTTGGCTATCTTGAGATACTTTATCTTTTCTCTGGTTATCTTGTCCATGGTCTTCATGATTATGTTCCTGGCTATCGTATCCAGAGTGTACAGCTTTCTCTCTTCCGCATCCATCAGGGCAGGACTCTTTCTGACAAGACTTCCAACTGCAAAATCTGGATCACCTCCAACAGCTGGGTTGTCATGATAGATGATGATGGGTCCTCGTTCAAGAACTTCCATCATCCTGCTGCTTATTGATCCCAGATGGTTGCTCATGTATATCGTCCAGTCTGCATACTCATCAATGGAAAATTTAGGCAAATCATGATACATACCCAAAGTATTACCCATGTTGTTCGTGAGTTTGAAAACGAATGAGATTTGAAAAAGGTTTTCAAGATCAGTTCAAGTGACCACAAAGGTTCTTCCATAAGAATCGATGATATTCAAAGCCAGTGGTCTGTAGAACCACTTCACTGATACCACTTGTAGGTCCCGAATGGGTTTTGTGAGGGCAGAAGTCTAGATGGGAGGGGTGAATAGACTTTCGAAAACTTTTTTGTGCAGATCAGGTGTGATGGCAGTTTGCCTGATCAGAGTGTAAGTGAATCAGTTTGATCGATATCAACTTCTTGATCGCCTAAAGGGCGATCGATTCGGTATCTATCGGTTTAAGCGATTATCGCGGGAAGCTTAGTTTATACCCGTGTGAAAAACCAGTTTATAATAAATCAGATTCCTAAGTTGTTTTCAATCAGGTGACTATGGAGTCAAACTGATCAGATCAGTAGCTTGGTGCTAGCTGATCCTAACTCAGAATATGTATGCAGATTTAATCAAGGTTGTGTGCAATAGTGTAAAGCAGTTAATTAAATAGGTAAATGCACACAAGATTTATAGTGGTTTGGACAACCAGTCCTACGTCCACTCTCTCCTATCATAAGGGGCACCAACTTAACCGACTTAACCAACTGGACTTAGATTATTGTGTTAGTCCAACACATTACACCAACATATATTTATGGAGCTCTCACTCAACCGATCCCAAAAATCAGAACTAGAAACCCTAGTCTGAAATCTTGCTAAACAAACTTAACCTAACTTTGGGTTTTGGGTAAGATTTGTTGTTTGTTCCAACTTTGAAATCTTTCCTAGAATTAAATTAGCCTAACAACTAGAGGATAAGATTTCTGTGCTAAGAACTATGGGATGAACACTGAGAAAAATTAATCTTCAAGGTTGTGTTCTTCGTGCGGAAATTTTGCTATAGTATGAGCTTCTTGATAATTTCCGTATGTCACTTTGAAGAGTAATCCCATATTTATAGACCTCGAAATCAAAGAGCCGTTGAAGAGCAATTTGAATTTCCGGCTATATTTGGTAGGTTTGCAGGATTTGATGTGACGTGCTTCCAGGAACGGCATGGCCAAAAGCGTGTATGTCGTTTTTCTAGTCGTTTGACTATGCAGCACCGAAATCCGCAGTGTCAGCTCAGGTCATACGTGTCTTGTTCTTATTGGTTAAAAAGTACAACATGTCAGAGTTTGTTCACCAACTAAAGTTGACATTCTTCTTGTCCAGATCAACAATGTATGACTTGGTGAAACATTAGTTGACAATTTGGTGGTGTGGTGACTTTGATCGATTATAACCGATCGATCTACCCGATAGAGTCTTCGATGCGGTTGTCTTAGCTTCAACTAGCGGACTTCGACCGATGTAGGTCTTCCGTGCGGATCTTGATCTTCTGGTAGTCTTCTGATCTTCAGGTCTTCTGAGCTATTGGCTTCATGTCTTCACCTGATCATCCGATTAACTGATCATTTCGACTAACTGACCTGACCTGACCTATACATATTGAGTTCCCCCTCACTATGTGACCTACCTTATACATCAGTTATCTATACATTTCAGCTGGTCATCCTAACCTGATTCTAAGACATCAGTTAGCTAACAGGTCTGATTGGTCCTATTACAAACTGTTTTGGAACTTCCATCAAAACTAAATACAAATTTCCCAACATATTTTAATAATTAATTTGGTTTTGGATCAAATTAATTTTGACCTCCATGATTTATTTATTTGTGAAATCTTTTGGAGAAATTCCCTATGGGACGGTCAAAAGATAGCTTTCACATGAATAAATTCTCAAAATGATGATCGTGAATTATTATTAGTGGCGACGATGACCCTCCCAAGAGGCTCGATCAAAACGAAGTAGTAATTTTTTATTTAATCATGGTTATTACATAGGTATATAATTGATATGCATATACTTCACCGAAGTCCCTGTCAATTTTATATTGGTCAAGTGGGAGCCGACTAGTAATTTTGAATTAAAGGTTTGTAACTGTTCTTGTTTGTAACCTGCTTGAATAGGATTTAAATGATGACCCTCCCAAGAGGCTCATTTAAATCTATTTTGAGATGTTGGCTGATGCATGTTCATATTTTGAGATTTTAATATGAATCATGTGATCGAATTATGTGATTTCTTTTGTGTTGATCCAGATATTGACACAATATGTATGTTTATTTCAGTTTCATCATGTCGCAACCTTTTAATCCATTGAAATATATGCTCAAAGAACACCAACTCACTGGTAAAAACTATGTTACTTGGAAACGAAATATGTATTTTGTCCTCACTGCACAAAAACATCATTGGGTTCTTAACGGACAAAAACCTGAAAAACCCACTGAAAAGTCATCAAAGGCGGAAAGATGTTTGTACAAGTTCTGGGAGCAAGCAAACGAATCAATGAAACCTATAATCTTGACTACACTGTCTGATGACTTAAGGCTCATTCATGAAGGAGTTGATTCGGCTGCGGAAATTGTACAAAGTCTTGAGGAAATGTTTTCCTCAGAGAGCTGCATGATCAAAGAGTTTCATCAAAATGGTGTGGATAAACTAATGATGATCGAGGGAATGCCATTTTGAAAAACTATGAGGCTCAAATCTAATTCTTGTTCCTAACTCTTCCAAGATGCTTTAATGAGTTCTATTGTAGCTTTGTGATGAGTGATCACATGTTTACCATGGATACTCTACAAGAGAGCTTGGAAATGATAGAGGAACACTTGGGACAAGAGGACGAAGTTTTGGTGACTAAGAAACTTCTCTCAAGATCTAGACCAATGGTGGGTAAGATCGAAGAGAAGATGATTGGTCCGATCCAAGGCAAGGCCTGTGATCTGGTATCACCACGTTAACTATAATGTAACATGTGCTATTATATGAATGGTTTGCAATAAATATATATAACATACAATCATATTTAAAGCAACAGTGATAAATAATTTATTACAGTAAATAAGTGTTTTATACATAGGTTATACAAAGTAAAAGCATACTTCACGTATAACCCCAACACTAGTCCTATTTATAGGGTATGAATTTTTCATTCCCAAGGGCAATTCCATGTGTTGGAAATATTAGAAATCCACAAAGGTGGTGGCAAAATATTTTATTTTTCTCTCTTGTTAAAATCTTCGTTTGAAATCCTCCCACCGGATTACGTTCGTGGACTTGGGATATATTTGAGAAGGCTCTTTGAATTGATCCAACGTGTCAACGGTTGTCTCTACAAGAGGTACGTAATCTCGTAACTCCTAGATCCCGCATGCTTAGGATTTACGTAGATTATGTCTACTCATGAATTATTTATTTGATTATCGATTATTATGTTGAATTGATTTAGGATTAATTCATTTTAGTAATTAATTGATTTATTTAAATATATATTTGAAAATCAACTCGAATAGATCCGGGCACCAGTAATTTCCCAACAAAGTTTATGCATCAGCAAGATTCGACACTTTGTCTACCAGGGGCTTAAGCCTTGTAATTTGATCAACAAGCGGCTCAAGCTTGGTAAACTTCTCAAGTACTGGAGTGAGATCAACAAATGGTTGTGGAGGAGTTGGAACTTCTGCCTCAGTGTCAGTCTGAACTCCAACATCTACAATCTCAGTCAATGTAACTACAGGCTCCTGCTGGTAATGGATGGTTTCTCCAAAAGTGATCAACTGCAAAGGTGGAATGTCCTGAGTTTGTTCCCCCTGAATGGTTGCATCAACACTCGACTCAACAACCTTCTTGCTCCCTTCAGGAATGTCTCCAGCATCCTTTTCCTGGGTGGGCTCTTGATCATCTTTATCCTGGCCACTAACTTCTCCTTCCGGTTGGGTGACAACCTTCCTTTCAGCAATTTTGTTTTGTACTAAGGCATCAAATTCAGAGTGTTTGATCCTTGGTCTTCTTTTCCCAAGGCCAGAGAAGGCATCTAGCTCAGCAACTTCCTCCGCCCAGAAGTCTTCTCCTCTGAAATTGCCAATTTTCAGCATCATAGCAAAGGATTGATTCACAATCAACATTGTTGTTTTCAGTCTGAAGAACATATCCTAAAGATCAGGATAGTCTGAGAGTTCAGAATATTTGTCCAAGATAAATCTCTCTGCTTTCTGCCTCCACTCCCTCTCTTCGGCTTCACCTCTCCTGAGTTCAGGAACAGGTGCCTCCTCTTCAGAGCTAGAATGAGCCTCTGAAGGTATAGAAATATTTAGCTCTGAGGGTTGTGTGGGTGGGATGGTTATATGGCTTTCGTCAGCAGGTTTTTGAGAACATGTGAAGATCTCTCGGGTAATCCTATCAGTGCCAATACTGGTACCGAGTACCTCAGTAAAGACATCTTCCTCATCACCTCCTTCTTCAGGCAAAATTTCTTCCTGAATGGGTTCATGTTCAGTGGTTTGTGATACCACTCTAGCAAGGGTGTCAAGTGGAGACTTCTCCCCTGACTCCAGCTCTCGAATGGTTCTGAGCTTTTTCTTCTTTCGCTTCTGCTCGTCCTGAGCCTTCTTTTTCTCTCATGCTTCCTTTTTTACTTTTAACAACTCAAGAGTTTTCTTCCTTTTCTCTTCTTTTTCTAACTCTTTGGGATGTTTTTCCAACCCTTTCCTGGTTTTCTTCTTAGTCACCTAAGCAATAACTACATTGTCCTGATCAGACTCAGATTCCTCCAGTTCCTCTGGTTCCTCCTGAGCTGTGGAACCTGGACTTCCTGATGATGCCGGTTTTCTCCTCTAAGATTTAGGTTTTCTAAACATAATTCGATTCCGAGAAAACTCAACTCCAGACATCAAAAACTCATTGTGTCTAGGAAAAGTTTCAAGAAGAAAACTAATTTTGTACCAAAAAGTATTTTCCCAGTCTTCTTGAATGCCCCTTTGATGCAGAATGTTGTTTGCAAGAAATTTCAACTAATTCAACAGATGAAGAATCTTCAATCCCAGCCATGAGCCTCAACTTGTTCCGGCTAACCTGCTCCAAGCTACCAGAAGTACTCATCAAACACTTGGCTACAATATCGATCAAGACTCTGTATTTAGCCTTCAAACAACATTTATATAGAACCCCTTTCAATTCTGCCTTAGTCTCTGCAAAACGGTCCAAAATTTCTTGTTCCTTACCAGCCATATATAATGCTGGGTCCTATCCTTTATCATTCTATTCAAAGACAACATTAATATCATCAATAGACAATATTACCTCTCTGGTGCATATAGCCTCTGCTTTGGATTTCGCATAAGTTTCAAAACTTAACTGTGAAATAAGTGAACCCCGCTCTGCTTCCCGAAGATTGATTACAAACTGCAGAACTTCTTGAGAAAGTTCTCTATCTGGCTTATTGCTCACCAGCCTGTGTACTCTAGCCAGTTATAGCATATTAAGAGCTTCTTCTTCGATTGATATTACTTTGTTGTTGATCATTGCAACCACATGCTCAAAATAGGGCTTTTCAGTTTCGGCTAGATCCTTAATCATAGGGTATTTGGGAAACTCCATTGTAGAATGATTTCTGGGAAATGTAATCTGGAGGGTTTGAAAATTTGAAGATTAAGGGTTTGAATGTTGGAACGTTTTTGAATAAGCTGAGAGTGTAAAATTAATGAACACAAGCAAACACTTGGGTATTTATATGATTTGGAAAAAAAAAATCAACGATGGAGATTAAATCTTAGAGGATAAATCAAATGAACAGTTGAGATTTATTCTGAGGTTTGATATAATCTCGAGGGTTTTTGCTATTTATAGCTACTTGAACAGACGTATTTGAGTAAATAGCAGCAATTAGGCTGACAAAATGATGTTTCACGCTAATCGAGACAACCCTTTGGCTTTCTACCGAAATTTCATCCAATAAGAATCCTTCAAACATTCTCGCTCAAAGATCAGACCTTTTGTCATTTATTTCAAATGATTATTGTTTTAAATAAATGTTGTGAGTAAATGCATGTGCCAAATATTGTTTCAGGATTAATTGAATATTTAAACCTTACAAAATACTGACCATGGCAAAATCCGTCCTGAGTCTCAGTTTTTATCCTGAGAGATTTTTGTCCTGAGTTATTCCTTCCTGAATAACTTCATGCATCTAAAGGACTTCTCCCTTCAGTGAATTTTACTCACCTGGATCCAACATCCCTAATTCTATTGACAATTCCTGAAATCTTGACTCAGCCAATGGCTTAGTAAGAATATCAACTTTTTGTTTATCAGTATGAATTTTCTCCATCCTGATAGCCTTCTTCTCAACATGGTCTCTAATGAAATGATATCTGATATCAACATGTTTGCATCTGGTGTGCAATACCGGATTTTGTGTAATAGCAATTCCACTATTATTGTCACAAAATATGGGTACTTCATTGGCTATTATTTTATAATCCCTCAATTGTTGTCTTAGCCAAAGAATCTGTGCACAACAACTTCCTACAGCCATGTATTCTGCTTCAGTAGTACTGGTTGCAACTGAAGTTTGTTTTTGAAAACTAGGATATCAGTTTGTTTCCAAGAAATTGACAAGTTCCTGAGGTGGACTTCCTGTCGATTCTACAACCACCATAATCAGCATCTGAATAACCAGTTAATTCAAGGTTATCATTAGCTGGATACCATAATCCTCTATTCACTGTGCCTTTAAGATATCTCAGGATCTTTTTGGCAGCTTCCATGTGACTAGCCTTAGAATTAGCTTGGTATCTTGCACATATCCCAACAGCAAAGGTAATTGTTGGGAAATATGTAATTTAGTTTTGATGGAAGTTCCAAAATAGGTTGTAATAGGACCAGTCAGACCTGTTAGCTGACTGATGACTTAGATTCAGAATAAGATGACCAGCTGAAATGTATAGATAGCTGATGTAAAAGATAGGTCACATATTGAGGGAGAACTCAGTATGTATAGGTCAGGTCAAAGTATCAGATGACCCAGAGAAGGTCAGATGATCTGAAGACTAAGCGCAAATCAGAAGATAAGAAGTCAGAAGATCGGTGAAGACAAGAAGACATCAAGACTCGGAAGAACTCGAAGACTCAAATGAACTCGAAGACTCGAGATAACATCAAGACTCGGATGAACTCAAGACTCGGATGAACTCGAAGACCCGGATAAACTCAAGACTCAAAGATCAAACTCAAGACTCAAGACGTTGAATACACCGAGGCTCGAGAGACATCCGAAGATCAAAAGACTCAAGACCTACCTTCAAAGCAGAGAAATCGTGATATTGAAGCTAAGACAATGTGCAACCAAAGACTCAACATGGTAGATCGATCGGTTTTGATCAAGTCACTCACACCGGTGACAATAAAAAAAGATACACCGCAAGACTTAATCCTCTCCAAAAGGAATATCAATCGCCTAACGGGAAAATTTCGAAGTCGCCGCTGGCCAAGGAGAAAGTGACACATGTACAAAAAGAGCTGACAATACGGGATACGACACTGCAGACAAAAACGACGCTAATCATGCCGATGGCCACGAAAAAATCGCAAAGACGTCTCAATCATATCCTCTGACCCTACCTAATATAGCCCGAAATTCAAATTGCTCTCCAATGGCTTTTGATTTCGAGGTCTATAAAATGGGATCATTCTTCATTTTGAAGAAGAGGTTCAACAAGTGAAAACGCAAGAACAAACATGGAGACATCGCAAAAAAGAAGCTAAAGCTACAAAGAAATCTCCACTCAAAAAGAACACTACATCTAAAGATTATTCTTAGAGTGTTCATCCCGTAGTTCTTAGCAAGAAATCCTATCCACTAGCATTTTGGATATCTAAAACACCAGGATAGATTTCCAGTTGGAACCCTCAATCATTCTTTACCCAAACGCAAGTTAGGTCAAGTTTGTAGAGTGAGAACTCATTAAATATCTCTTTATCCTCTTTGTAGGATATAAGTCCCCATTGGGTTACGTTGTAGAGTCGGAACTCGATAAACATCTCGGCTATCTGAAAAGGATATAAGTCCCGTGAGGTTAAGCTTGAGTGGGAACTCGGTAAACATCTCGGCCATCCTGAAAAGGATATAAGTCCCTCAGGTTAAAGTAGGTTAAGGTTCCCCTGTGTTAAGGGAAGAGTGGATGTAGGACGGGTTTTGTCCGAACCACTATAAAACGTCTTGTGTTCATTTACTTGCTTTCTTATCGCTTTACACAAGTCACACAACTGAGTTTAAACTGCATACATAGTCTAAAGTTAAAGTTCGACCGCACCAAGCAATCGATCGTCGATCGACACTTGATCAACCTGGTTAAAAACTAACTTAAGAATCTGATTGATAAAACTGGTTTTTCACACGGGTAAAAATAAGCTTCCGCACCATTGGTTAAACCGACAGATATCAAACCGATCGCCCTCGGGCACTCAAGAAGATTGAACATCGATCCTAAACCGATACACTAGCACTCGATCGGGTGTCTGTAGTTCACACCGATCCAAGACGAAAAGTTTTGGAAGTCTATTCACCCCTCCCCTCTAGACTTCCACCCTCACAAAACCCGTTTAGGACCTACAAGTGGTATCAGAGCAGTGGTTCTATAGACCACTGGGTTTGAGTATCATCGATTCTTGAGGAAGAATCTTTGTGGTCATTTGAACAGATCTTGAAAAACCGTTTTTAAAAACTCATTCGTTTTCAAAATCACTCAGCATGGATAATACCTCTAGTATGTATCATGATTTGCCTAAATTTTCAATTGATGAGTATGCAGATTGGGCTATATATATGTGTAACCATCTAGGATCGATAAGCGGAAGAATGATGGAAGTCATCGAACGAGGACCCATCATCATATACCACGACAACCCAGCAGTCGGAGGAGATCCAGACTTTGCCACGGGAAGTCTTGTGCGAAAAAGCCCAGCTTTGATGGATGCAGAGGAAAGAAAGTTGTTCACTCTAAACATAATCGCTAGGCATATAATCATGAAGACAATGGATAAAGTCACCAAAGAGAAGATAAAGTATCTCAAAACCGCAAAAGCAATGTGGGATACTCTTCCTGAGATCTGCGAAGGAAATGATCATATCAAAGACAGCCGCCTACAAGCTGAACTGGTGAAGTTCGAAAAGTTAAAGATGTTGCCCAACGAGACCATCAACGAGCTCAATGGGAGGATCACCATGTCAGTCAATAAGCTACGAGAACTTGGTAGAGAGATGTCAGACAAAGATATCAACTACAAGATCTTAAGATCTCTCACCAAGAAATGGGACATGAAAGTCATGGTAATCAAGGATTGCCAAGACATTTCAAAAATGAAGCCAAGTAGCTTGTTCCTAAGCCTTAAAGCTCGCGAGTTCGATTTAATCGAAACAGGATAAGCAGATGAAGACGAGACGCCTGCTGAAGCCTCAACGTCTAAATCAGTTGCGTTTAAAGCAACCAGCAGCAGAGGCCACTGAACCTGTTGGAAACATCATAAGTCAAGCAGAACAGATCGCTCTGCTTACCAAGAAACTTTAAAGAAAAAATACTCAGCTTGGTAAGTATCGGAGATTCTACAGTGTCTATCAAAGAAACAGGAGGCCAACTGACAGATCACGAGAAAGAACCAGATCTGATGATCGAAGAGATCACAGAGAAGAAAAGAAAAGAGATGATCTGACAGATGAGAGAAGAGATAACAGATCTGACAGAAGAAGTTCTGATTACTATCAGAGAGGGAAGTCACCTGACAGATCCTACAGACGGAGTGACTCACCTAGCAGAGGAAGTTCCGTAGATCGAGGATCATGCTTTAACTGCGAGAAACCAGGTCACTACAACACCGACTGCCCTGACCTGACTCCCAGAGAAAGAGAAGAGAAACAGAACAAAAGAGAGCAACGCCTCAGAGATAGGAAAGCCCTGGTAGGCGGACACATCTAGAATTGATGATTCTATCTCCGCCTTACGAGGACACTTTGGGTACTCATCTCAGAGAAGACTTCATGCGATAAGCGGTCTTTGTTGATTTCCACGAGCATAAAGATCTGATATTCTCTTCAGATGACGATGAAGTCTGTCTAATGGCCAAGGAGGACCAATCTGAGGTAACCTCCAAACCTTCTGCTTTTTCAAATTCCACACCTGCTATTATTAGCACACCTGCTGGAGAGATTAACTTGCAGCTCTACTCTGAGCAATTGCTTGATGATCTCTCTGGAGCAGTAGACACTTATACAATAGTGGAAGCTGAAAATGACAAGCTAAGGATCAGAAATAATCAGCTCGTTAAAAAGAACGCTCTCAGTAAAGCTACTGAACTGAAATCTGCTGAAACTGCTCAGAAGGTAACTGAGGAACTTAACGTTCTGAAGGTTAAATCTTCTGATCATGAGAAACAGATCAAAGATCAGCTAGCAATCAACAAACAACAAGCTGATGATTTCAAAATCCTTCAAGCTAAATTTGATGAGCTATTCCGACTACATGAGAGTCTTAAATCTACTGAGGATAGTCTGCGGAAGAAAATAGAGGTTTTCACAAAATCATCTAAAACCGTTCAAGAAATGAACACCTATTTTCGAATGCCGACTAACAAGAAGAGAATTGGGTATGAGAACCCTTCTACATCCTCAAAAGCCCAGTTTGATTCACTTCAGAAGGGAGTAATCAAACGAGTCTTTGACAAAGAAACACTAAAAGCTAAAATTGTATCTAATAAGGGAAAAAGGCATGCTGAGCAAGTAAGGCAGGTGCCTAATCAGAAAGGGAACAAAAATGGACCCCAACTGATAAAGCATTAGCCGAGGAATCAACAGAAAAACCCAGTTCTTCTGAAGAGACCTCAACCTGATCAGCAGATTGGGTATCAGAAGAGACAACCCATGAGAAGGAAATCTAATATGAGACCCAATCAAGGCCAGCTGCCTAATAAGCAAGCTATAGGTAAACTGCAAAGACCACCTATGCCAAAAAGATATGAATCTTTTGATGGTAGCAGTCGTACCTACCCCTATAATCAGAGATCTAGGGCTACTGCACCTGAGCCACACTGGATTAAAAGAAGACAAAATATAAAGAAAAATCCCAAGTCTTCTAAGTCATCCAAGGCATATAAAGAGACGTATGATTATGTTGATATGTATGGGAGACAAATCAGACCTTCTAATCTTTCAGATTTTCATAGAAGTGCTCTGTTTGTGTGGATCCTTAAATCCACCACTAACCCCCCAGGACCCAATTCCAAAGGGGTACCTAAAGCCTGATTTGATTGCAGGTTCGCGTGGGACTGGCCAACAAAGGAGGTGCACAAGCAACTATCTGGTACATCGATAGTGGATGCTCAAGGCACTTGACAGGAAGCAAACATCTCCTTAGATCTTACAAAGAACAAGAAGGCCCACGTGTACTCTTCGGTGATGACAACTTTGGTTTTACCAAGGGATTCAGAACCTTAGAGAATGATGATGTACAAGTAACTGGAGTCTCGTATGTCGAAGGATTGAAGCACAATCTACTATCAGTATCACAATTCTGCGACAACAGATTCAGCGTTGAGTTCTCGAGCGACAAGTGTACGATAAGGAATCGAGCCACTCAACAAATCTTGCTAACTGGTTCAAGGAAAGGCACGATCTACATAGCAGATTGGAACAATTTCCCCAAGAATACATGCTTAATTGTTAAGAGTTCTAAAAGTTGCAGTTGGCTCTGGCATAAAAGATTGAATCATCTGAACTTCAAAACTCTTAACAAGATCGCTAGGATGTCTTTGGTTGAGGGACTTCCGAATGAGATATTCTCCAAAGATCATACATGTGCCGCATGTCAGAAGGGAAAACAAGTTAAAGCCTCATTCAAGGGAATACCAGGACCAGCATCTAGTAGAGTATTGCAACTGCTCCATATGGATCTATTCGGACCAGTTACACCAGTCAGTCTCAGTGGACGCAAATATACTCTTGTAATCGTGGATGATTATTCCAAGTTTACTTGGGTTATATTCTTATACAAGAAGAACGAGACAACGACTAAGACACCCGAACTGCTCAAAAAGCTACAAAATGAGAAGGGTGTCAGCATAGTAAAGATCAGATCAAATAAAGGTACAGAGTTCCTGAATTCCTTTATTACTGATTTTTACACTGAGTTTGGTATACTACATGAAATGTCAGCTGCAAGAACGCCACAACAAAATGGAGTAGCAGAACGGAGAAAACAGAACTCTCAAGGAAGTGCTTTCGCAAGACTATGTTATTTGAACATGCCACACCAAGCCGTTTTGGGCGTATAATAAACACAAAGATGTCATACTCGTAAGCATGATGTTCTCTGACTAAGACTCACTTCAAAACACCTTATGAACTGTGGAAAGAAAGAAAACCTCGTGTTTCATACTTCCATGTTTTTGGGTGCAAATGTTTCATTCACAACAATGGGAAAAAATCGGGTTGAAGACTTTTTGAGGCCAAGTCGGATGAGGGTATATTCTTAGGATATTCCTCATCCAAAGAAGGCTTTTCGAGTTTACAACAAAGCGAACTCTAGTTGTGGAAGAAACACCCCATGTGGTCTTTGATGAGACATCCTCAACGAACAAGAGAAAGCCTCGATCGAACAAGCCGTACCAGATCAATCGTTACCTGACACGCAGAAAATGGATCAGCTAAGCATCAAGGAGAAAGAAGCTGAACACGTAAAAGTGTACATCCCAGAACTTGATCTTGTTGATTCAACAGGTCAATCAGACCCAATGGTACGCTAAACTGTCGATTGAAGAAGCATATACCGAGATAAATATCAATCGAACCATCTGGTTCAGGGGGAACTTCTGAAGTTCCTATGAACAGACTTCAGCACATGATGAGTCCAACATCAGCTGAGACATGTTCTTATCAAGTGGATCATAACTCTGCACCACTCCCAATCACTAGTAATGAACTATCATATATGGAAGATGGTCTCCAAACAGACGCACATCAGAACAGAAGGACCTGGATTACCAGTCATCCAACTGATCAGATTATCGGAGACCCATCTGATAGAGTCAAAACTAGACATCAGATTGGTGAAAGTGCCATATACTGTTGTTATCTGTCTATGAAGGAACCAACTACAGTAGAGGAAGCTCTACAAGACGCAAGCTGGATTCTAGCCATGCAGGAGGAGCTGGAACAGTTCGAGAGAAATCAAGTTTGGGAATTGGTGGACAGACCAACTCATCAAGACGTAATTGGCACAAAGTGGGTATTCAAGAACAAGAGAGATGAGAAAAATGTCATAACCAGGAATAAGGCAAGACTTGTTGCTAAGGGGTATTCACAATCAGAAGGAATTGATTATGATGAGACCTTTGCACCAGTCGCTCGCCTAGAAGCCATTCGGCTGTTTCTGGCATATGCTTCCCACAGAGGGTTCACTGTGTATCAGATGGATGTAAAGAGTGCATTCTTAAACGGGGTACTAGCAGAGGAAGTTTATGTTGAACAACCTCCAGGCTTTGAAAAAGGCAACCAAGTGTACCGTTTAAGGAAAGCTCTTTACGGCCTGAAACAAGCTCCTCGAGCTTGGTATGATACACTCTCTCAGTTCTTGACAGACAGCGGGTTCACTAAAGGAACAGTGGACAGAACCTTATTCAGAATAGAAGATGGAGAAGATATTATGATGGTTCAGATCTACGTGCACTACGGGAAATCCCACATTCTGTGACGAATTTTTTTGTGACGACACAAAATTCGTCACAATATATTACCCAAAAGTGACAAATTTAATTTTCGTCACTAAAAAGTGAGAATTCGTGACAAATTTTGTTTTTGTCACCACTGATGTTTTTTTTCGTCACTAATTCAAAACTTTCATGACAAAAGCAAGAAATTCGTCACAATAAACTTTGGTGATGATATTCATAATATTTAGTGACGATATTCAACGTCTTGAAAAATAGTATTTTTTTGACAACTATATGTTTTGTCATTAATTATTCAAAAGAATTGGTGACACACTTAATTCGTCAAGATTTTATTTGGTGACGATCCTCATTGTAATTAGTGACGATCATAGTCGTCATATAATATAAAATTTTCATGACAATTTTATGTTTCGTCGCTAATTGTTCATAGTAATTAGTGATATATTCTTTCGTCACCAATATTAATATATAGTGACGATTAATAATCATTTTTTAATGACGCACTTATTTTGTCACAATTTTATTCGGCGACGAACTTCATTTTAATTAGTGACGATCAATATTGGTCATATAATATAAAATTTTCGTGATAATTTTATGTTTCGTCGTTAATTGTTCATAGTAATTAGTGACATATTCTTTTGTCACCAATATTTATATATAGTGACGATTAATAATCATTTTTTAATGACGCACTTATTTCGTCACAATATTATTCGGCGACGAACTTTATTTTAATTACTGACGATCAATATTGGTCATATAATATAAAAATTTCATGACAATTTTATGTTTCATCATTAATTGTTCATAGTAATTAGTGACATAATATTTCATCACTAATATTTATATATGGCGAACGATTAATAAATTTTTCCATATAAAATATATTGATTTTATTAAATAAAACTGCAAATATAAAATTTATTATAAAAATGTGTTTATTAAGATTCGAACCCAAAACCTTTTAATTAAACTTGACAAGTAACCACCAAATAAGCTAGATAACTTTTTATTTTATTTTGATGTTTTTTTATTTATTATCTTTTTGCCATTAATTAATCGGTATAAAATATAAATTATATTGAATAAAATAGAAAAAATAAAACTTTTTAAGCATCATGATTCGAACTCGGGACCCTTTTACCTAAAGAGGATAACTAGACCATTGGACCAAACACTACATTTGTCTTAGACATTTTAATAAAAATATTTGAATCAATTTTTC
The DNA here is from genome assembly GCA_037126765.1 of Stenogyne calaminthoides. Taxonomy (NCBI): domain Eukaryota; kingdom Viridiplantae; phylum Streptophyta; class Magnoliopsida; order Lamiales; family Lamiaceae; genus Stenogyne; species Stenogyne calaminthoides. Next base: position 6,223,343 of record JBBCBC010000024.1, on the reverse strand, counting down.
AATATAAAAAATAAATATATCATGGAATCCCCAATTTCTCCCACGTTTTCCCCAATTTTGGCGTGAATCAAACAGAATCCCAAATAATAACAATTTCTCACCCGTTGCACAAATCCATCGGAATCGTTGCAGGATCTTCCGCCGTGAAAGTAGACGCCACCATCGGAGTTTGATGGAGGCGGACAATACCTTACCAAGCTTTCCATCGAAACTGTGATTTCTTCGAACCCTTGTCCATCTTCCAAGCTTTCACCAGAATTTGTCGTCAACCCAGCTTCACTAATTTGGCGCATTCCTACCAGAAACCGCTCTCCCAATTCTATATTTCCAATTGGCGTGAAGTTTGGGTTTGTGAGTCAACGTTCTTGATTCGTGAAAATTATCCAGGAATTGAGCAAAAGAGTAATAGGTACGCTTCCTGTGTTAATTTTAATTCTTGATGATTGCTTCTTCATATCTTTCAATCATCTATATTTGAATTTTTTCTGTTTCTCGATCTCAATGTTGCAGAAGAAGAAGAAAAGTTTGCCGGTGATATCATGGATGAGAGACCCAGTTGATATCTGTCTCCTTGACTCATATGCCCTCGATTCTATCCCCTTTCTTGATCCTAGGTTTTCCATATTTATATTTCTGGAATATTCTTGTTTTTTCAGTTTTCTGTATTTTTTGGTGTTATTTGCGTGGTATTTTTGAAAAACCTTCTGAATTTTGGTGTGGCAACTTATTTTTTCTTTTTAAAGAATGTGGTGTGGCACTTGGTGGTGGTGTAGAATGTGCAGATGTTGCGTGATATGAAATGGAACAGTAATAAGTAATCAAGATTGAAGAAGTTAAATTATAGGAATGTTGATACTCTGTTGCTCTTCTGTTTTCAGTTCTCTTGTCTTTTTCTCTTGCAATTTTTTGAATTGATTTAGTGTTTTGTATGACCTTTTAGTATTTTTTTTATTTGTCTTTGGGATGACTACTTTTGTGATACCAGGTGAAAGGGTATGGTAAAGTAATCAAGATATAATCATAAGAAACAGTGAATAACAGAGGCAATTCATACTTTTTTCTTTTTTTAGGTTAGAAGTGGCATTGCAAAATATGGACATCACTTCATTATTTCCCGTGCAAGTAGTGTTGGAATTATACTGGAAAGTATGCTTTTACTTTGTATAATCAAAACTGAATTTCGGACTTATTTACTGAAATAAATTGTTTATCACTGATGCTTTAAATATCATTGAATGTTACATATATTTACTGCATAACTGTTCAATAAATAGTACGTGTTACATTGTAGTTAATTTAGTGATACCAGATCACAGAAGATTAAATTAACAGTCCCTTGTAACCAAAAGTACACCATTCACGACCTAGATGGAAATGAACAATCCATCGTGAAAGGTTGAAGTGTAAGGCTCAGATTGGCTTGTCTTGACCAAGAGATTACACTAGTGCATGACTGATGCACTGAATAGGACCTACAGGAGGACAAATTCTTCAGAACTGAACAAGGAAGAATTAGACCTCAATGGTTCGTTATTTCTTAATCTTCGTCCCTTAGATAGGATCACGTGTGGTTGGTAACTATTGCTTTTACTTATCATGGGTAGAGAATCAACGAGATTCAATACTTTTTATCTTGGGCAATATTATTGGTCACATGTGATTGCTAAGATTTAATACGGAGAATCGTGTGCAAGTACGCTTGTTCGATTTGCCCCCTTGGGAGGTTCATAAGCTTTATCATACCAAATCTTGCAAGTGGAACTAGTTTTCGGTATGGATAATAATGTTGAACCGTTCCTTAACCAAGGACAAAAGATATTAATTAATGGAAAGCTATTTCAGTGGCTTGAATTAATTAATGGGCTAGATAATCTTAAACACGATAAATAATAATCGGGAGCCATATTGACTGTAATATGGGTTAAGATGGATAGTGCAATATTAATTATGTAGTGGGATTAATTAATATTTATGGGCTTGAATAATATTGTGGCTCAATGTTGATAATTCAAGATCCGTTTGAAGGTCCAATCTTAATTCTCCTAAAGGCCCCCTAAGTAGCCCAACATAAAGTCCAATAACTGAAAAAAGGTGTTTAAAAATAAAATAAATCTTGTTGCATATTTTTCCTATTTTTTTCGAAAATTATGGATTAAAAGGGGAGAAAGATTTTCTTTGAATTTTGTTATGGAATGAAGATATGTATTCTTGGAATACAAGATTTTCTCATTAAATTCAAGAAATCTCCCACTTGGTTATCCATATAGCATTTTTCGAAAATTTTGAATATAAAGGGCAAGAAAGATTTTCTTGATTTTCTTGAAAATATATTATGAAAGATATGTATTTCTTGAAATACAAGAATATCTCATAAATTCAAGAAGATCCAAATCTTGGAATCTTGATCCCTTAATATTTCGAAATATTCCATAAAAAATAAGAGAGTGGGATTTTGTGGAATATTTTAATTATGGAGAAAAGAATATATGAGATATATTCAAGATTTCTTGGAGATCAAGAAAAGATGTTTTCCTCCCTATTTCACATGAAATTTTCGACCACCACCCTCTATAAATAGAGGATGAATGTTTCATTCCCAAGTACAATTCCATGTGCTGGAAAAATTAGTAAATCCACAAAAGTGGTGCAACAAAGTTTATTTTCCTTTTGTTAATTGTTCGCGAGCATCCTACCACTGGATTGTCGAGCAAGGATTAAGGGAATACTTGGGAAGGTTTCTTTGGTGTGTCTAATCAACGAGGCCATTGTCATTCCAAGAGGTACGTTCACGTTAACTCGTAGTAATTCTGCATGCGTAGGATTTACGTGAACTGTTTATATGCATGATTTGTTGTTAAATTATTATTTGAATTAATATAGGATTAATTCATGCTAGTAATAATTATTGGAATTAAATTTGTATTTAAATATTTATCCCGAATAGATCCGTGCAACTTATTCCCCAACAAGTAGGAGTTTCGCAAGAAACAATTGGTCCTGGTTCTTTCGAGCGAGATCTTTGCATAAACTCACCAACAGGGAGTGGGAAGACTCTTGCTTATGCTTTACCAATTGTGCAGATGCTCTCAACTCGTACCATTAAATGTCTTCGAGCTCTAGTGGTGTTACCCACTCGTGATTTGGCCGTGCAGGTCACCTATTATTTCTCCCTGCATCAAACTCATAAAACATTGATAGTTTTTCTTGATTGTATGACAACATGTATTCTTGATTGTTGTTTTGTTTTCTAATAAAAGTGTTTGACAATGCTTATGTCTCCATTCAGGTTAAGGAAGTATTTTCTGCTCTTGCTCCAGCTGTGGGGTTGTCTGTGGGTCTGGCAGTTGGGCAATCTTCCATTGCGGATGAGATCTCAGAGCTCATCAAGAAACCTACATTGGATACTTCCGTCTGTTACGATTCTAAAGATTTCTTTCAGGAGCTAAGAAGTTCGGTGGACATACTTGTAGCATTTGACTTTGAGCATTGTTTTTGATTTCTATTGCTTTTGAGCTGGATAATTTGGTCCAACTCCATGTTTAACACTCTAAATCAAAAGTTTAAGAAAAAATACCTGGATAATTTGGTCCAACTCCATGTTTAACACTCGAGTGAATTGAGACTCCCCCACCCCATCTCTAAAAAGTAATTCCAGTTCATCAAAAATATATAAGGACAAGATTAATTACTAGTATTTGACAAAAAAAAGGTGAGTTGACAGCTGGTTGTGTTCAAACAACTCAGAATTGGTTAGTAACAACAACAGTTCATTGCTTTTGATTTCTATTCTATGCCATGAAATTCAAACTCATATGCACATACATCTGGTTTTTCTTATAAAATGAATGCAAATTTTCTCTCAGTTTGACTCTCTAAATAATACACGTTTGTATCATTTTGGTAGCTCTGGTTTTACTAGCTAATTTTCGAAGCATGGGACTGAAGAACATGACACCTCGAACTTAAGAATGCGAGTCTGAGACAGAGTCAAGACTCGAGTCACTTCCTGCTGAATTGCTGGTATCTAGCATCTTCAAACTCATCTTATTCATCTTTTTGAAACTTTTATATTCTAATGCCGATTTTAGGACCATTATGCTTTATTACTCTGAATACATCAGAAATATATGGTTTGTTGTCTGATAATGAAGCTGTGTTTTTGCATAGCATATGTCTGTTAAAACTTAGTTGTTGTCTTGCTTAATTATATAGGTAGCCATAAAACCCATAAGATGTTTCTGGGTATCAAAAAACTCGATCACAATTAGTATCCGGATAATGGAGATAATTTATGTTTTGTGCAATTTTTAGTTTGTTCTTTGTTAAGTTCTGATTTTGTGACGAATCCAGTTATAAATATGCTTATTTAGAAAGCTCTGTTTCTTGTTCTGTCCATTTTTATTTGGCTACAGCTGATTAATTGTTTTTTCAATGATAGCATTGCTGTTTAATGTCATATCCCCATAAAAGCTCATTATGTATATAGTGTCTTCTGGGATGATTTCTTGGTGTTGATAAGCTTTGACAACCACCCACCCTTCTTTTCTTGACCCTTTGTGTACGACATCATTGACTCCAGCACCGAAAATGCAGCTGATTCTGCGTTTTTTAACATGCAAACAACACTTTCAGGTTATTTCTCCATGGCCTTACTGTTACAACTCCTCAGATTTTTCAAACAATTTTGGATCATTTTCTTTGATTTCCTTATGGAGATCAGGTAACTATTGATGCCGTTTGAATCCTTTCTCCTTAAGGGTGATAAAAGATCTCGTGAATCTTGCTTGGTGAGTGAGACGAGATCCTTGACTCTGCCGCAAGCATCCAGTAGCCTAATGTAATCATCCAATATTGCCTCTGACACCATTTGTTGATTGTGTGGCTGCAGAAGCAAATCATCAATGATGTTGTACAGATTTATAAGGCCATTTACTCTGGTGTTCATTGATGAAAGTGACATTGTATTCTTGCAAAGACATAATTAGAGTATATGAATATACATGAATTATTTTTGATTCATTTTCAGATGCAAAAGTCTTATCTGGTTTGTGTTGGCATTTGGTTTTGTGGGAGAGTCATTTTCTGGTAGTTGATAAAAGAAAGTAATCATGGGTATATGGAATCATGCATATAACAAAAATTCCAGAGTATAAATAGTTTGCAGTTTGGATTGTAAGATGCTTGTAGATTGCTGTTAATTTTCGAAGCATAGTAAAGGGTTATATAAGCTCAATTGTTGAAGACTTCTTCTTTTCCTGAAATATTGATGTTAAAATTTAAGTCTTGAAACATTATCGTCTTATGATGACAATGTATAAGGGTTACAGTTTTGTAAATTAGTTAGAGTGTACACTGAATATACATGAAACAATTTACTTTGCTATTTTTAGATGCAAAAGCACTATCTAGTTTTGAGTTTGGACTACTAAATGTAGCATGCATCTCATGTTCTGCTCAATCCAAATATGAGATCCATGAATAAATTAAATAGAACTCTAAAATGCTTCTGTACTATAATATTCAATTTTCTTGATAAATGATAATGATAATTTGAATAATTCAAATAATTCAAATAATTAATTATTCAATTATTATATACTATTATTTGCATTTTAAGATTATGATAGAATAAATTTATTATTAATATTTTAAAAATATCTATAAATATTATATTAATATCACTACACTTACAAACTAATATAACTACACTTATCAACCGATACAATTGCACTTATAAACTAAGTTCAACTAGCGATTCCTACGTCCAGGACGAATCAGAATATTAGATGCTATTGATAATATGATATTAATTAGTTTATAAGAATAATAATATTAATTTATAAGTGTAATGATATCAGTTTCATATTATGAACAAGTTTCACAGGAAAATGTGGTGACAATTAATATAAATTCCTAACAGCTAGCTGGATGCATCTTTTAAGGCTGGGGTGGCGCAGCCTATGCCGTCGCACAGGGCCCCACCCCAGGCGAGGGCCCCCGTTTTTTGGTCGCATGTTCGACCCTTTACCAACACAGTTTTTTAAGCTCACTTTATCAAATTTTCTCGTACTCGCCTTCTCCTTTTAAACCACTTAACTTTTCTGTGTTCATTTTCTATTTTTGTTTATTAATTTTCTGTAATTTTTCTTTTCTTTTTTTTAAAAAAAAAATTCTGCTCTCTTTTCTTCTTAATTATAATTTCAACTTTTCTGTGTTCTTTTTCTATTTTTTTTCTTGCATTTCTGTAATTATTTCTTTTAATTTGTCTTTTTTCTTAATTTTTTTCTCCTCTCTTTTCTTCTTAATAATAATTATAAATTTCAATTTATAATTGTATGGTGTTTAAAAAAATTGTAAGAGTAATTTATTCATTTTCTCTAAATATATATTTTTTTAATATATTTATACTATAAAAAAATGTAACATAGATTGTTAATATAGTCTCATTTATTTGATAAATTGATTTTTCTAATTTATATCTTTCCTTTCTTCATAATTATTCTTAATTATCCTTTGTATAGGTGTTTTAAAAAAATGTTTATTCGTGTAAACTGTAAAATAATTAATTTTCTCTATGTATAGAACTATATGTTTTTTATTAAGTTTGAAAATATACAATTTACTATAATATGACGAAATAATTATATTATTTTTAATTTAAGGTATAAATATAGAGGGCCTAATATTTTTTTGCACATGGCCCTTAAAATTATAGGACCGGCTCTGTTTTAAGGTATATGAGTATAAAATATATACAATATTAATAGGTCATTTTCCTATTGGTATGTCAATATAGTTATTTCATTTGTCAATTTAGATATAAAACTTAGTAGATACATGTATATGATATTTTGAAATATAAAATTTTATTTTTATAATTATTGATGCATAATCTAATTTAAAATTGACATTTTAAAGCTCGTTTGGGCTCCTATAAACTCGATTAAATTTGAAAAAGTTCGTAAATATTCGACTGTCATGATTTAAAAAAAATTATGTAACTTTCAATTTTCCTCGACTCGATAAGAGACAAATAAATTCAACACTTAACGTTCGACTTAGTTTCATTATGTCTCTTATTTTCCATATATAAAAAATTTATGACAAAGTATCCTCTGAACAAGTTTCACGGATGTAGGATCCTATAAAGAAACTATATCACAACTAATACTCTTTTGTAATATAAGTCATAACCTTTAGTTATCACGACTAATACTCTTTTGTGATATTAACTATATTGTTCAGTATCACAACTAATACCCCCTTTGTAATATAAGTCATACCCTTTAGTTATCATGAATAATACCGTTTTGTAGTATAAGTTACACTCTTCAGTATCACGACTAATACACTTTTGTAATATAAGTCATACTCTTCAGTATCATGATTAATACCATTTTATAATATAAGTTATACCCTTTAGTATCATAACTAATACCTTTTGTAGAAGTATTAGTATCACAATTAATTTAGTGAGATACCCTTTCTCTTGAAAACCTAAATAAAAAAATTAATACTTAAAAAATCATGAAACTCGTTGCAAACCAAATAAAGAATGTGTATATAGCATTTAAATTAAATTATAATTACAATTAAGTGTATCGAGTCTTCATTTTTTTAAAATGGTTTATAACATTATAATAAAAATATTTTAATAAAAAAAATGCAGCTATTAAGGGTTAAACCCAAGACGTTTGCAAGGAACTTTATGGGCTCCCCCACTAGGGCATACTGCAATTTATTCTAAAAAGTAAATACATTCAATATTTCAAGGGGTTGATAGGTAAAAATAAAAATAAAAATTACAAGTAATAAACCGGGACTTCATCCTCAATTATTCAGATGCCCAAATTCGATCATCCCCAAATCGAGACTTCATCCCCAATTCGTCATCTTCCCAAATTCATCCCCACAATTTGTTCTTCCCAAATCCAGAAATCCCTAATTCATTCACAATTAACACCACGATATCCCCAATTATCTTTAATCCCTAAATAACTGCGAGCAGCCGCGGCGATCATCCTAGCCGTGAGACTTCATCCCGAACCATCGTCAGCCGCGGCGAAATGAAGACTACGAGCAGTGGCCATCGTGATGATTATCACAAGCGATTCAGCTTCGAAAGACGAGTACTGAGCTATTTCGATCATCCCCTACTGCCCGATCGACGTGGCCGCGATCTCAAGTCATTGAGGAACATTCTATACTGAAATTATTCTCCGATGATATCATCAGGTATAGTAATTACGAGATTATTCTCTTAATTGAATACGATTTAAGATTCTATGAGGAAGAATTGGTTTTTGCGGTGGAGTATTTTCAGTCAAATTAGGTATTTATTCATAGAATTGGATAGAAAGACTATAATTTGATCTTGATAAATTATAAGAACGTGATTAATTCGATTTACCGATATCCTATACCAAATTTGATTAGAAAATATTCCATTCTTAATCAGAGATATTCACGTACGTACCCACGCTTATTTATACTCGATCAAACCAAAAACCTCTCACCCTTCTTTATAATATCGTGAATCTTCAACCCTCTCTTCAATTGTTTCCTCTCTCCTTTCATCAACAGAGGTTCTGGTAACTATTCCCCTTTTTGTGGTCATAGATATGTGGTTCCTGAATTGCTAGTTGTTATGCTACTTGTTCATAATAATATATGGTGTTTGATTGTTGTACTATTTTCACTGTTTTTTCATAAATCATTGAACCCTTGTATATGTCTATACATTATTTCAATTAAATCTTTTGCTGCTTCTGTTTTGTGATTTTTTAGTGATTTTGTATTTAGTTTTCACTGAGCCCCATTTAGATTATTTCACTTATGTCGCAGGTTCTGTATCTGGGATCTCTAAAGAAATTGCTATTTAGGGGTTTTAAAAGTCCTGCAGCATGTTTAAGTTAACAAATCAAATAACCAATAAGGGGCAAGCTATAATTGTACTTTCTATTGTTCTAGCTTGCGCATCATGTAGTTTTCATATGTTATAATTTCCCACTTGTTAGGTCGGGCAAGATCCTATGTTCAAGAAGTGATGATCAATCTGCGGTACCTAGATTTGTTTGATATTTTAAAGTGGCAGCACAAATTAGCAATTAGGTATCAACCCAGGTCTTAGCCACACTTTGATTAGCTTGGTTCATCTATAGCCCTTTCTTTCTTTGACAATCGTTGGACTGTTGTTAGTATATTGAATTTAATATTTTGTTACTTGCCTAATGTGACTCTGATTATTATGGCTTTTCTTAGCCATTCTTGATCTATTAAAACCTTAAATTGCCTGAAATTTTGATGAGCTTAACCACTGTAATTTGTAGATTAATGCATATAATGGGTGAAGTCTTTAAGGCTTCCTTTACTTTGGTGTCTTAGGTTGGTTTATACTATTAGTACAAGTTAGTTGGGTTGAAATTTGAAGCTTCAGTTCCTTCAACAATGACCTCATATCTGAAATCATATGTGACAAAACAGTGATTTAAGTTGTGGCATTTTGTCAAGATTGTTCAGTGGATAATTGATAATCTGTTTTCCATTGATTTAATTAAGGCTCAAAGATAAAATAAAAGTAAATGTTGTTGCTGGTCCTTTCTTCCATACATGAAACCTCTCAAATTTCATCCACAAAGAGCGTCCTGCTTGCATCAAATACAGATGACTTTAGTTCATTCTATGTTAACCTTCTTTTTATTAAAAAAGATCTTGTGGGATGTTATGTTTCTGATATCAGTTGCTACACATGATATAGTTAAAAATTCTTCATTTTCCAGGTTTGTGATATGGCTCCCGGAGGTCCATCGAACTTGAAACAGAAGCGCAACTTCGTTTCCAGACAATCTCTTGTCAAAGGACTTTTAAATAATGATAGAGTTACAGGAGGTCAAGATGAAACTCCTCAAAAAGGACGTCCAAATACTTTGCCAATCAAACACAACTCTAGCAGAAATCCTCTTACTTCTGGAACTCGAAGTGCAAACAATTTTTCAAACTTAGCATCTGAGACTTCCGAACCCGTACGTGACACTTCTCAAATTCCATCTACGGAAACCGTCCCACATGCATCAAAAGAAGCTGCTGCTGCTGCAACAGGTAAAATTATTATTTTTAGGTGTTTTTTACGTGTTCTTCATTATCTTTAAAATAATAGTCATGTATAAGAATATATATATTGTAAAACAATTTTTTTGTTCACGTGTAGCTCCTGCTTTAAAGAAAAGGACTCGTGGTGAAACAACTGGAAAGGGATTGCTGAAGTACTTTGATGCTTTCGAGAAGTTTAAGATTAAGGTGGATCCATCAGTTGGGAGACCAACAAATGCGGTCCAGTCGTCGAAATTGGCAACTAATATTGGAATAGTAACGCGACAAGTTCTCCCTGTATCGATATGATGGAAAGAGGTAGATGAGGACAATGGATTGAAGCCTGAGTTTGATCATCTGCAGGTATGGGTTGCAAAAATTTATGTGTTTAATATATTGTTTTTACCTTCTTTTATTCTAATTTGCATGTTCTATGTTAGTTGTAGATGCATATGGATTTGAATATTGATGAGGCTGGAGTGAAACGGAGACTGGTCGATCGGGTGAAAGAAAGTTCTAGGTAACAGCGTCTTAAGTTGCATCCGCACTTTCTTAAATATCCAGATCTACAAGAGGCTAAGGATCACAGACCAAAGGCCTGTCCGACAAAGATAACTGGGAAAAACTCTGTGATTATTTTGCCTCACCTGAATTCAAGGTAACATTAGCTTTTTGCCCGCAAAGATGTAACCTGATGAAATGATGTTCTTGTTTGAGCTCTTCAATTAAAAGGAAGAATCTCATATTGCTGTGTTATGTTTTGTTGTAGTATGGAGTTTTGAGGAATGAGGGGATTTGGATCTTAGGATTTCTTCAAGTTTTAGTGTCTTATTGAAGTATGGATCACTAGTGGATATAGGCAGTGGGTTAATCGACTTTTATTTGTTATATGTGTCGCAATCTGAGTTAAAAATGTTCGATTCAATCTCTTTTTTAACAGTGATATTTTATTGGATGTCTACTCCCTGCAGATTACATTTGGATGATCCAGATTCTTAAATGGTTGCTTCTATTTGCTTTATTATATGAGATGTTATTTTTTATCATTGAATATGAAAAAATCTGGATGAAAATTAAGCTATAATTACGTATGTTAGTATGAATGGCACCCATTGTAAGAAAATGGAATTTGTATCAACAAGTTTCCTCTTATGTCCATTCCCATTCTTTGCAATGGTACTAAGTATTTACTTGCAAAACTTGGGTTTTTCTATGAACAGTTAATACACATAATTTTACAGGTTTAATGGCTAACACTTTTCAATGCAAAAATTATGATTTGTTTCGTTACCATTATAATGCTCTTGCAACGTTTAAGTGAGATCAATAAAAGCAACAGGGAAAAAAATGTTATGCAAGCATACTGCTGGACGAAGGCCTTTTTCAGTCCGATCACATGAACTTGTGAGTATATGTTTTCAAGTAGTATATGTTTTCAATTTTTGCATTCCTTGCACTAGTTGCATCTACACACCTATCACATAAAATAAGATTACCTTTGAAATATTGGAACTATTGTATTTTGACAGCAGCTTATTTGATTAGTAGGACACCTTCTCAGGTTTTAAACAACAAAACTCCTATATCTGATTATTTGTTTATTTGTCATCTTTCTGATTCTCATAGAGTATTCACAGCCCCTATTTCCCAAATAATTGAACATAAGATATGATGATATGTCAATAATTAAATCATATAAACATTAAAAGAAGGTAATTATGGGTTTTATGAATATTTTGTTTCATTCTTGGGTATGGTGATGAAGTAGCTGATTTTTAATAAGTTTTTGTAGTCTCTTGAACTTGAAGAACCGTGCGATTGGATTTACTTGTATGAGCAAATCCACAGTATATAGAATAATGGGTGGATATCCGACAAGACAAAACAAAATTGGGTAAGTCGTGTATACATTTATGATATTTGATTATGTTATTATTGAGATTAATTTACTTCTTTTTCAATTCAGTTGAGCATTTTATTTAATTTATTTATGCTTAAATACCAGGAAACGATGAAACGTAAGCGAGATGAATATGTTGAGCTCGGAATAGAGAAGACCGAACCTGAGATAGTCTTGGAGGTGTTGGGCCATGGGGCTGGATATACCAAAGGGTATGGTTACGGTTCAAAGCCTCCAAGTAGACGGAGTTCATTGTACAATTCTTCTGCTGAATATGAAGATGAGCTAAGAGAAACAACAGAAGAGTTGCAACAAGAAGAATACTATTAGGTGTCAGCTTTGTTAGACTGACAGTTCATTGTACAATTCTTCTAACAAACTTCTATTAACAAACTTCTATTAATCATTATAGTCAAGAGCTCAAGTGGAAGAACTACAAACTCAAGGAACTAGCTTGAAAGAGGACCTGTCTACACAAAATGAAAATCTGATTGCCAAACTCTCTGAGCAAAATGACACTCTCACTGCAAAACTCTCTGAGCAAAGTGAAACTATGAACAAATTAATGGCTTTTATGAGGGAGAAAGGGATTGACATATAATTAAGGTTATCTTCTATTTTTTTTATGAGTTTTTGGTTCTTGTTGTTTTTCTTTAGCCTTTACTTTATTATTTTCATTTTTCTTTTAGTAGTACTACTCATATGTGTAGCTTTAAAGCTGGTTGTGTTAGAAGAGGGCAGATATGATGATTTATTTGTGTTCAACATGTGTAACAAATAAGGGAATGTGGTTCTCTAGTTTCTCACTCTCGAGATTAGGTCTTGTAGATGCTATTTTGAAGTGCAATTAGGTATTGTAGATGTTGATTGCTGATTTGTTGGAACATTGCAACTGCTGATTTGATTCAAACATAAATGTGGATATGCGTGTGATACAATTTATATTTTTAGCCAAGATATACGTGTATTGCGTGTATATAGATAGTGGTAGTACTGTACTTTGTATATTTCACTACCAAATTGTGCTAGTTATGGTGTGTTAAGTAAAGATTGATGCATTTTAGTTCGTTGATGTAATGATTAATAGAAGTTTGTTAGAGTATCAGCTTTTTCACCTAAAAGTATTAGTTCAGATACTATTAGGTATCAGTTCTGGAAGTATTCAAGTACTGATTTCCTTGTCATAATGAAATCCGTTGGAAGTTGGTACTTGAATACTTCCAGAACTGATACCTAATAGTATCTGAACTAATACTTTTAGGTGAAAAAGCTGATACTCTAACAAAGTTAGTGTACTCATTCCTTCTGAATTACATTTGGACGTTTCGAAATTTGGGTCTGGTGCTAGGATTAATTCTACTGTTATGCCGAATGATGCATTCACTGTTTCGAATTTGGCTTTTGTTTCTGATAACGTGCTTATTCCTTCTGTGATTTCTGGGGATTTGCTTAAATTTGGTTTTGAACTTTTGAAGTTGGGGCCTGATTCTGGTTTGCAGAATGCTGCATATATTGAAAACTTTAATTCTAATGCATTGAGTATGAAACCTGCTAATGGTGCTTCTAGTCTGAATTTGGGGATGGTCTCTGAACCCAACCATGCTACTGTTTTGACCCCTAATGCCTTGGATTTGAATGCTAAATCATTTACTCAATCTTAGATTTTGATTATGCCTTGGATTTTGATTATTTGACCCATAATGCCTTGGATTTTGATTTTGGTAAGTGTATTTGTGCATTTAAAGTTTAGGATTATCGTTTTCTTGATACTTTACGAAGTTATGCTTTCTTATAAATTCATCTGATATGATATTTTTTTATAGGTGATATCTAAAGAGGAGAAGATTTCAGATTCGTCGTTTGAAGTGCATGGAAATTATTTTTGAAGACATATAAGACATTGATTTTTTTAGTTTATTGTTTCATGTAGTTTTCATAACAAAGATTGTTGTTTGGTTTCTATTGATTGAAGGAGTTTTTTGTTAATGTAAATTATTTTTTTTTATCTTTAATTAATTTAATTTTTGTTGTAATATTTATTATTTAGTATTATTACTGATTTAATATATATAAAAATTCAAATAAATTGATAATAAAAGTAATTATTTCACAATGAAATAAATGCGTCACAATATGTATCATTTTTATGATGAAATAATAGTCACGATATGTTAATTAGTCATGACGATATATGTTGTTACTATATCAATTTCATTAGTGACGATTATCATCATCGTCACTATTTTTTAATGACAAAAAATTTGTCACCATTTTTACATCTTTTAACGACGACGAATATTTCGTCACTAAAGTCCATTTTTTTTGTGACGAAATTCAGTTGTCATTATATCTATATATATAATCACAATCATTTTTTTCGTCATTTTTTTGCAATTCTTTCATGACGAGAAAATGTCAAATATGACGAACAATATATTGTCACCAAATCTAAACTTCTAGTGATGATTATTGTTTTCGTCACTAAATAATATATTATAGTGACAAAAATAATTCGTCACAATTTTCACATCATTTTGCGACAATAAAAATTTTGTCACTAAATCATACTATTTAGTGACAAATTTTATCGTCATTTTATATGTACACATATAACGACGATCAACATTTCGTCACCGAATAACAACTCTTTCTTGACGAATATAGAAAATGCGACGAAATAACCAAGCTAATTGTGACAAAATTAACGTCACTAAAGTAACCTTTTTTGTGACAATTATTTATACCGTCACGTAAAGTTGAACTTTAGTGACGAAACATCATATTAAGCGACGAATTTTTGATGCATAAAGTGACAATTTATGCGTCACAATAGATGGAAACATATAGGGACGATGACCTTTATCGTCACCAAATGATGCCCTTTTCACGACGAATTAATATACCGTCACATTTTTCATAATACCACGCACTATAAATGACGATCTATGCCACAAAAACATCATCATAAATTATCAATTGTGACGAAAAATGATGTTTCAGTGGCGAATTTTTTCGTCGTGATTTTTCAAATTTACTGTAGTGGTGGACGACATTATCTTCGGATCTCCCAACAAAAGGTTATGTGAGAAGTTCAGCAAGTTGATGCAAGGGAAATTCGAGATGTCCATGATGGGTCAGATGAATTACTTTCTGGGATTACAAGTCAAGAAGAGTTCAGAAGGGATATTCATCTTCCAGGCGAAGTACACAAGGAATCTACTGGCAAAGTTCGGAGTTCAACACTGCAAGGAAGCCAGAATTCCAATGATGACCGGATTCAAGATGGATCCCGACGAAGATGGTCAAAAAACGAATCAGAAGGAGTATAGAGCTCTAATTGGATCTCTACTATACCTGACTGCCAGCAGACCAGACATTACTTTTGCAGTAGGTGTATGTGCCAGATTTCAAGCAAATCCAATGCAAAGCCACCTAGAAGCAGCTAAGCGGATTCTCAAGTATCTGAAGGGGACTGTAAACCTTGGTTTATTTTACCCATCAGATGACAATCTAGAGCTTAGTGGGTATTCTGATTCAGACTACGGAGGTTGCAGAATCGATAGGAAGTCAATCTCAGGTTCATGTCAGTTTCTGGGAAATAAACTGATCTCTTGGTTTTGGAAGAAGCAGACATCAGTTGCGACATCTACGACTGAAGCAGAATATATGGCTGCAGGAAGCTGTTGTTCCCAACTGCTCTGGCTAAGTCAGCAGCTGAGGGATTACAAAATCGTAGCTAAGAACGTACCTATATTCTGTGATAGTAATAGTGTTATTGCAATCACTCAGAATCCTGTTCTACATACAAGATGCAAGCATGTGGATGTCAGACATCATTTTATCAGAGATCATGTTGAAAAGAAGAATATCAGGATGGAAAAGATCCATACTGACAAGCAGAAAGCTGATATCTTAACCAAGCCACTAGCTGAGATCAGATTCAGAGAGTTATGCAACGAGCTAGGGCTTCTGGATCTTGGAGAAAATGCACCAGATATGGCTGAAGGATTGATCTCCAGATTCAGTTGGTTAAAAGAATAACCAAGGTTAAGTGGAATCAGTTGAGTTAGGAATCTCAACTGATCAGACGAACAGACGAGGAGCCAATCTAAAGTTCAGATAGGAGCAGATCAGAAAGTCAGAAAGGTAGCCGAACTGAAGTTCATACAAAGGGCAGATCAGTTCAAGATATATCAGATTTAGGGGGAACTGATCAGATTGGAAGATTACTTTATAAGCCGATTAAAGCTGCAGTCAACAAGCAAATCAAGAGTAAAGCTACAGATCGCATAAGTCAGAAGAAAACAACACAGCAATGGAATAACAGAGTTTTTCATTGATAAAGACCCGAAGGTCAGATTTACAAGTTACAAGTGATATCACAAGATTACAAATGCTACATCTATCTTCAAGTGGTATTACAAGTACAAGAAGACCCGGAGGTCGATACATAAACCATCAGCCCTAAGACAACCCGAGGCAGGGAACGCGAAAGAGAGTTCAAGGTATGATGCTCTCATTTTCCCTCAGACCTAGAAGAGGCGTCAGAGAGGCATCGAGAATACTGAACCAATCTCAAAGCTTTGGAAGGAGGAGCTAGAGAGGCTCTGAAGGATGTCCAAGCCGGAAGCCCTCAGATGTAAAATCAACAGGACTTCCAGCTGTTAAATGAGGCACAGTGCCAAAGGTTTGGTCACAAGGACCAAACAGAAACTTGTGTCGCATGCAAATATTGAGATTGATATACTATTGTGTATATCAAACTCATGTTTTGTTTCAGACTAAGTCTGTTGACGCTAATACCGTCATCTCGATAGGCGCACAAGGTGCATACAGTTAGGAGAAGTGCCTTCTCATTTGCCTTAGCAGATCCGCCTCCATGGTGGTAAAGAAGCTTAGCATTGATCGTATGTGAAATCTTAGATGACGACGAAAGCAGTGTGAAGGAACACACAGGGTTGATCTGAGAAGCTGTTTTCATTAGAAAAAGGCTAAAGGTTCCCACCGGAAGTTTCACCGGAAATAAGGTACTCATCGGAAAAGCATGAAGGATATGCTAAAGAAGATGAAATGGTTTATGATTGTGTTGTTCGCCTAACACCCCAGGCTATTTATAGAAGGAAATTAGGGGTATAAATGTAAATTTTATCGTCTCAGAAGATCTTAAGAGAAATTTGAATCGACAATGCATTTGGAACACGCGACTAATGGTTGGATGAGTTAATGGTGTGATTAAATCACAGCGTATCTATGCCATTATTACGGAATGTCAAATCGCGTCGATTTGGGAATCGAGGCGACTTTTGGACTCCCCGAAGTTAAAGTTTTGGCGGGAGTTGACCTCAGTTAATACGAGATTATAAAAGAAAACTGAAGGATGAAGTTTTTTCAGAAAAGAGGATCAGATAAGTGGCGAAGCGTTACATGCAAAGAATCTGATCAGATAAACGAAGATATTGTTGGGAAATGCGTGAGGCAAACATCAGATAAGTCAACAAAGTACCAGATCAGATCACCGTGGTAACTGATTGATTACAATATCAATCAGTCAGATACGCTCTCTTATTTATCTCTTTCTGAATATCTTTATATGCGTTATTTATTTTAATTGATTTATTTTACACTATTCATGACGCATGCCCTGCAAAGTTTTTAATGCGGACCTGAAAATGTTTTCAAAATGTTTTTATTACGATTTTTTGAGTCTGGAAAACGAGAAGACTATTTTTCTCAACTGTGCGATCAAAATACTTTTTGGCCGACTAATCTCAGCCATCGATTTCAAAACACGGATACTTGAGTACTTTGGAAAGTTGTGCAAAAAGGTTTTCCCTCGTTTTCTACAAAATCCAATTTCTACTCAGAAAACCGCTTTCCACTACTTCGTCTTCTCAAAATTCTGAAAAGATCACATTTGTTTAAAATTCTCTGAGAATTACCTTCGAAATCATTTGATTCTACACTTCTGATTTTAAAATCCTTTGAATCAATTACTGGTAATTTCTTGTTTTAAATCATTTGCATGATCTAGAATTCTCTATGGTACCTAGGTTTACAAGTTGTATTTCTGTAATTTATTTGATCTAAACGCTTATTTGCAACATTGATGCTGAATTTTTTGCTAGTTTGGATGAATTTATTGAAATATCTTACTCAAACTAAACATCAATTTGCATTTCATACAGAAATGGCACATCTTGTATCAAGACCGGGACAAGGGAAAAAGTACTGCAATTTTGCATCTATGAAGAAAGACATCATTGATGAAAAGTACGTCGTCTTCAACATCACCTCAGATCCAGAATCGCTGGAAATTCTGGAGTGCTTAAGAGTGTGTGGACTGGAACGATATTGCTCTACTCATCAGAACATCGTTCACACCCATGAAGCCCTGGAGTTTCTTTATAATCTGCAGAGGGATGAAGACAATGATGCTGACCTGATTTCTTCCGTTGGCGGAATGGAAGTCCGAGTGACGAATGACGATCTACAGAGGATATTCGGACTAACTCGAGGAAGCATCAATCCAGAGACCTACACAACTGCTGTAGGAGAAAAGGAGTTTCTTGAAGCCGAGCTGTTGAGACCAGCAAACAAGGACAACACGACGAACGTCAAAGCCTCCTATCTGAAAAGAAAGTATCGCCTTCTTCTAGAAATCGTTCAGAAGGTGATCATGTGCTCAACTTACAGCCTTGATGCGGTCACTTCATATAAGATAAGTGTAATGGCTGCAATAATCAAGAAGGCTTCAGACATCGATTGGTTGGGTATGGTCAAAGCAAGACTTAGAAAAGACTCCGGGAAGTTCAAGCTGACCCAGAGCAATGAAGTGTGCTTATCTTCGAAGTGCTCATTCATACAAAAAATCTCTATCATTATGTCAGATAAGCTGCCACAGAATTATGAATGGAACGAGAATGGAGCGAAGATTTATCAAGCAAAGCACAAGGCCATATTGGGCAAAGATGAGTCCCTGCCTGGACAAGCTGATGAGGATCCGACTCCTTATGTGCCCAAACCCAAGGGAGAAAAGAAAGGAAAAGATAAGGCAATTGCATCGTCTGAAGTGCAGGAAAAGGCCATTCAAGATAAGAGGATAAAGAGGAAGAATCTGGCCAAGAAACCAGATGCTCAGCGGAAACGTCAGAAGAGAGTCTCATCTCCTCTGAAAATTGCTCCAAGTTCTGCCCAGCAAGCCAGCAGAACAGAGGATCTGATGCAAGAAAGATCAGACGAAGAGATAGCAGTCCGTTCTGAGCCAACTATCAGAGAAGTACGGGAAGAACAGATGATCGTAGCAGAAGGAGAGAAATCCATCAGAAGGACAGAAGTGGTGCAATCTGAGGAAGAATCACCATCTGATTCTCTGCCTCTAACCAAGATCTTCCAGAGAGCAAGATCGCCAACGCCCACTTCCAAATCACCATCACCCTCTCCTCAGAAATCATCACCTCCACCCTCTCCCCACAAAACCTTCTCTCCCTCACCCTCACCACTCAGAACAAAATCTCCCACACCACCAATCAATGAACCCGTTCAGGAAACTGAACACCCTCTACACGCTGAAAACGAACCTGAACAACAAATATCCCAATCCCCAATCCAGTCCCATGAACCTGAGAGAGTCGACGATCATGTGTCCATCTCTCATAATCCTTTCAACACCAGAACAATACTTGCTTCACCTGCTCTAGAGAGCCCCATCGTAAGAATAATGAAGCAACAGATCAAAGAGTATCTGCTGGATCTATGCCATGAATTGGATCAACATCCTGGCATTCAGCAACAGATAGAATAGATAGTGTTCTGGAGGGATATCAGACTGAAGAGCATTGAAGAACTTCTGATTCTAATGACAACTCTGGGATCAGACTTCTTTGTAGACTTAGAGTTGAAATGTCTACACAATGCTGGGATTGAAAGTGCTGTTGAATTAGCATCAGACGACGATATCCAATGGCTGATTCACGAAAGGTTTGAAAGGGAGGAAACCGTTCAACCTCCTACAGATCATGAGGGAAATGCCGATGAACCAAGAATAGGTGCTGCAGATGAGACCCAATTTGGCAAGGCTTCAACATCTGAACAGACTGCTAAAATGAGCTTCAATACCCTAGATCATCATTCTATGAAGATTCAGAATGGGATCCAAGCTGCATTTGAAGACAAATTCGCAGCGCTCACAACAGATCTGATGAAGCGGTTTGAAGATGAGCAAGCAAAACTAGTTGACAAGGAACGAAGTCACATCTTTGAGGATGCACAATGCCATCCTTCTTTGAAGTAATGCACTAGTATACCCTCTTGCCGAGAAGCTCAAGCTCGATCGACAAACTCTCGATTCAGACGGAGATGCTCAATCGATACTGAGTACTTTTGGAGAGTGTCGGGCATCCTGGACAAAACCAACAATCACTTGGATATGGGTTGGAAACATTTTCTAGCTTCTACAGAAAAGGCAAGACAGTAAATTGAAACTGCTCTCAGACGCTTCTACTCACCTGCACCTTCTGCCACCATCCAGATCACTCCTCTTGTTGTCGAGGAACTTAGAGAGGAGATCTCACGGTAATTAACAACTCGAACACAAGAAGATGTCCAACCTCTTTGATGCAACAAAAAGGGGAAGGAAAAGAGTCGGAAAAGAGTCGAAGGAAAAGAGAATCTGAAAAAACAAACTCAAGAAAAAGAGAAGGAAGAAAAACGGAGACTCGCATACGGTTGGTAAAATTTTCATCTCTACCAAAAACCATCAGATCTAACTTGTCGACCACTCCATCTACCGATCTTTCTTTGAAATAAAAAGAAACCGTGGAGCAACACAAGAAAGAGATCATTTGAAAGCGTAAAAGTACTCTTTTAGAGATTACTACCAGAGTCGACAAAATTGAAGACTTCTCTTCATCCTTTCAGAAAAGAATGGAAGCTGATGATCAGGCCAAGAGCCTTGAACTCGCTAAGAAATTAGCTGAAGAAGAAGAACAAGATGAACCTGAGCAGACTCCGAGGAGGAAGAAAGGCAAAGGCAAGATGATGAAAGCAACTGCGGAAGATCAGAGACAAGGCCATACATTCTCCACCAAAAGCCAGATGACTCCTGAACAAGTTCAAGAGCAAACAAGACAGAGAATAAGAGAGGCCGCAATTAAGAAGTAGAAGTTAGCAGAGCAAAGAAATTTGAACATTGCCTACATCCGAAGGAAGAGGAAGACCGAAGTCAGAGAGCGAAGAGATTGCTTGGGAGAAAAATGCTCTTCCAGCACCTGTCAAAGGCATCCTCTGTGCACGACAAGATTTGCTTCCAGAATGGAATCAGATCAGAGGAGAATGGTTATGTGACGTCTACATCATGGAGAAGATTCAAATTCATCAAAATCACACTGAAAATGATGATGAATTTCGAAACTGATTAGAAACAAAATATCCAGACTTCTACCAGACAGTGATGACAGAAGGCAAGATCATGTCACTCATACCAGAAGCTCCACCCTTTGAACTACTCCTTCCACCTTTGCGTCCAGACAACAAGCTAGATCCCGTTAAATTCAAGAACATCTACTATGGACTAGCTGAAAAAGGAGGAATCCATAGAAAAGAAGAGCTGGACAAGTTAATGCAAAGGATGTACAGGATGTTTGGCATCCCCAAAGAACTGCAAATGTTCAAGTACACCTGAAAAAGACAACTTGGAATCAGATGATAGGTACGCTTTACACTATTCTACAATGCACACACCTATCTGAATAAAACTTTCCATCCCACTGATTCTAAGACATTCATCTCATTGTCTTCTGAGGTATGTACTATTTGCATTATCTACATTTCCATTCATGGTATCTGTTTTTCTGATCAAGTTTTGTTAAGTGTTTTGGTTCCATCAAAAAGGGGGAAATTGTTGGGAAATATGTAATTTAGTTTTAATGGAAGTTCCAAAACAGGTTGTAATAGGACCAGTCAGACCTGTTAGCTGACTGATGACTTAGATTCAGAATAAGATGACCAGCTGAAATGTATAGATAGCTGATGTAAAAGATAGGTCACATATTGAGGGAGAACTCAGTATGTATAGGTCAGGTCGAAGTATCAGATGACCCAGAGAAGGTCAGATGATCTGAAGACTAAGCACAAATCAGAAGATAAGAAGTCAGAAGATCAGGTGAAGACAAGAAGACACTGAAGACTCAGAAGAACCTGAAGACTCAGATGACCCTGAAGACTCAGATAACACTGAAGACTCAGATGAACCTGAAGACTCAGATAAACCTGAAGAATCAGCATCAAACCTGAAGACTCAGTACGACTGAATACACTGAGGCTCAGAGACACCTGAAGATCAAAAGACCTGAAGACCTACCTTCAACAGAGTCTGCATATTGAAGCTAAGACAATGTGCAACCAAAGACTCAACATGGTAGACTGATCAGTTACTTGATCAAGTCAGCTCACACCTGGTGACAATCAAAAAGATACACCAGACAAGACGAATCCTCTCCAAAAGGAATATCAATCGTCTAACGGGCAAATTTCTGAAGTGCCGCCTCGCGAAGCCAAGGAGAAAGTGACACGTGAAAAAGAGCTGACAATACGGGATACGACGCTGCAGACAAAAACGACGCTAATCATGCCGACGGCCACGCCGAAAATCGCAGCACGTCTCAATCATATCCTACAGCCTACCTAATATAGCCCGAAATTCAAATTGCTCTCCAACGGCTTCTTGATTTCGAGGTCTATAAAATGGGATCATTCTTCATTTTGAAGAAGAGGTTCAACAAGTGAAAAACGCAAGAACAAACACGGAGACATCGCAAAAGAAGCTAAAGCTATAGCAAATCTCCACTTAAAAGAACACTACATCTAAAGATTATTCTTAGAGTGTTCATCCCATAGTTCTTAGCAAGAAATCCTATCCACTAGCATTTTGGCTATCTAAAACACCAGGATAGATTTCCAGTTGGAACCCTCAATCATTCTTTACCCAAACGCAAGTTAGGTCAAGTTTGTAGAGTGAGAACTCATTAAACATCTCGGTTATCCTCTTTGTAGGATATAAGTCCTGCTGGTTACGTTGTAGAGTGGGAACTTGATAAACATCTCGGCTATCCTGAAAAGGATATAAGTCCCGTAGGTTAAGCTTGAGTGGGAACTCGGTAAACATCTCGGCCATCCTGAAAAGGATATAAGTCCCGCAGGTTAAAGTAGGTTAAGGTTCCCCTGTGTTAAGGGAAGAGTGGACGTAGGATGGGTTTTGTCCAAACCACTATAAAACGTCTTGTGTGCATTTACTAGCTTTCTTATCGCTTTACACAAGTCACACAACTGAGTTTAAACTGCATACATAGTCTAAAGTTAAAGTTCAGTCTGCACCAAGCAACTGATCTGATCAGTCTGACACTTCAGTCAACTGGTTAAAAACTAACTTAAGAATCTGATTGATAAAACTGATTTTTCACACGGGTAAAAACAAGCTTCCGCACCATTCAGTTAAACTGACAGATATCAAACTGATCTGCCCTCAGGCACTCAGTAAGATTGAACATCAGTCTAAACTGATACACTAGCACTCTGATCGGGTAATCTGCAGTTCACACCTGATCCGCACGAAAAGTTTTGGAAGTCTATTCACCCCTCCCCTCTAGACTTACACCCTCACAAAACCCTTTCGGGACCTACAGTAATATCAAGCCTACTTGCTGTGAGGTATAGCAGTGATCTAATGATCCCTCTATAATCAGTATGGTTAACTGATTTGCCTTCAGGATCAGGATCCATCATGTAGTTAGTATTCATAGAAATCCTAACTGCATTACAATGTTGTACACCATACTTAGCAATCAGATCTCTGGTGTACTTTCCCTGATTGATGAATAATCCTTCCTTAGATTGCTTGACTTGAAGTCCCAGAAAGAAATTCATCTCCCCCATCATTGACATCTCAAACTTTCATTTCATCAGAGTAGAAAACTTCTCACACATCTGATGATTAGGAGATCCAAATATGATGTCATCCACATAAATCCAAACTAGTAAGATATCTTTCCCATCTTCTATTCTGAACAAGGTTCTATCAACTGTACCTTTGGTAAAACCATGATAACTAAGAAATTGAGAAAGGGTATCATACCATGCTCTGGGTGCTTGCTTCAGACCATACAAGGTTTTCCAGAGCCTGTAAACTTGGTCATTCTGACAAAAGCCAGGAGGTTGTTCCACATAAACCTCTTCTTTAAGCACACCATTCAGAAATGCACTCTTCACATCCATTTGATAGACTGTGAATTTCATGTGAGCTGCATATGAAAGAAACAATCTAATGGCTTCTAGTCTTGCAACAGGTGCAAAGGTTTCATCATAGTCCAAGCCTTCTTCTTGGGAATAACCTTGTGCAACTAGTCTTGCCTTGTTTCTTACAATAATGTTGTTCTCATCTCTCTTGTTCTTGAACACCCATTTAGTTCCAATCACATTGTGCCTCTTAGGTCGGTCCACGCTCCCAAACTTCATTCCTTGTAAACTGATTCAGCTCTTCTTGCATAGCAATAATCCAAAATGAATCTTGAAGAGTTTCTTCAATCTCAGTAGGTTCTTTCTCAGATAGGAAGCAGCGGAATAAAGCACTTTCACCATGGAACCTTCTTGTTTTAACTCTTTCAGATATATCACCCACAATCTGACTTGAGGGGTGACTATCCAACCATGTTCTCCTGCATGTTCCGCCTTTAGTAGTATCCTCAATATCAGAAATGTTAGGCTCAGGTAGTTCATTAAACTCAGAGAACAACAAAAAAAGGAGAAAGAGAATCATCTTCCTTAGGGGAAATTCCATTCAGAACATTGTCAGTGACATTTGTTCCCCCTTGGTTGATAGATTCAAAATTTGCCTCAACTGTGACCACATCTTCATCTGCATTACATACCTGAGTCTGAACTGGGGTTTGTTCAGATGGGTGAACTTCAGTGTGTTTGTTTTCCTTCAGTGGAGAACTATCATTCTGAGTTTCACCAGCCTGACTATCTTCATCCTGATCTTCTTTATCAGAGTCTGACTCACTCCATTCAAAGAATATGATTGGCTTCTTCTTTTTTTCAGGCTCAGAGGATGGTTTGGTATTCTTCTTCAGGCTAAGTCTGGTGATCCTCTTTGTTAAGTCTCCTGAGTCATGTTCCTGTTTCTTCAAAACACAAGTAGATTCATCAAAAACAACATGAGGTGTTTCTTCCACAATAAGGGTCCTACAGTTGTAAACTTTGAAGGCTTTACTGACTTCAGAATATCTCAAGAATATCCCTTCATCAGCTTTGCTATCAAAAGTTTTCAACTAATCTTTACCATTATTGTGTATGAAACACTTACAACCAAACACACGAAAGAAAGAGACAAGAGGGTTCCTTTCATTCCACGGTTCATATGGTATTTTTCCTTGGTTCTTTGTCAGCATGGATCTGTTCTGAGAGTAGCATGCAGTGTTGACTGCTTCAGCCCAAAATCTCTTAGGAATGTCAGCTTCAGTAATCATTGTCCTTGCAACTTCTTTCAGAGTCCTATTTCTTCTTTCAGCAACACCATTCTGTTGTGGGGTCCTTGCAGTTGATGTTTCATGAGCTATCCCATTTGCTGTACAATAATCAAATATAATATGGTTGATAAAGTCAGTGCTTTTATCTGATCTGATTTTGACCACACTCAAATTCTTTTCATTACTGAGTCTTTTCAGTAATTCAGGCAGTTTTGTCTGAGTCTCTTTCTTACTGAGTAAGAATATGACCCAAGTATATCTAGAGTAGTCATCAACTACCACAAGTGTATATTTCCTGCCATTATTGCTCACAGGTGTTACTGGACCAAAAAGATCCCTATGTAACAATTGAAGTATTCTATCAGTAGACACTTCTACTTTACTTTTGAATGATGCTCTGATTTGTTTGCCTTTCTGACAAGCATCACACACATTATCTTTACTGAATACTTCATTGGGTAACCCCCTCACAAGTGCTAATCTTGCAAGTTTGTTTAGTATTTTTAAGTTCAAGTGATTCAGTCTTTTGTGCCATAACCAACTGGTTTCAGTGGCTTTCTTAGCAACTAAACATGTATCCATAGGAGTCAGTCTCCAATCAGTAAGATACACATTTCCTTTTCTAGTGCCAGTCAGTAATACTTGTTGTGAAATGTTATCTTTCACATATCACAAGTTCTTTGAGAATTCAACACTGAATCCTTTATCACATGGTCTCAAAGACTAAGCCGGGATCAAGAGCTCTGATGGGCCCGATTTTGCCTGCTCCAACTTCGTGAGGATTTGTGAAGAAATACATGGCGTTGGTCAGTGTTCTTCCAATGTTGTTCGAGATGGATGCTGCAACAACAGAGCAGAATAGAGAGAAAATCAGAGTATGAGCACATTTTCCCTCAATGACAACAATATTTAGTTAATAGGCATATTTACTTTTGACTTAATTATAATTTTAACTGAACTTTTAGAAAATTGCAAAAAAATATCACTGACTCTAACATCTCAATTGCAATTGACACACAAAATAGTTTTAGCTCTGACCGAAATGCAAACGACGTTGCTTTGGTTTGATAGACTCAATAGTAAGTTTGGGAGATACAAAAGGTATTTCAAAGATAACAAGTACAGGAACATGAACAACTCTGATGGTGGGGACAAGTCTACTGAGAAGAAGAAGGACCACAAATCTGAAGGATCCTCATCTAGAAAGAAGGACTCAAAATCCAAGGAAGAGAGTGAACAGGATGATGATACCAACAGATGCTATAATTGCAAGAAGAAAGGTCACTTCCAGTATGACTGCCCTGAGTTGAGCTCCAAAGAAAGAAAGGAGAGGCAAGCCAAAAGAGACAAAAAGTACTCAAGCAAGAATGCTATGGTTGCTGAAGAAGAACATAGTGAAGAAGAATCTAGCTCTTCAGAAGAAATGTTCTCAGATAGTGATAGTGATGATGTCTGCTTTGTTGCTATTGAAGAGGTAAATTCTTCTACCTCTGTTGCTGCTCCTACACAAGCACCTGAGTTGTCAAGTTCTTCTGTAACCAATAATTTTGACCTGATGAGTTCTTTTGAGAATCTGATGAAGGATTATTCTGTGTTTCAAGAACTGTTCATTGAAACTCAAGAGCAGAATGAGGAACTGATTGCTGACAATCTTAAGTGGAAAAAAATATTCTTGCTATATTTCCAAGAGATATTTTCGAAAATTTGTGGCCAAAAAGGAAGAAAAGATTGTCTTGATTTTCTTGTAGATATTTTATGGAAAGAGATAATTATTGTAGGAATACATAATTATCCCATAAATTCAAGAAGTCAAATCTTGACTCCTTTAGGCTTGTAATTTTTTAAAATTATGAGGTAGAAGAGGGGAAGAGATTTTTATGGAAATTTTAATTAAGGAGAAAAGAATATAGATGATATATTCAAGATTTCTTGGAGACCAAGAAAAGATTTTCTTCCTTATATTTTTGACCTAAAATTTCGACCACCTCCTCCCTATTTATAGGGGATGAGCTCTTCATTCCCAAGTGTAATTCCATGTGTTGGAAATATTAGAAATCCACAAAGGTGGTAGCAAAATATTTAATTTCTCTCCCATTAAAATCGTTCGTTGAAATCTTCCCACCGGATAGCGTTCGTAGACTTTGGGTATATATTTGGGAAGGCTCTTGGGTTGATTCATCCGTTTGATTCTTCAAGAGGTTAGTAATTCTGTAACTCCTAGTTCCGCATTTTTAGGATTTACGTGAATTATGTGTACGCATGTTGTTTATTATTATGTTGAATTTATTTAGGATTAATTCATGTTAGTAATTAACTGTTTAATTTAAATATGTATTTAAATAATCACCTCGAATAGATCCGGGCACCCCGATATTCCCAACAGATAGAAGTAATATCCCTTAATTTCCTCAGGATATCCCACAAATTAACCTTTTTCACCTTTGGATTCCAACTTGTCGGTAAGCATCCCTTTCACAATCACAGGGCAACCCCATGTTTGATATGTGTAAAAGTTGGCTTCTTGCCACGTCATAGTTCATATGGTGTATGCTCAACCCATTTAGATGGAATCCTATTCAGAATGTAAATTGAGGTTTGTAACGCATATCCCCATAAGAATATCGGAAGACAGGAAAAGCTCATCATGGACCTCACCATGTCTAACAGGGTTTGGTTTCTTCTCTCGGACACACCGTTCATCTGAGGTGTTCCGGGAGGAGTCCATTGTAAATGAATTCCATGTAACTTCAAGTAATCAGTGAATTCATGGCTAAGGTATTCACCTCCTTGATCTGATCGAAGAGTCTTGATACTCTTACCAAGTTACTTCTCTACTTCAGCCTTAAACTCTTTGAATTTCTCAAAAGATTTGAATTTGTGTTTCATAAGATACACGTATCCGTATCAAGAGAAATCATCAGTAAAAGTGACGAAGTAGCCGAAGTGACCCCTAGCTAGAGTGGGCAATGGTCCACAAACATCGTTGTAGATCAACTCTATAACTTCTTTGGCATGCACCCCTTTCCCAGAAAAGGGTCTGTTGATCATCTTGCCCATGAGATAAGATTCAAAATTACCATAAGACTCAAATTCGAATGGGGTTAAGTAGTCTAACTTTCTTAACCTTGCAATTCTTTTCTCGTTTATATGATCAAGTTCTACAATGCCATAAGTAAGTCGGGTTTTCATGATTACTAAGTTTGAGTCTTTTATTTTGTATATTAAGAGCATCGTATCCACAATGCAACAAATATATGTTGCTAGTAATAGAAAGAACTAGATGACCATCATTAAGTTCCAATCTAAAACCAAAGGGTAAGTCTAACATATAAGTTCCCACACGTTCAGCAGCAACTCTTGCTCCGTTTCCATGTGTAAGACGACTTCACCCGCCCTAACTGTCCTATGAGACATGAGCCTTTTCACATCAGTGCAAATGTGAGAGCCACATCCGGTATCCAATACCGAGCAGTTAGCTTTATTAGTGGACACGCTTATCTTAATAACAAACATACATATTCTAGTGCTAGAAGCACCTAGTGTCTTTCTTTTAGCAACCAAAACCTTACATTTAGCGCTATTAGTGGACATATTTATCTTAATAACAAACATACATGTTCTAATGCTAGAAGCACCTAGTGCATTCCTTTTAGCAACTAGAACCTCATAGTCCTTCTTCCAGTGTCCTCTTCTACTTACAGTAGAGGCACACATCCTTGTTTACCCGCTCTTTCTTTTGAACACCATCTTAGTTATAGTGAACTCAAAACTCTTGAGCACGTTATGAAGTTTAGGCATGGTTGCGTCCGTCTTATTCATATTGTAGTTCACAATGAAGCTAAAATATGAATTCGGGAGCAATTGGGGATAGTATAGATTAAAACGTTGGTCTTTTAGCTCAAAGCCTAAATTACCAAGTTTTTCAATTAGGTCTATCATCTTAAGCACATGAGGTAAAATCTTCTCTCCTTTAGCTAACCGGCATTTGAACAAATCTCTCATCACTTCATAAATCTCATAACGAGATTTAGAATCAAAGAGATCCTTCAGATGCTTGAGCACTAAGAAGGGACCCATTTTTCTCATGTTGCCTATGTACATCGGGAATCATGCCTAGCAACATCACATACTGAGTCTGGGAAGCACCCTCTTGATGCTTCTTCTGAGGTCCTATGTCAAACGTGGCTACCTCAGAGTACCAGCTTTAAGGGTAACCGGGATAGGCGTGTCCAACACGTACTCAATCTTTTCTTGCCTTAGCACCAAACACATGTTATGGTGCCAGTCTAGAAAATTTGGCCTAGCCAATTTGTTTGTTTCCAAAACACATCTCAATAACAGTTATACATTGCAACTAACCAAGAGAAATGAAATAAAACGGGAATTAAAACATATAATTCCTATGATCAATACTCAGCAATCAAAATAAACATGGAATTTCTTTTGTGTTTATTTTATCTCCATTATTTTCACATACTTAACGACCTCATCGGAAAAGTACGAATTTATATCTAATATAAATCATAATGGACTAGGATCCACATTACTACTATTATAATCCCAGCGAGGGCTGAATATCACAATAGCATAACATGTAGGTCTCTAAACCAATTGCAAACTGCAACTCCTAGTTTGTCGAAAACCTAGTTCGACTGATGTCCCTTACCCTTTGTCCCCGCGAGGGCGAGTTAAACAAAGTTAAGTTGGTTTACAACCATCAAGCGGCGACATTACATGTCCCTATAAAATTCCTATTAGATGTAGATCCGAGCAAAAGACGAGGGCCTTAAATACTCATTGGAACGAAATCTCCGGTTTACTTTTAACTTTGATGGAAGACATCTTATCAAATTAATGAGAAAACCGTATTTTAGTGAAGAACGGTTTTAAAGAAAACGGGGTATTAATTGCTTAATCGAGATCCAACATGTTAATCTACATCACATTTGAGCAATTATTGGGCACCGCCTACCTAAACATGATTTACATGTGCTAACATTTATATGGACGCCGTCTACCCAAATGCGGACGTAAAAGCGTTAACAGAATATAAAACACTTTAACCAAGTGGGAATTAATAACTCGTTCAATCCTTTAAACCATAATTTTAAAATCCAATTTTAAAATTGAGTTTAATAATTAAATTCATTATTAATATTAGCCTTTTAATTAATCCAATTAATTAAGTCCGTCATTAGTCCAACTAATACGTTTTTATTAAAACCCAAATTTTATTAATTTCAACAAATTAAATCCAATTTAATTTTAATTAATATATATATGGGCTCAAGTGCAATTTCTAAAATTTACACGGAGGGGCCTGTTTGAAATCCAATTTGCAAAACAGCCCCTCCCTCATCACTGCCCAGAAAACCGTCTCTCCATTCGGGACAACCGAAATCAACAATTCAACCTCAGTTCATCAGAATTAATCCAATTAATCATATGAACAGTCAATTAAAATTTCAGATCATCTAGGTTAATCGAAATAGTCCAACCAAATCAGACAAATCATGGTGCCAAAAACCCAAAACAGTCTGTACTATTTTACAAAATTACAGACGTGAAGCAGTAGAGTGTGTGCACTCGAGTCACCGCTGCCGCTAGGCGCGCGCGGGTGACTCGATGCCGTAACCCCAAATTGGAAACCGTAACTTCGTCAGAGGTCAAACCAGAGATGAAGGAAGACGGGTTAGGAACGTGGGGAGGAGCGTCGCGAAGCATCGAAGATCGGTAGACGAAGAGACGAAGCAAAGCGGTGACGTTCCGTCGTGAAACACGTCGAACCAGAAGCATAGTCATTAAAACAATGATGCCGTTGCCGAGGATGATGAATCGCGACTCAAGCCGTGCCGAATCGCATCGAATCGTGTCAAGCCACCGCGGGTCTAACCCATTTATGTGTGACCCATAAGCCCTCATATATCGAGCGATTAGTCAAACTAACGGTCTTAATTGAACCCTAGACAATATATCAGACATTCTCAATATATGAGGTACGTTGCGAGGAAATGTGCAACTACCTGTAACTGAAACATGGGCTATTACGATTTCCTCCTTTCATTCACGAATACTCGATTAAGTCTTGAACCTGATGAAGTGTCTATTCAAATAACTTAATCAATTTATCTCTAATCACTAATTGATCACTTATTTGACACTTAGCCACAAAGTCTAAGTTGACGTCCATCGGCCGATGACTTTGATCCAATTATGATGAGAAGATGAGTATTCTCTCTAAATCCACATTGAGGAATGAATCATATTCTTGGCTCAACTACCACACACATGCACTTCGTGATGAACCCAATCCAAGCTATATCTACCCATGGAAGGGTGCAAGCGTCGGTCATGGTCAAAGTTCATCATCCCACACATGTCGTGCGTATTGACCTCAAGTCAAATGAGTATCGCATCACTCCCACTAACCGAGACACCCGTAGACACATATAGTAGAAATACATCAAACGGTTTCTTGGATGGGTATACCAATACCCTCTAAGGTATTTGTGCATCCATCATGAGATACCTAGTATCTCGTAGTAAGTGAGATCTTACTACACTCTCTAAGAGTATGATGCAGATCGCAAACAAATCTCCATTGCATCATCAATATCCCATTCTTGATGATCCTTGATCGGAGTTATTTGAGAATCATGTTTAAGTCATCTGAGTTCTCACAACCTCAACGACAACAATGACTCATGGGAATACTTGTATGAATAAATGTAAACAATCAAACATAATATTCAAACAAGCGTATTGCCATACATTAATATTAAGTTAACTATAACATTAATTCAAACTGAATATCATCAAGTATTATGTCCTTACAATGGATTGTCTCTAGGACACTAACACTAACACACGATTCTCTGTATTAATTTAGCGATTGTCATGTAATTAATATTATTGCCAAGATATAAGACATCGAAGTCGCAAGGATTCTCTTCCCAGCATAAGTCAAAGCAATAATTATTAATCACACACAATCCTTATTAAGTGACAGAGATTAAGAAATCAACAACCACTGAGGTCTAACTCTTCATCCCATAAGTCAGTAAGGAAGAGTTTATCCTCTCTGTAGGTCCGCTTCAGTGCAACAAATTCACTAGTGTAATCTCTCGGTCAAGACAAGTTAATCTGAGCCTTATACATCAATCTTTTACCAATAGATTGTTCAGATCTATCTAAGTTGTAAAACATGCACTCGTTTACAAGAGACTATTAATTTGATCTTTTGTGATCTGGTATCACCACATTTTTTTTATGAACAGTTTGCAGTAAATATATATAACATTCATTCATATTTAATGCAACAGTGATAAATAAATTATTCAGTAAATAAGTGTTTAATACATAGGTTATATAAAGTAAAAGCATACTTTCACGTATAACCCCAACAATCTCCCACTTATACTCAAAGTCTGCTTTTAAGTATACTACAACATATCTAATGTATTACTACGTGACATCAAATGTCACCTACACTAACCTAATAACATTTCTCCCACTTATACTCAAAGCAGATTGACAACGCACTTGACACCCATTCTTTCCACATGTCTCTCGAATGTACACAAAGGCAGACCCTTTGTGAATGCGATCTTTGTCACCTTTATATCCCCTCTCTTAACGATTTCTCGTATAAGATGATATTTTCTTTTAATGTGTTTGCTGGCCTTGTGGGCTCTTGGTTCCCTTGAATTCGTAACTGCTCCGGCAATATCATAGAACACCGTGATAGGGCTGTGCAAATTTGAAACTACGTTCAAGTCCACTAAGAAGTTCTTGAGCCACACAACTTCTTTTGCTGCTTCACAAGCAGCTACATATTCGGCTTCCATGGTAGAATCTGCGATGGATTTCTGCTTAACGCTTCTCCATGTTACAGCTCCTCCTCCCAGACAAAATACACTGCCCGAGGTAGATTTTCTGGAATCTACGTCTGATTGAAAATCTGAGTCCATGTATCCCACTGGAAATAAACTGTATGACTAATAAACCAACATTCTATCCCGAGTTCTCTTCAGATACTTCAGAATATTTTTAACAGTAGTCTAGTGTTGATTTCCTGGGTTACTTTGATATCTTGCTACCATGCCAACGGCGTAGCAAATATCCAGCCTCGTACATAGCAATGCATACATAAGGCTTCCTACTGTCGACGCATAAGGAATATCTCTCATGTCATCTATCTCCTTCTGTGTCTTAGGGCACATATCTTTGGATAGATGGATTCCATGTCTGAAAGGTACAAAACCTTTCTTGGAATTCTGCATACTGAAACACTTCAAAACTGTTTTGACAGTCATACCCTTACATCTGACAAAACCTTTACATCGTTTCCGATGAGCAGAATATCATCTACGTATAATACTAAGAATACCAAGGCAGTTCCGTCACACTTCTTATACACACAAATCTCGAACTCATTTTGATCAAACCAATAAGATTTAATTACCTGATCAAAATATTGGTTCCAAGCACGAGATGCTTGCTTTAATCTGTAAATTGGACGTCTTGAGCTTCCAAACAAGATGCTCTTGGACTTTCGCAACAAAACCTTCGGGCTATTGCATATAGATTTCCTCATCAAGACTTCCATTCAGGAAAGCTATCCTGACATCCATTTGCCAGATCTCAAAATCTAGATGTGCAGCTATTGCCAAGAGAATACGGATGGACTTAAGCGTAACTACAGGCGAAAAGGTTTCCTCATAATCGATACTCTCTTTCTGAGTATATCCCTTTGCCACTAGCCTAGCTTTAAAGCTTTCAACCTTCTCCTCCTCTTTTCCTCTTGTAGACCCACTTGCATCCAATGGGTTTTACCCCATTAGTGGTTCAACTAGCTCTCATACTCGATTATGATCCATCGAGCCCATCTCGGCTTTCATTGCAGTTTGCCAGGATTCTGCATTCTTGTCTTGGACCGCCTTCTTGTAGGACCAGGGGTCTGATTCATTATCCCCGGGGACTAAATCCGAAGATTCTCCTATCCCCATGAATCTCTCAGGTTGTCGGACAATCCTCCCACTATGATGAGGTTCCGGTTGTGTTGGTGTGACGCTTTGTATGTCAACTTGTACATTTGGTATTGGAGTTTGCCCTCTTAATTCATCTAAGGTAATCTCACTTTTAGGCTTTCTATTGTTCATATAGTCTTCTTTCAAAAATCTAAAGTGTGTACTAATTACAACCTTTTGATCTTCGGGACCATATAACATACACCCTTTTGTTCCCATGGGATATCCTATAAATAGCCTTAACTCTGAACGTGCATCCAACTTACCAACTTCCTTGTCTAGTACGTATGCCGGACACCCCCAGATTTTCACGTGTCTCAGATTGGGCTTGAACCCGGTCCACAATTCTCTTGGGATTTTAGGAACCGATTTGAATGACACTAAGTTCAGAATATAAGTCGTTGTTTCCAAGGCGTGACCCCAAAACGATTTGGGTAGATCTGAATAACTCATCTTTGACCTGACCATTTCTAAAAGTGTTTTGTTTCTTCGTTCTGCAACACCTTTTTGTTGAGGGTTCCGGGTGCAGTCAACTGGGATACATTTCTCTTGTCTGACAAGTAGTTCAAAAACTCATCGCTGATGTATCTGCCTCCACGATCAAATGTAACCGAACCTTGAGTAATCATAGATAAAAGTTACAAAATACTCATAGTCACCTCTAGCTTTGGTTGACATTGGACCACACACGTTAGTGTGAACGATTTCTAACACTTCTGTGGCTCTATTCCCCTTGGCTCCAAATGCCCTCTTGGTCATTTTACCCTCTAAACATAATTCGCAAGTTTGAAATGGTTCTGGCTATAGGTCCGTTGATGAACCATCTTTCACCAAGCTTTGAATCATATTCAAATTAATATGACCTAATCTGAGATGCCAAAGAAGTGTTTCGTTCACGTTTTCTGAATGTTTTCTTTTATTGCTCGAAATAATCGATGTGTTATAAGATGCATTTTGTGAGTGGTGTGCACAATTAATAGTATAGAGATTGTTCTGCAAAGTTCCATGACAGATAAACACATCGTTACGAAAAACAATAACTTGTTTATTAAAACAAACAGAATATGCATCAGAAAATAGTTTAGAAACTGAAATCAGGTTTCTCCGAATGAACATAGAGAACATCTTTCAAAACTAAAATTTTGTCTTCAAAAGACAGGTGCACGTCTCCCACTGCTTCAGCTGCCACTCTCGTAGCATCGCCAGTGTGTTGAGGATCTCACTCCCACTTAGTTGTCGGGTCCGCTTGAACCCCTGTAAAGTGAAACAAACATGATCAGTGGATCCCGTATCCACTGCCCACGAATGGGTAGCATACACCGCTAAGCAAGTTTCAACAACTAGTGCATGAGAATTACATTTCTTCCCATTCCCCTTGGGTTTGGAACAGGCCGACCTCCAATGTCCTTTCTCGGACCGCAATTAAGCATTTTCGTTTGTCGGTCTTCTTCTCAACACATCTTAATGTCATTTTCTATGAGAACAAATTATGTGTGGCTATCTGACTCGTTTTACGATTCTAGTGAGCAAAGAATTCGTTAAGATCTATCATAATAGCTGCAATGGTTTCCAAGTCCTGGTGTTGGTGTCACAACACATCTGACATTGAAGTCAAGATGATACACTTAGCCATATCATTGGATCTTAACTATTGCTTATGATATTCCTTATCTTTCTCACATTCGTAGTCTTAACGAGTCTAGGTTTGTCAAGGACGAACTTTATGCGATTGCATGGTCAAGACAATATATAATTTCCAATCGACATAGTTTCCTATATAATTCTATTTACTTAAAGTATATTAAACAGTGGAGTAAAAGGTTGTGACACGCTGAACTGAAATAAATAACTATTGTATAAGCACAAAGTATCACATAGTTTTGATCACATTATTCATATCAAAATCTCAAATCAATATGAATATGTATCAGTCGACATCTCAAAACAGTTTAAATAGTCCACGTGGGGTGAACTGTCTAATTAAACACATTCAAGCAGGTTACAAACAGGAACAGTTACAATCCTTTAATACAAAATTAATAGTTCGGCTCCCACTTCACCATATAAAAATTGACAGGGACCCCGGTGGAGTGCACTAATATCAATTTTTATACCTAAGTAATAACCATGATTAAATACAGGATTACTAGTTCATTTTTAGCAAGCCACTCGTGGGGAGGGTCAATACCGCAACTTAGTAATAATCCACAATCATCCTTTTGGGGATTTATTCATGTGAAATCTATCTTTTGGCTGTTCCCAGGGGGAAATTTCTCCAAAAGAATTCACAAATAAATAAATCATGAAGTTCAAAATTGACTTAATTTTATTATTGTCAATTAATAAAACACACTTAGTAATTTTCGAAAGTGAGATTTCTTTAGACAATTCAAATAACATGCAAACACATTAACAAAGAATAATGCATGAAATTAAAACATCCATCAAGACAAAATAAATTAAGTTGGACACATATATCCAATTGTCATGGTTTAAGTTTTATGCCTTGATCTTGAGAAATTGTCCTCTTTGTAGCCTTCATCGTTCGTCTCAAAAGGCTCCCACTCGACTGCAACAAATTCTTTAAAACGTCCTCCATCAAGGTTCGAGACGACGTCTGGCAACGGGTAGCTCACGATCCGGAACACGTGTCCACAGCGCACGCCCACTTCCATACCGGCCATCCTAATCGCCCGTCGCCCGACAACTTTAGCATGCGTAAGCGTCGCATATGGGCGGATCCGCGCGCGCCCGCTTGATGTCGCGCCCGCCATCTCCCGCGTCCGTGCGCACAGCAGCACGCATCCGCATGCCTCTAGCCATCCACCTCTGCACCCGCACGCGCACGTACCCGCGCACGCCTAAGCACGCGCACGTGCTCGTACGCGTCCGCTTCGCCCTACGCCAAGCTCCGCCCAGCACTCGGCCACGCCCTGGCCTGTGCCAGCATGCGTCGTGCACGTCCAGCCTGCCCCGTCCGCGATC
The DNA here is from genome assembly GCA_037126765.1 of Stenogyne calaminthoides. Classification (NCBI taxonomy): domain Eukaryota; kingdom Viridiplantae; phylum Streptophyta; class Magnoliopsida; order Lamiales; family Lamiaceae; genus Stenogyne; species Stenogyne calaminthoides. The sequence continues at coordinate 6,185,820 of JBBCBC010000024.1, read as the reverse complement.
GCCTAGCACGGCGTGTGGTTGCTAGGCCTTTGGCCTAGCCCGCGCACGTGCCTTGGCTCGCATATGTCCGGACACTTGGTCGTCCGTCTTTAATTCTTCGTCTCCATCTTTGTTTTCGATCCGGTTACAATTTATTTACAAAAATATCTAAACTAGTCTATTACATTGATCAAATCAAATAAATCTTAATCTACTCGTGGATTTTCTCACGAGGCAAAATGAATTCGAACTAATCGAATTAAAAACCACTAATTATTTGCAGGTAAATAAATGTTCATTAAAAACCATGACAACTGGATACCTGCAAAATAGATCTAACAATTCTACTAACCAATTTCAAATTTAATGAACAATAATTTAAATTACAGTTTAAACGATCAGAGCCCGAAACCAGGGCTCTGATACCAGTTGTTGGGATACGTTATGCCAGGATCTATTCGGAATGAACTTAAAACATAAATTTAAATTACCGTTTATTACTAACATGAATTAATACTGTATTAATTCACATAATAATCACACCAACAACATCATGCAAACAATAATCACGTAAAAGTCCTAGCATGCGGAATTTCTAGGAGTTTTATGTAAACTTACCCGTTTGAGTGACAGTTTCTGAGACAGACAGGATCAGGTATCTGGAAACCAACCGAAAGTCCTTCTCAAGTATTCCCTAGCCGTCGTTCAATAACTTTGGTGGGAGGTTCTCCGATGAACAATTATAAACAAACAAAAATAAATATTTTGTTGCACCACCTTTGTGGATTTCTAATTTTTTCAAGACTGGAATTATGTTGGGGGTGGAAAATTCATCCCCTATTTATAAAGATAGAGGTGGACAAAAATTTAGGGCTTTATTGGCTCATGGGAAATTTCCTCGTATCTTCTTTTAAGATACAATCTTGAATATATCCCATATATTCTATTTCCCAAAATAAATCCCAACAAAATCTTCTCCTCTATTTTATATGTAATTTTTGAAAATAATTATTGGCCCCGGTGCAAACGAGTCTTACACGTGTATGGGGGGGGGAATACACGTGTTCAGTGTTTTTAAAACTTTTCTTACTAAGGTCAGCTTGGGTCAGGTTGTCCTGATGATTTGGTCCTGAGAAGCACAAATCTCTCTGAGTCAAAGTCAATCTGAGACAGTGATCCTAAGCTGCTTTCAGATACCTTATATAATCCCAACTGAGTCCTGAGTTTTCAGAGATCCTGAGTTGCTTGGATCAGATAACTAACTTACTGAACCCTTAGAAGAGTAAGTTTAGTTTGGTAACTATCTGTTCTAGCTACTCAGATGTGCGGAATTTTTGGCCCTTAGTTTATACTCGTTTTAAGCTTTTGCTGAAAACCTTCCTTTAATGGAATAGTGATTAGGCTGTGATTCAATTTATATGCAACTTTCAGTGGATTGATTCCAACTGAAATATCAGTGAAAATATGCTTTCAAGACAAAGTAATGCAACCGATAAATCAAGCAAAACAGAAAGCAAAGACCACAGCAGATTATAGTGATTCAGAGACTCAAGCTCCTACGTCCACTCTCCCTGATCTTTTCAGAGAAATTCACTAATCACTTCCTAAGGCTTTCTGAATACCTCTGTAGTTTACTAACCTTTCTAATTTTGAGCTTTCTGACTACCTCTGTAGTTTACTAACTCAAAACTCACACAAGCTTTCTATCTATCCAAGATAGATTACTCACTTCTCCTCTAGAGCTTTCTGACTACCTCAATGTAGTTTACTCACTCTTTACAACTCCAATCTCACCAACAATCACACTCAAACTACCTTACAAAGGGTTTGGGGTTTCTTGGTTGGTTTCCAACTAGGATGAGATATCCTTTACAATAAAGAACAATGCAAAGGCTAGGATATCTCGACTAAGCTTTGGATATATCTTATCAAGCTAGGCTTAGTGGAATGAGCTCTCTTCGATTTAAAGCACTTGGGAAATTCTCAATTTTTCGAGTGCTTCAACTTGCAATAATAAGTTTGAGCTCTTGAGTTGCTTACAAATTTCCCGTAACCTTTCAATGAAGAAGGTCACAAGTATTTATAGGCATACACCAAGGTCACTCTTGAAAAACTATCCGTTGGAGAGATAGCTTCGTGAGTTTCCTCTTATGGTGTGTGAGGAACGGCTATATTTAGGGTTTGACACTCCCTAACACGTTTTAGGCAATAGCCTTTCATGTAGCCGGTCTTCACTTTTTGCAGTCTGGAACTTAGTAATTCTGACATCTTTTTCATTGACTTTGTCATTTGTCGATTGTCGATATGGTGCGATGTTGTCTTCCTCTTTTTGACTTTTGTCTCGGTTTAAAGGTAGACAATTCAACGGCTCTTTTGGTTACAATCTCTGAGTTGATATAACCTTAACAATACTTTGTCTTAGTTCCTTTTGTCTGCATTTGAATGTCTTGGGCAATATCTATTTTTCTAAGGAATCGCGATCTTACCGATTATTGAATCGCCGGATAGATATTTTTGATTGCCTCGGAACATTGAGTTTATCTTTGAGCATTTGATACATTCTTGAGTCTTGATAATTACGTGCCTTGATATTCTTGATCTTGATTCTTGATCTTACATCTTACGAGTCTTGAGTCTTACGAGTCTTGACGTCTTATGAGTCTTGGCGTCTTACGAGTCTTCATAGATATCTTGGACCGATATATTGAGTCTTCATCTTTGAGTCTTGATTCTTGATTTCATCTTGAGTCTTTAGTATCTCAGTTTAACACTGAGTCTTTAGTATCTCAGTTTCATACTGAGTCTTTCAGTATCTCAGTTTCATACTGAGTCTTTCAGTATCTCGATTTCATCTTGAGTCTTGATATCTCGATTTCATCGAGTCTTTCGGTTTCATATTTGAAACTTTCGGTTTCTTGAAACTTCATCGAGTTCTTCATAATCTTCAGATCCTAACCTGATCTATATCTGCTGACTATACATTTTGCAGATAACATCCTGAATACTCTAAAACTGAATCCTGACTCAACTATCAAGATTATTCTGAACATGTCATACTCAAGGGTTTTGGGATTTAATTAAATCATATCTTTATTAAATTCATCTCCCAACAATTTCCCCCTTTTTGATGATGCCAAAACCTATCTTGTTACAAACATTAACCTATACTCAGGTTTCAGTTTATCCTATTACAAGATTGGTCAAATTTTCAACAATTTCCCCCATAAATAATGAGTCTCCCAACAATTAATCTCCCAACAATTTCTTCAGTAAAGAATCTCTTTAAAGGATTCATCACCAAATACTTAATTTCCTAACAATTAATTCAGAGACAATCATTCAGGCATATCAAAATTAAAAGGCATGTAAATAAGATAATGAGATATTATCTTTTGAGAATAAATGATAAGTTTTCATTGATGATAGGTAGACTGTTACAAGTTACAATGAATCTTATCTGAACAAAATCAAAAGGACAAAAAAAAAAGATAAATGATTACAAGAATTTTTACGAGTCTTCATCTTCATCTTCTTACGCTTCTTATTTCGGCTCTTGATTCGGCTCTTCCACCTCATAAAATGAGGACTTCAAGGTTGAACATTCCGTAATATCTTCTTTTCAGCGCATCTCTTTCTTTGATGATATCAGGATTATTCCCTGTCAGACCCAACTGAATGGCGTACTGAGATATTTCTTGAGCAATGGCTTTCTCATTCACACAGCCATTCTCCAGCCTGGGAGGAGGGTACACGTATGGACCAGGGGCGGTTATCTGCACATTTCCTTCATCCGCAAGATTTATCCATCCTTGAAGATATTTAGGATAGAAGGTCAGGAGATAGTCGATGAAAGCCTCATTCGGATTTGAGCTCTCCCCTCTCGATTCTCTGAGCACATCATAGTAGAACCAGAAGGTTCTCTTGATTTCTTCCCATGCATCGTTGAGATGGACTGGCATCCATTTGTCAACGTGCGGCCATTTATGTGCTTTAGTGTTCCCTCTCCTCTTGCTTGCGAACTTTTTGAACCCACTCCTTCTTTTCTGCTCTTCTTCTACCTTCTTTTCGATCCTTTGGTACACGTAAAAATGTAAGCGGCGACTTTCTTCGCTTGTTCAATCTGGAGTGTTTTCAGAGCGTTTCTGGTATTGAAGACCTTCTTCTTAGGCTCAACCTCAGATTCTTCAATATCCAGCATCAATTTCCTCTGAATTGGCTTAGAAGTCTTTGCTCTTTTGCCCTCAGGCTCTTTCATCGCCATAGCCTTTCTCTTGATGGGCATTTCAACACCAGCTAGGATTGTACCAATCCTTCCTCTACAGCAACTTCCTGCATTGTTTCCTCTGAAACCTGAGTGTAGACTGGCTTCTCCACCTCCTTGAACTTAAGCTTCTCAGTGGCTTCTATCTCCTTCATAGCTTCGGCAATGATCTTCTTCTCAACTTCCTTTACAACCTTGCCCCTTGAGTATGTTCCAATAAAACCACGAGATCGGCTCGTGTCTTTCCCCTTCTTGGAACCATACTCTGGCGGCTTCGGAGAGTCTTTGTGTCCATATGGTATTGTTCTTTCATTGACACTTCGCGACCTCCTCCTCGCCATCTCGATCTTGCTCCTCCTCGAGCCTTCGAGGTGGTTCTTCGCCCTGAAGAATTCTTGAGACAGATGAGCAAATTGGCTTGAGAGAGCTTCTTTGAACATGTCTATCATCTTGGCCATGAGCATTGAGCTCATCTCCTCAATAGCGTTCTTCACCAGCATCTCACTCTTCTCTACCAATCTTGCTTCTAGATTTTGAGTCTGCTCCTGATGCTTCTGCTTCAGCTCTGCATTAAGCTTAGCCTTGACCCCCTCCATCTTTTCTTCTAATTTTCCTTCCATGGAGGTCGACATGTTTGTCGAGTATCCTAAAAAGCCGCACGATTAGAAGAAGAACTCAAGCTATCAATCTTACGTGGCTTGGTTAGCCAATGCCTCCTCGATCCGAAAGCAACTTTGGTGGGATCGGCTCAACCTTCTCTAGCTTCACCATCGGCGGGTGAGATCAATCTCGGGAGTATATCGACGGTTTGTGACTCTGAGTTGTTATTCATCCCTGAGTCTCGATCAAACCGAGCTTCGGTTTGAATGGGGCTTGAGACTCGGTCTGAGTCAGGATTCACCCGAACTTGGGTGTCCACCGAGCCTCGATCCGCATATCGGACATTCTGAGTTAAAGGTAGGAACTTGAATAATCTGGCATAATTATCAATAGTGCTAAAAGTTACGAAGGCTAACTTCCGGTTTGAGGATGTTCGACAATGAACCTAATCAAGATTAGTTGAGTCTTTCTCCTTCTGAGATTGACTCTCATCATCCCCTTGTTGGTCCCCATCCTGAGATTTGTCTTTGGAGCTCGGGGAACCAACTTCAGCAATCCTCTCAGCAAGCTTCCTCTTCACAAGCTCATCAAAAGTCGAGATTTTCATCCCGAGCTTGGTTTTTTCCGAATCACGAGAATTCGGTGAGAAAAAGTTATCTCCTCGTTCCACCGGTCTTCCCCTCTGAATGAAGCAATATTGAGCATCTCCAGGAAGAGTGCGGTTGAGGATGTAGACCGATTGACCTCAATCCCGAAGAAGATGTCTTGGAGGTCGGGGAATGAGCTAAGCTTCGGGGTAGTGGTCAAGGATGAACCGTTTCCCCTTGCTTCGCCATTCGGTCTCTTGACTTCACCTTTCTTGAGCATCGGGCTCTCGAGTTCGGGGATTGGAAATTTTGAAAGATCGACTAACGGCTCATTCAGAGCTCATCAAAATTCATCGGCTCCCGAGGCTCGGCAAACTCGAGGTTTGGGCACGCGGCTCCTCGGTTTGAATCGGCTTGGTTCCGAGGTCCGAGTGGCTCCTCCTCGATTGGGAATTTTAGTTTTTGCGAGAACTGAGCGGGCATTTCCTCGCCAGAATCAACATTTTCTCGAGGCGGAAGAGTGCTTCCTCGCCAGAATCAGACTTGCTCGGAGGTCCGAGGTCCTGGAATATTTCTTGAGAGAACTTATCGTAACTAAGCGATGTCTCAAGAACCTCGAGAGAATACTTGCTCCTCGGTTTGATCGATCTCTTTGTGGTCGATCGATCAGAGACCGTAAATCTGCAGACCCATTTTCTCTGGACGAAAATCTGCGGACAGATTTCTCTGGACTGCATTTGCGGACGTAAATCAAGATACCGAATCAAACGACCCGAGAATCGGAAGAGATTTCAATAAAGAATAATAAGAAGCTGAAATCAGATCCGTTAGACACACAAAAGCAGCTGGCCAATAAGAAGACAACACACATATTGATGTGACATAAAGCTGCAAGGAAAAGTGCAAAAGGACAAAGAAAAGCTGGAAGTTATTAGTATGGATTTGAATATTACTTTCCAACGGTAATATTTAAATCCACACTATAAATACATTGCACTATCTTCAAAAGAAGAAAATGGAGGATCTGCAAAGTGAAATAAAAGCCAAATATTCAAGCAACTCCATTCATAGAACACAGAGCAAGAAATACACACATATATTCAAAAGTGTTCTACCCTAGATCTAAGCACAAATGTTATATCCTAAGCTTAGAGAGATTTTCCCATCCTTAGCATTGAGGCTAAACAAATGTAAGGGAAAATCTCAACCTAGTTGGAAACCAAACAAACCTTACCCAAATCAGTCGGTTAAGTTTGTAGGTGAGTGTGAACTCGGTAAACATCTAGCAATCCCGAAAGGGAGGGTAGGCGATCCCGTGAGGGTGATAAGTCCCGTTTGAGTGAGAACTCGGTAAACATCTAAGCAATCCCGAAAGGGAGGGTAGGCGATCCCTTAGAGGGTGATAAGTCCCGTTTGAGTGAGAACTCGGTAAACATCTGTTGGTTAAGTTGGTGCCCCAATAAGGGAAGAGTGGATGTAGGACGAGTTGTCCGAACCACTATAAAAATATGTGTGTTCTTATTTGTTTTCATATTAACTGTCATACATACTTTAGCAAATCTGCATAACACATTAAAAAAATTAAATTTAAGTCACCTCCCATTGAGATTTTACGAGTTTTAAATCGGGTTTTTCGGGACCAACAATACACATTTACTTCTCTGGGTGCCTTAGCAGTTTCCTGTGTATGAGTGCTAGCCTTAGCATGAACATGGGCTTTTGAATTTTTCTTTGGTTCAGGCCTTTTGTTCATTTGCTTTGGCTTTTGTGCAGCTGATCTGAATCTTTGTTGACTCGGGTTCAGGTAACCTTTACCCTTAGGCAAGTGTGGTTCAGGTTGCCTGTACTGAAATTTGGGTCTTTCAGTATACTGAGGACTTGGTCTCTTCAGTTGAGAATGTCTCTGCTGAGTGTTTCTCTTCTGAAGATTCCTCTGATGGTTCAGTGTAGATCCTTTCAGATTTGCATTCTTAGCCTGAGGCTTTGAAGTACTTGCCTGAAATTTTACTGAAACCATGGGTCCTTTTCCCTTGTCTACAACCTTGGGCATTTCTTCATTTTGAAGTGTGGGTGCCACTGGTTTTACAAAGATTATCTTCTTGCTACTTGATGTAGCATTCAGATGACCTTGTGAGGTTCCCCCTGGAATGTATCCCAATCCAGATTTTATAGTGACAGATCTCTGGTAACTCTGAATTTCATCTATTACTTTAGATACAGTATTCAATAGAGTTAACTTCTTATGTGCACTATCCTCACATTTCTGTAGAGTTTCATGCTTCTCAGAGAGGTCATTGAACTTAGTTCTGATCAGCTGAATCTCTTCAGTGGATTTCTCTAGTTTTTCAGTTAGGGTCACTATCAACTTCTCTTTCTCTCGAGAGTTGTACTTTTCGTAACATCCGGTTCATCAAGAGCTCCCATTAATTGAGAAGTGATTTCGGTTTTGCTAGAGTCTTTCCACTTAAGATTTTCAAACCTTGATTCCTTTATTCGCTCTTGAGTTTCATTTAGCGAGTTCTTGTAAAAACAAAGATAGTCCTTCATTAGACTCTCAAAAGAATCCATCAGTCAAAAAATGATTTTTATAGTTGAACTTGACAACTCTTGTGCTAGTGTAGGAGCAACAACAGAGTGAAAGAAGAGTTTACCTCCTCAATAGCCATCGGGACAGATGTCATCACTTTCCTTTGTCGAGAATATTTCATCTGAAGAGCTAGATCCTCCTCGAGAATGTTCTTTCTTACGCAACCATGGTTTTTCCGTTGGAGAACTTCTTGTCTCTTTTTGCTGTCTTTCTCTTTTTCTCCTAAGACTTTTCGTGTCGGGACAATCATCTTTGGAAGTGACCTTTCTTTTGGCAATTGTAGCATTTGTTGGCATCATCATCATCGATCACTTTCTTCTTTGGACTTGGAGTCCTTCCTTTTGGATGAAGATCCCTTGACTTTCGAGGTCCTTCTTCTTCTCGGTTGATCCGTCCTCGGTTTTTCTTCGGTACTGTGATTCTGTAATAGTTTTTGTATTTTTCCATATCGACTATTAAGTCTTTCAAACCTCCTTGCCATCAGTGTTAGCTTATCCTCAAGCTCATCCTGATTTTAGCAAAGGAGTTCTCGAACTCTCTAGTTTTTTTGTGTTTTATCCTTGGCTTTAAAAGCCACATTCTTACTAGATGATGAATCATCTTTCTTTGTCGATCTTTTTAGATTTCTTATCAATTTATTTAACTCATAGGCCTTCAAATTTCGAGAGAAGACTTGTTGGTATGGCATTGAATTAATGTTTTTGGTGTTTTCAATCACCACTGCATGTATATCACATTTCTTAGAAAGACCTCTAAGAATTTTCAATGCAACTTCTCTCTGTGGATATTTCTTACCAAGTGCATTTAGATCATTCATAATGCTAGTGAATCTGACTTTCAATTTGTCTATAGATTCACCTTCATCCATTTCAAAACTATCAAACTTTCCAATTGCAACTGAAAGTTTGTTTTCCTTGATTTGATATGTGCCTTGGCACATTACAGCTAGTGTATCCCAAATTTCTTTTGCAGTATTACAGTTAGAGATCATTCCCATCACACCATCATCAATTGTACTGTATAGTGTGTCTTTAGCAATATAGTCTAGATTGACTAACTTCCTCTCCTCAGGAGTCAGTTGGTCATCAGACTTAGGAAATTCTGCTCTAGGATCGTTTCTCTCATTTTCTGTTCCTCTGGGGTTCACCACAGTAAATTGGAATGGCCCTTCAGAGACCACTCTCCACATACGTTCATGTTTAGAATACAGGTGAGCCTGCATTCTCAGTCTCCATAAATCATAGTTCTCCACTGAGAACATGAGAAGTTTCTTAGAAGACATTTTATCTGAGTCATTTAAGAATTCAGCAAATATGATCAGTTCAGATAGACCACAAGTATTTTTAGAAAATAAAACTTTGGTCAACCAAGCAGGTGGTCAAGTTGAACCACCGCTCGATACCACTTGTTGGTCGGGTGCAACGCAAGTCTTACACGTGTATGGGGGAATACACGTGTTGGTGTTTTTAAAACTTTTTCTTCGAGGAGGTGGGTCTTGGGTCGAGTTGTCACGATGATTTGGTCCTGAGAAGCACAAATCGCTCTGAGTCAAAGTCTATCTGAGACAGTGATCCTGAGCTGCTTTCAAATGCCTCAGATAATCCCATCGACTCTGAGTTGCTTGGATCGATAACTAACTTCTTGAACCCTCGGAAGAGTAAGTTCGGTTTGGTAACTATCCGTTTCTAGCTACTCGGATGTGCGGAATGGTTGGCCCTTAGTTTATACTCGTTTTAAGCTTTTCTTTGAAAAACCTTCCTTTAATGGAATAGTGATTAGCCGTGATTCAATTTATATGCAACTTTCGATTGGATTGATTCCAAATGAAATATCAAAGTGAAAATATGCTTTCAAGACAAAGTAATGCAATGATAAATCAAGCAAAACGAGAAAGCAAAGAACACAGCAGATTATAGTGGTTCAGAGACTCAAGCTCCTATGTCCACTCTCCCTGATCTTTTCAGAGAAATTCACTAATCACTTCCTAAGGCTTTCCGACTACCTCTGTAGTTTACTAACCTTTCTAATTTTGAGCTTTCTGACTACCTCTGTAGTTTACTAACTCAAAACTCACACAAGCTTTTTACATCATCCAAGATAGATTACTCACTTCTCCTCTAGAGCTTTCTGACTACCTCAATGTAGTTTACTCACTCTTTACAACTCCAATCTCACCAACAATTACACTCAAACTACCTTACAAAGGGTTTGGGGTTTCTTGGTTGGTTTCCAACTAGGATGTGATATCCTTTACAATAAAGAACAATGCAAAGGCTAGGATATCTCGACTAAGCTTTGGATATATCTTATCAAGCTAGGCTTAGTGGAATGAGCTCTCTTCGATTTAAAGCACTTGGGAAATTCTCAGTTTTTCGAGTGCTTCAACTTGCAATAATAAGTTTGAGCTCTTGGTTCAATGAAGAAGGTCACAAGTATTTATAGGCATACACCAAGGACACTCTTGAAAAACTATCCGTTGGAGAGATAGCTTCGTGAGTTTCCTCTTATGGTGTGTGAGAAACAGCTATATTTAAGGTTTGACACTCCCTAACACGTTTTAGGCAATAACCTTTCATGTAGTCGGTCTTCACTTTTTGGTACCGAAACTTAGTACTTGACATCTTTTCGATGACTGTCATTTGTCGATTGTCGAGATGGTCTTCGTGTTGTCTTTCTCTTTTTGACTTTTGTCTCCAGTTTAAAGGTAGACAATTCAACGGCTCTTTTGGTTACAATCTCTGAGTTGATATAACCTTAACAATACTTTGTCTTAGTTCCTTTTGTTTGCATTTGAATGTCTTGGGCAATATCTATTTTTCTAAGGAATCGCGATCTTCTCGGTATTGAATCCTTCGGATAGATATTTTAGTGTCTCGGAACATTGAGGTTTATCTTGAGCATTGATACATTCTTGAGTCTTGATAATTCTTGTGCCTTGATATTCTTGATCTTGATTCTTGATCTTGTCTTGAGTCTTACGAGTCTTGGCGTCTTACGAGTCTTGGCGTCTTACGAGTCTTCATAGATATCTTGACCGATATCTTTGAGTCTTCATCTTTGAGTCTTGATTCTTGGTTTCATCTTGAGTCTTTAGTATCTCGATTTCATCTTTGAAGTCTTCTTGAGATATCTCGATTTCATCTTGAGTCTTTCGATATCTCGATTTCATCTTGAGTCTTGATGATCTCGATTTCATCTTGAGTCTTGAAACTTCAATTTCATACTGAAACTTCAGTTTCTTCAGACACTTCTCGAGTTCTTGAATCTTGAGATCTAACTTTCGATCTATATCTGCCGACTATACATTTTTGCGAGATAACATCCTCGAATACTCTAAAACTGAATCCTGACTCAACTATCAAGATTATTCTGAACATGTCATACTCAGGGGTTTTGGGATCTAATTAAAATCATATCTTTATTAAATTCATCTCCCAACAATAATGAAGGAGATTTGCCAGATTGGATCATTGTTGAATTTAAGATATAATCTTGTATTCCAATTATACATATCTTTCTCCATAAAATCATTCCAAGAAAATATTTTCTTCCTTCTTATTCTCTAGTTTTCGAAAATTGTCCATAAAGAAACCATGTAGGAGATTTCTTGAATTTATGCGATAATCTTGTATTCCAAAAATACTTATCTCATTTCCATAAAATATTTCCAAGAGAATATTTCTCATTCTTTTCTTTAATAAATTCAAAAATTAAGGAAAAATATGCAACAATAATATTTAATTTATTTTAAACACCTTTTTTTATTTAATGGACTTTAATTGGGCTACTTGAGGGGTCTTTAGGAGAATTAAGATGGACCTCCCAATTGGTTCTGAATTCCAATATTGAGCCACAATATTATTCAGCCCATTGATATTAATTAATTCCACTATATAATTAATATTGAACTATCCATCTTAACTCATATTACGGGAATATGGCTCTCGATTATTATTTCTCATGTTTTAGATTATTTAGTCTATTAATTAATTAAGCCACTGAAAAGCTTTATATTAATTAATATCTTTATCCTTGGAATAAGGACAACTCCACATTATTATCCACACTGAAAAATTAATTCCACTTGCAAGATTTGGTATGATAAAGGTTCTGAGTCCACCAAGGGGACAAGTCATACAAAATTTCCAAGCACACGATTCTCTGTGTTAATTTAGCAATTGTCATGTAATTAATATTGTTGCCGAAGATATAAGATATCGAAGTCGCAATGATTCTCTTCCCAGCATAAGTCAAAGCAATAATTATTAATCACACACAATCCTTATTAAGTGACAGTGATTAAGAAATCAACAACCACTGAGGTCTAACTCTTCATCCCATAAGTCAGTACAGAAGAGTTTATCCTCTCTGTAGGTTCGCTTCAGTGCAACAAATGCACTAGTGTAATCTTTCGGTCAAGACAAGTCAATCTGAGCCTTACACATCAACCTTTACCAATAGATTGTTCAGATCTATCTAAGTTGTGAAATATGCACTCGTTTACAAGGGATTGTTAATGTAATATTCTTTGATCTGGTATCACCACATTAACTACAATGTAACACGTGCTATTTTATGAACAGTTTGCAGTAAATATATATAACATTCATTCATATTTAATGCAACAGTGATAAATAAATTATTTCAGTAAATAAGTGTTTAATACATAGATTATACAAAGTAAAAACATACTTTCACGTATAACCCCAACACCAAGGGGGGGAATTTTTCTTTAAGGTAAGGGTGACGAAATTTTAAAATTCCAATGGGGGCGAAATGACAAAATTTAACATTTTTAAAGTTAAATATAAAATTTTGGACATATATAATACTACAAAATTTAATCCAAATAAGGGCAACCAACCCCCCCCCTCCATCCCTGCATTCAAACAACACACTTCAGTACCACTTCATTGCATAAAAAAAATTAAACATTGCAATATATACGTTTTGAAAAAAGCAATTTAATGAAATATATTGAGAATAATTCTGCTTTCATAACTACATTATCTTTAAACATGCACTTAATAGTTAAACATGCAATTTCGGTATAAAAAAATAGTTAAACGTGCAATTACATGAATCAACTACCCACAGAATATTGCCAAATATACATATTTCTTTGTAATTACTTACGTATATAATTAATTATCGAATAGCCACATAAAGTATGTTTATGTATCGACTAATTTATAATGTGCCGAAATATTTGACAATGTACGTACCACGTATCCTATATAATTATATACTATGGAGCATACTTCTTAGAACAATGTACCACACATATATGAAAAATACCTTGTTCAATTTTATGATTTATAAGTATAGCACATGTCACAGCGAGACAAACGTACTATATATTTAAAGTCCAAAAAAATCCAATAGAATCTCAATTGAATACACCCCACTTAATTATATGTTCATGCTGTAAAAATATCTTCATAACAGAATCTATATTTTAAAAAAATTCAAATACGAAAATTATTCCAAATCAAAACTTGTCAGCAATATAGTGAACTACATGTAATTATGTAACACCCTGTTTTACCTTGTCGTGAATAAGACATTTCAGGCTAAACACTTTATCACCAAGAATTTCAAAAAAATTTGTGCATTGTCAATTATTCCAATCTGCTTTCGTGTAAAATTGCAGAATGATGTAAAATGTTGTTTTAGGATTTAAACTTAATGTTTTTTTTATAATATGTTTTGCTGAATTTCTGCCCATTTTCGAAACGGCACTCGAGAGATTTGTTGGGAATTTTTTATATAAAATGAATGAAATAAGATTATGGAATTTGATATTAGTGAGTGAAGGCTTATTCAGTAAAGCTTCTTAAATGTTTTTTGTATTTCTCCTTCGATAAACTTCCGATTACAGAATTTATATAGGTAAATGATATTTAATGCATAACTAATTAGTGTGGTCAAAATTAATTGATCAACTTTACAAATTTCAATGGATAGATTTCTTGACTCATGAATTCCAGAAGCCATATGCATGCACCGACATTAAGAATGGAATTACAAATTATTATTTTCAACAAGATTAATATCCCTCAATATATTTCATTAAATTGCTTTTGTCAAAACTTTATGACTGGAGTGATATTAATCCCTCGAGTGCCATTTCAGGCTAATATTATATCTACAAATATTAAAGACCGACCATAAGATGGAGAAACGAAACTGGCAGCGACGTCCATGCTATCTCCACAATTTTGTTCGGTGGTATCACAGTGTTTCGGAAGACAAGAGCATTTCTTGCATACCCAAAGAACAGTCGCGAATCGTGGTTTCTCCATTATGTCCAGTGTCGCCATGACTCCATCGACCCATACTTCCAACGGGACGTGTTCGATCCCTCCAACGTCTCCATATGGCAGACCGCCCCATATAGTCGCAAGCTATGGGCAATCCCGTATCGCGTGTTCCGATAATTCCACGGGGTCACCGCATCGTTTGCACTCTGGTTCAATATTGACAAACCTCGATATGAGATTGAGACAAGAGGTTAGAATTCCATGCATGATCTACCACATAAACAGTTGGACCTTCTGCGTGATATCCATCTTCCATACCCACCTCCAATTTCTATCCAGCTCGTTTTTCTCATTTTTCGGAGTGCAGTATGCCCTGCTCAAAGCTTGAATGTCGTTACACTGAATTTCTAAATTCAAATAAAAGGCTATATATATTTTATTATTAGGCCAAACAATAAGAACACATATTATAATTCAAAAGTTTGAGCTTCACTAAACTAATCGTGTTTAATTAAGGGAAGTGACTCTTCTAGACTGTTGATCAATAACACTAGATGTTAAAGGGCTTTGCTCCAAAATTACTTCGTAACCATCACACCAATTTTCCATACCCAAAGCCATCACTTGCCAAAACAATGCACCTCCACTTCTTGCACAATCATAAACACTGTTAAAAATCTCTTCAAAATATTTCTCTCTCTTTTTGACATTATAGCTTGATGATTTTGAAGACTTGCCAAACTCAATTTGCAACAATGGCTTCCCAAGGACATTTTTCGAGTCATCTATGTGTTCTTGAATCTCCATTTTCGAACGATGACAATCAAATCAACTAGGCTTAGTGCCTATTTCGAACGATTGACACATTACAAAACATCCTGCATTTGACCATTCCATATTAAGCACTGTTGGTCCCAAGTACGAGTCTCACACGTATATGGGGGGAATACACGTGTATAGTATTTTTCAACTTTTCAAAAACTTGTTGACCAGTGAGTCAGGCTTTCTTGAGTTTAGTCCTGAGAAGCACAAATCACTCTGAGTAATAGTCTATTGAGACAGTCACCGTGAGCTTGCTTTCAATCCTTCAGATTAGTTCAACTGATTCTGAGTGCTACAACCTGAGTAGCTTGGCACAAATAACAGTCCTACTAAATACTCCGTAGAGTTGTTCAGTTTGATAGCTATCTATACTAGCTAACTAGGGTGCGGAAAGTGTAGGCCCTAAGTTTATACTTGTTTTAATTTGCTGAAAATACATTTTCCTTTATGAAGATGATGATTAAGGTTGTGACCAAGTTAATGCACTTTTAGTGGATTGTTTCCAACTGAATCATAAAACCTTTGTATGCTTTCGGTGAAAATATGCAACAACAAATGTACACAGAAAATAATAAATAACACAACAATCAGAGACGGACGTATTAAGGGGCCAAGTGGGCCGCCCTGAAATTTTCGAATTTTTTAGGTAATATATTATATAACAGACATCATGATCAATTAGAGTGGTTGTCCGAGTCGTGAAGTATATTTTTGTTACTCTTGAGGTCGCGTGTTCAATCTCCAAGAAGCCCATTGTAATTTTTTTTATTGTGTGCTCATCCACATATGAAATTATGAATAAATATATAATTATTTTTATAATATTATTAATTGGTACCCTAATAAATATTTCATATATTTATTTTACATTTTATAAATATTTATTTTGAGTGTGTCTTGGTGCATCTAGGTGCACCGTGCACTCATAGTGCATTTTAGAACCATGCAACTTGTTCTACTGAAATGCAACTTATTTACATTAAATTGTGCAACTATTTTTTCATATTAATAGTTTCACGGTACACTGTAAATAAGTTGCATATTTCAATATACCAAGTTGAACAGTTCTAAAATGTATTATGAGTGCACGGTGCACCTAAATGCATACAAAACTTAACCATTTATTTTTATAGAAATTGGACCCCCTCAATAAAATTTATGCGTCCGTCCCTGACAACAATTATAGTGGTTCAGAGACTCAAGCTCCTACGTCCTGACACTGAAAGCGACATCTCACTAAGGAAATGTCAGGACTGATATCTTCCAGTTCACAAAAGTTGGTGATTGGCTGCGTGGTTGTTTCTTACCCAAACCATGCAAGGGTATGATCAAACCCTAAAAGTAGTCGTTCATCACACTCCATAAGTGGAAACCCTTGAAGCTATTTCTCCAAGGGATAGTTTTTCAAGAGTGACTCTTAGAGTTGCCTTTAAATACCGAAGGCCTTGCACTCATTCAAGGTTACAGGAAGTCAAGCAACTCCAGAGCTCAAGCATATTCAAGTTTGTTTTGAAGCACTTGAAACCCTAATGATTTTCTAAGCGTTTCATCTTTGAAGAGAGCTCATATACTAAGCCTAGCGTTATTAAGAATCAAAGCTTAGTAGAGATATCCTAGCCTTTGCAGTTGTTCTTATTTGTAAAGGATATCTCAACCCTAGTTGGAAACCAAACCAGAACCCAAACACTAAGTGTTAGATAGTTCGTGTAGTTTGTTGTTTGAAAGTTGAGAGAGTTGTTGTAAAAGTTAGTAAGCTGGTGTGACAGTCTGAAAACTTGAGAGAGTAGTAGTTCTGAGCGCTAGGACTCAGGAAGTAGATCCTAGGGATCAGATTATCATTGAGAGATAATTCTGGTCAGTGTCCCTTGGCACTCTAAACCCAAGTAATTCTTAAAGGTGTTAAGGAATTCCCATGAGGTTAGTACGCTGTTGTCGCCTCCTCATTGGTCGAGATCTTCCTTTGAACAGAGACAAACAAAACGATTTTTTTAGGTCAACCACACTGAACTGATATGTTCCTTAATGTCCACAAATGTGTAACATTCTCTTTGTTTGTACTAAGAATGAACAAGACACTATTTACTCCAAAATAGTTGTTCAGGGTCTTATAAGTCAGTACAAGCAATCTTCAAGATCATGGGTCTTCAGAATCTTCTGAGTCTTCAGGATCTTCAAGGCTTCAGGATATTCTGAGTCTCCAGGTAGTTTGAAAAAAACTTATCTATGTTGATCTATATCTGCTGACTATACATGGTGCAGATAATCATGATCCTATCACCTATTAAAAACCTGAACCTTATCCATCAAGATGTCCTGATACATGTCATACTCAGGGGTTTTGGGATCTAATCAATATCTTTATTAAATTCATCTCCCAACAAGCACGATATCAATCATACATTACAAACATATTTTCAAGTTCTGCCCCATCAAAACCCAATACCAACTTCTGAACATGGTCAACTAAATTATGAACAACAAAATAAGATAATAAAATAATGCTTATAAAATTAAAATTGACCCCTTAAATTCTAGGTTCTATCAATTTAAGGGAACTAAATTATGAACAACAAAATAAGATAATGTAATAATGCTTATAAAATTAAAATTGGTAGAACCTAGAATTTAAGGGGTCAATTACTACTAACTACATTATTTCACCTGGAATGTGTGTGGACTGGGGAACGAACAAACGAGGAATGCCCTCGATCACCTGTGCGAGACCCACCAGCCGGATTGGGTTGTTATCTTCGAACCCAAGATCCTCTCTAGCAAGATCCCTCGTGGTTACTTAAACAAACTTCGCCTTACCTTTTTTTCTGAGAACCTTCATACGGGCTTGAAGCCCAATATATAGATCCTCTGCCGCCCTCAGCTTTCCTCTGCTGTTGTTATTGGTATATCGGATCAATTCATTGTTATTCGCTCCGGTAATTCAGTCTTAGTCTTTGTTCATGCTAGGAATTGTGGCATTATGCACCACACTCTTTGGCTGGGCCTCCTTAACATCACGGATGTTGCTATGTGTATATGGGGGACTTCAATGTGGTTCTTAGCGCTCATGAGCGATCTTCTGGTGTCCTGACCAACACGGTCCCCTCCGAGGAATTTAGGGACTTTATCTCTGCTAAAGACCTCTTTGATATTGATGTTGTTGGCAGTCGGTTCACTTGGTCTACCCAGCGGAACACGATTTTTACTGCTTCGAGACTTGATCGTGCCCTTGCTACTCAAGAGTTTCTCCATCTTTGGGTTGATGTGGAGCTTCTTGTACCCCCCATGGTCTGTTCGGACCACCATCCTCTCCGGCTTCGCACTACTTTGGGACAGGCTCCCTCTCCCCGCCCCTTCAGGTTTAAGGACATGTGGACTCTTCATGACTCTTTCTTTCCCCTGATTTGGGAGGTTTTGGGCCAGCATGCTCCGGGTGACCCTGTTCGCGCTATGCTCACCAAGATGAGATGGGTCAAAAATCATCTTCGAATTTGGAACCAGTTGGTGATCCGAAATATTTTTACTGAGACTCAGCAGGCAACTATGGAGTTGGACGAGATCCAACGCGACATTATTGACAATGGAGATAGTGATGAGCGGTTCGACCTTGAGATGTCCCAGATCGTCAAGGTCAATGAGCTTTTGGCCCGCAGACAGGCCTTCATCTTTCAGAGGAACCGCCTCCAGTGGTTACAGGATGGGGACCGGAATTAAGCTTTCTTCCATTGACTTCATAGTGCCAACAAATCACGGGCCTCTATTTCTACGGTACAGGTTGGGGATACATTAGTTACTGTCGCTTTTTCGAAGATTGATCAGCATGTGGTAGATTTCTATGAGAAGTTGTTTACGGAAGATGCTTCTCTTAGCCAGGATTATTCTGTATTGGATGGTTTTGATTGGGGTCAGGTGTCGGACCACCAGAACGCCACTAATCCATCGCCTGAGTGTTGGGATTAATTCCCCAACACTGAGGAGGTTAGGGATGTTGTCTTTGGTCTGGACCCCACCAGTTTTCCGGGTGGTGGTTTCTTCTTTCAGAAGTGTTGGGATGTGATCTCGGAGGGCTCTGCTGTGCCATCTCTCACCTTTTCACTTCTCTTGATTTACCCAGAGGTATGAACTCCTGCTTTGTCACAAACTATCGCCCTATTGTCATGGGGAACTTCTTCTACAAGATATACACTAAGGTGGTGGCCACGAGGCTTGGGAGCTTTATCGGGGAGGTACTTTCTCGCTCTCAGTTTGGCTTCATTCCAGGCAGAAGGATCCATACTTGCATTGCTCTTGCTTCTGAGGCCATTAACAGCTTGGATATGGGTGGCAGAGGGAACATGGCTTTGAAGATTGATATCACCAAGGCTTTTGACACTATCTCTTGGAGTTCCTATCTTATGTTCTGAGATGTATGCACTTTTTGAACCGTTTCATTGAGATGGTTTTGAATATTCTTCATTCGGCCCATCTCTCGATCCTAATCAATGGCACAGCTCATGGCTATTTCTCGTGTTCTCACGGGGTTCGTCAGGGTGACCATTTATCCCCCCTTCTCTTCTGTCTAGCTGAAGAAGTTCTTGTCCGGTGGATTGATCACAACATTCACACCTCCTGTCTTACTGTCCATCGGGGACTTCCTCGCTAGCTCCTCTATGCGGACGACATTATTATCTTTTTGGAGGCCACTCAGGCGAACGGGAGGAACATTACGCAGCTCCTCCACGATTATGGTAATATTTCGGGCCAGATGTTTAGCTTGCCGAAGTCCCGGATTTACTATGGTGATAAGGTTCCCAATGTAGTGAAGAGATATATCAGACACACCACCTCTATCACTACTGGCTCTCTTCCCTTCACTTACCTTGGGGTTTCGATATTTAAGGGTTCGCCAAAGGCCTGTCACTTGGCTTCCATAGCAGACTCGGTGATTCAAAAGTTCTCCAGATGGAAAGGTAGCTCTCTCTCCCTTGCGGTCAGACTTTGTTTGATTAACAGTGTCATCGCTAGCTCTTTGGTCCATACGATGATGGTGTACAAATGGCCTGGGGAACTCTTGCATAAGATGGAGATGGCCATCCGTGGCTTTCTGTGGAAAGGCGACATCACGAAGAAGGGATCTCTTAATGTCGAGTGGACCCGCTACTGTGCTCCTATTACAGAGGGGGGGATGGGCCTCCGCTCTATCCGTCTTGCGAATGCGTCGTTCATCTGCAAATTAACCTAGGACATCCTCACCTCCGCTGATGAGCAGACTCGACTTCTTAGGGATCGTTATTTCACCTCTAATGGGTGGCCCCGGAATAATCAATGTCGTTCCTCTATCCGTTCAGCTATCCATGAGCATGTGCAGAGAATCCACGAGGGCTCTTATTGGTTGATTGGTCGTCAGTCGACGGTCAAGTTCTGGACAGACAATTGGTTGGGTTATCACATTTCTGACAGACTTTCTATCCTTCCGGACATCCTTGTTGATCTCGACTGCACTGTGGGTGACTACTTTGTGGAGGGGGTGTGGTACTTCACTACTTTCTTCATCACGCATCATCTTGATGTGGTTCTCAATATTCTTCAGACCCCGATTCATGAGGAGGACCAGCGGATTTGGCCCGACTCGTGTACGGGTACTCTTACTTCCAGACAGGCTTATGATCTCTTGAGGGCCCCCTTACGTCCGATTCGCTGGGCTTCTTGGTTCTGGGCCCTCTTCATCCCTCAGATGCGGAGCATTACCATTTGGAGGGCCATCTGGGGGAAACTCCCCACCTCGGAGGCTACTCACCTCTACGGTTATCCGGGCCCCACTGTCTGTCCTCTGTGTTTTGAGGCTTCAGAGATACATGAGCACATCCTCAATCAGTGCAGGTTCACTCGTTCTATTTATACTTCTATCTCTAATATCTTTAGTGTTCAGCTTTGCTATGATACAGGCTTCTCCGACTTGGTTCTACAGGCACAGCAGCTCCCTCGGAGTAAGCAGATACATAACCTCTGGCGCCTCACGTTTGTCACGATGGTTTGGGTTATATGGTTGACTCGGAACAAGGCTGTTCACGAGGATATTGCTCCTTCGCACCATGGGTGCATGACTCTTATTCTTAGCTTGGTTCGTGAGGCACATCACTTCAAGCTCGGTTCGTCACAGGGGATGGAGGACCTGCTGATTTGCCGGAGGCTGCGAGTTCCGAACGTCCCACGACCACCGAGGATGACTACTGTGGTCAGATGGAGGCCCCCCCTGGGGTGCTAAAAGCTTAACGTGGATGGCAGTGTTGCTAACGGGAATATTTATGCTGGTTGCATGGTCCGGAATTCACGCGGGTGGTTTGTTGTTGCTTTCTCGGTTACTCTTGGCCAGGGTATTGCCTTGGACGCGGAGATTCTTGCGGGTATGCATGTTGTTGTCTTTGCTAGATCCATGGGCTGGACGCACCTTTGGATTGAGTCTGATAGCACGATTGCAGTCAAGGTCCTTACTAGCAGTGGGAGAGATTTACCATGGCGGATTAGGGCCAGCTGGCCAAAGTTTGAAGCTGCACGTTGACAGGTCTCCCTCAGTACATCACACATCTTTCGAGAGGGGAACTCTATTGTGGATAGATTAGCGAAACTACATAAAGATGATGTATGGGTCGGGGGTTGTCCCGACATCCTTGCAGACTTACTTTTTTCTGATATGAATAAGGATTACTTCCACCTTTCGAAGTAATTCTTTGTTTAGAGGAGTTACCCTTTTTCCCTTCGCTAGGGGTTTTGCCCCAAGGGGGGTTTTACCTTAGCAAAGTTTTTAGTGGGCCTCCGGTCTCTGGTACGACCTATATACTTATGGCTTTAGGTTTATTTTGTTTCATTTTTATTTTAGGTGCAGCTTATTTGTCATTATCTTATTTTGTCTACCTATTATTTTATAGTTCTCATATTTTGTTCTATCCTTTCTTGCGTTTATTTATTTCCTTATTTACATGATAATTTTTATGTTTTTGATGTTCGATTTTTTTTATTTGACATAATTTTTTATTTTTTTTATTTTGATGCTCAATTTTTTTCCTCGTATTTTATATCTAATGGTTTGGAGAAATAATTTTTCACTCTATATGAATCGCATAGTAGTTCTCTATTTTAAAATCTCTTTAATCTAAATAACTCTAGTGTTAAATTCAATCTCAATTGTACATTTATATTTTTTAAATTTCTACCCTACGTCACATTAGATATTATAAATTTTATAATAAAATATGCTCAATCATCAAATCCTAGAAAATATTGGTAAAAATTAAATCCTATATATTGGTGTGCTGTCGCAGGCACCCAAAAATAAATTAAATCCTTAACCGATCCACTTGAATGTAGTAGGACAAGTAAGGGTCGATCCACATGGAACATGAAGATAATTATTATGTTAATTGTGTGAATATAAAGAGACAGTAAATGGGGGGTTTGGATTTTTAAGAGAATTGCTAAATAATTATATATCGCAGAAACAATTAATAATCGAATTAAAATGATGAAAGGCTTCCAATTCATAGTTCTTTCTTCACTTGTAATTTGAATTTTCTAATTAAAAGTATCGTTTGCTTAACCTTACTCTCAGACTAATGACCCTTAATAAACAACAAACTCTGTTTATCGATTTTATCCCTTAATTTTATCCAATTGAAATACGCTCTTCAATGAACCTTTTTAGCTGAACAGTCTTGATACGATCTAAATTTAATTCATTAAAAAGTATTAGCCTCTAGGATAAAGGTCAAATAAATTCCCGAATACGCTAGCTCGATTCGAAAGAATTTAATTTATATCACCCTAGCAAATTTTACTAGTTGTTACCAATTGTCATATACACGCAACAATTATGGGTTACGTGATAAGAACTAACAGGCATGTAGAATAAATTAACCTAGGTGGCCAAACCAAATTAATTATCCTAACATGCAGAAAGTTAAAATAGATGATATAAATAATCTGAGAATAAAGGTCTGACAAACGATATTAAATTAACTAGTAATCATCAAATACAAGTTTGGAAATCCCTGGAATTGGAATAAGGGGACTTAGCCGTCCATAGGTATAACAAAAACACAAAATAACAAGTTCATAGTTCTAGAAATAAAATACTTCAAAGGGTAAAGATGATCTCTCCCGTTGCTCTCTTGTCTCTCTTCAAAATCTCCCAAAATCTGATCTGCTCACCTCCGTACTCTGTCTCCCGCTCTCGCTCCCTCAATAACCAGCCCTAAGTGGCCTTTTTCTCAATTAAATTTGGGCTGGAGTTAGTAAAAATCCCGCTGGCCCATCTGGTTCAAGATTTCGGCCCACACTTGGCCCCAGTGTGGGCTGCAATAAGTGAAATTCGGCCCAGTACTTATTATGGATCTTTGGGCCCTTCTCAAACACTTCTATATCTCCAAAAAGGCCCCTAAAAACACCCAAAAACTCAAACAAAAAATCAATTAGGCCTTTAACTCATCAGTGTACATATAAGCTGAAAAACATGCAAACAAGTCACATTAAAATGCAAATAATCACAATCTAAGTAACTTAAACAACACAATATAATCCACTTATCAAATTCTGCCACACTTAAATCCTTGCTAGTCCTCGAGCAAACTCACACCAAAAAGCACAACCGGGATGGAGAAGTCAATTTCTTCGCTCAGGTCCTCACTAATAAAACTAGTGTGACGTTAGTGCAAAGCAACGACTTGAGTAAACCCGGACTAGATTAAAAAATCCTACAAAAATTCCTGAACTTAAGGACACCAAGTTCTGACATCATCTATGTTTGATCATCAACCCATCAATCTACCAGATTCCTCAATGTACCTTCTATTCCCCCTTTTTCTTTCAACTATTCTTCACCTAAGCTGATAAATCCTATCAGACTCTTCATCTTGATGTACTCCCCTTTCTTCCTCTATTTTTTTTTAACGGGGTCTGTAGCACCACTCAACTCTTTAGATTTTAGCTCAACTCTTGTTAGATTTTTTTACTTTAAGAACACTTGAGCCCCTTAGAGTAGGCAGCTATTTCAGCCCCTCGTATTTATTTTTTCAAACGTGAGACCGCAACTTCACTCCATCGTTAGGTTTTAGCTCGAAGTTTTCGAGCCCCTATAAATGAGCAGCTGTACCGGCCCCTTTATTTGCACAATTTTTCAACTAGACTCCAACCTCCTTCAAACCAACACAAAATTTTCCAACCATAGGGGTACACCAACAATGCATTATCCATACAAACCATCAATTTAGACTACTTTATTATGGTGAAATCAAAGGCACAAATCAGAATCCAAACAGATCAACAAATCAATTCATAACCATAGACTCAATCATACTCGATGTTATCTCATAGTTTCACAGAATTTCCAAAGAATTTCCAAATCAGCAAATTTAACCACTTCTACTCAATGAGCATCACTCACAAAAACGTCACAAAATACCAACAACTCTCAGATCATCATCGCGATTAACTTCTCCAATCACAAACACACACATACAAGCACATCACAACACTTAAAACAGCAAAACCATGCCACATTCATGCACAACACGTATAACCAGAAGCACACGACACAAAAACAACAGCAAACAACATAGCAACCGGCAAAAAGCAGCAGCAAATAACCTAAAAACCAGTACAAAACAACACAAAAATCCTCATATATTGACTCCCTCCCACACTTAAAACCTTGCTTGACCTCAAGCAACCAAAAAATACCTTCAAAAGTAGCAAAAAGGGAGAAAGTGTTGGGATATTTTAGTTTTGATGAATTATGCCAAAACATTATCAACTTGTGTTATTCAAGCTAACTTACAGATAACAAGTTAAGGGGAAACGAAAGAACAAATTGAGGGGGAACTCATGAAATCAGAAGAAGATGATCGAGATCAGATGAGGCTGCAAACGAGACTGATCGAGATCAGATGAGTTAGATGAGTTCCGGAGTTAATCGATGAAATACCGGCAAATCGAAGAGAAGAAAAGCTAAAGCCAGCAAATCAGAAGAGAAGGTTGCAGATCAGAAGAGGAGCAGATGAGACTGATCAAGATCAGACGTGATCGAGATCAGATATGAAGAGGAGCAGATGAGACTGATCGAGATCAGACGTGATCGAGATCAGATATGATAAACTGATATGCTAACCTGATGTACTGACCTGATGTTATTGTGAGATGTTGATCTGAAGATATGATGATCTGATCAGTCAAGCTGATCCGATCAGACAAAGAAGAAATCAGATAGCTTGAGTCAATGTGACCTGAGGGTCAGGATGTCCGATTGTAAGAAATTTGAACTCGAGAAGCCCGAAAGTGTCAAGATCCCCGATCGATAAGGTCTGGCCAAGAGAAGTCTCTTTCAATCAAGTAACCTGAAGGCTCAGATAAGTCTGAAGACTCAGTAAGAAACCTGAAGAATATAGTCGTTAGACTCAGCTGACGTGGACCAATGAGAGGAAGACAACCAGCCTGGAAAAGCTGCAAAAAGCTACAGAATGGTATGGATTTGAATGTAACTCCATCCAACGGTAACATTCAAATCCACACTATAAATACAAGTTCTTCCTTCATTATTAAGTGTGGAAGTGTGTGAAATGCGTGAAAACACCATTGAAGCTACATAGCCAAATCATCTAGCATTTCCACCATAGAACACTGAGCAACAAATACACGCATATATTCAAGAGTGTTCTACTCTAGATCTAAGCACAAATGTAATATCCTAAGCTTGGAGAGATTTTCCCAACCTTAGCATTGAGGCTAAACAAATGTAAGGGAAAATCTCACCCTAGTTGGAAACCAAACAAACCTTTACCCAAATCAGTTTGATCTCGGTAGGTGAGTGTGAACTCGGTAAACATCTAGCAATCCCGAAAGGGAGGATAGGCAATCCCGTGAGGGTGATAAGTCCCGTTTGAGTGAGAACTCGGTAAACATCTATATGCAATCCCGTGAGGGTGATAAGTCCCGTTTGAGTGAGAACTCGGTAAACATCTATAGGCAATCCTGTGAGGGTGATAAGTCCCGTTTGAGTGAGAACTCGGTAAACATCTATAGGCGATCCCGTTAGGGTGATAAGTCCCGTTTGAGTGTGAACTCGATAAACATCTGTTGGGTGTTGGACTAACACGTTAAACTAAGTCCAGTTGGATAAGTCGGTTAAGTTGGTGCCCTTGTGATAGGGAAGAGTGGACGTTAAACTATTGGAATCACTCTGCCCTCACCCCTGTTTTATATGCATTACACAATTTTTTCCACATTTCATGGGTTTTTCACCGAGACCAACAATTGGTATCAGAGCGGGGAGTTCAAAAGGGCACTATTTTCAATGTGAACATCAGAACTGATACCAACAATTGGTATCAAAGCGGGAGTTCAAAAGTTCACAAGTTTTTAATGTGACAATCTGAACTGATCTTTTAAAACAAAAACCCGATCTCTGTAAAAATGCATATATTTTAATGTTTTGGCGTCATTATCAAAAAGGGGGAAACTGTTGGGATATTTTAGTTTTGATGAATTATGCCAAAACATTATCAACTTGTGTTATTCAAGCTAACTTACAGATAACAAGTTCAGGGGGAACGAAAGAACAAATTGAGGGGGAACTCACGAAATTAGAAGAAGATGATTGAGATCGACGAGGTCCGCAGCATTTAGACCCGGTCGAGATCGATGAGTTAGATGAGTTAACCGATGAGTCGCGGCAAACAAAGAGAGAATAAAAGCTAAAGCCAGCAAATCAGAAGAGTGCGGAATGTGTAGGCCCTAAGTTTATACTCGTTTTATCTTGCTGAAAATCTTTGTCACTTAGTAAAACACTGGTTAAGGTTGTGATCAATTCAATGCAAAATCAGTGGATTGGTTCCAATTGAATATCAGAAAACTCAGTATGCTTTCAATGAAAATATGCAACAGATAGAATGCATAGCAGAAAGCAAATAACACAGCAAATTATAGTGGTTCAGAGACTCAAGCTCCTACGTCCACTCTCTCTGATCCTCAGAGATATTCCTTAACTCACTACTACTATTTACCTAAAGCTTTCAGACTGAACACAACAGCTTACTAACTTTCAACTATGAGTTTTCAGGCTGAACTACACTGCAGCTTACTAACTCAACACACACAAGCTTTCAGGCTGAACACAAAAAACTTACTAACTTATTCTCTAGAGCTTTCAAGCTGAACTCTTGAAACTTACTCACTCTTTACAACTCTCACTTTCCAACAACTACACACACAAACTACCTAACAAAAGGGTTTGGGTTTTGGTTGGTTTCCAACTAAGGTGATATATCCTTTACAATAAAACACAAGGTAAAAGGCTAGGATATCTCTAACTAAGCTTTGAATATGCTTAAATCTAGGCTTAGTGAATGAGCTCTTTTCAAAGATGAAACACTTGGGAAATTTTAGGATTTCGAGTGCTTCACAGTATAAACTTGAATACGAATGAGTTCTTGAGTTGCTTGATTTCCCGTAACCTTGCAATGGTGAAGATTACTGGTATTGATAGGCAACTCACCAAGACCACTCTTGAAAAACTATCCATTGGAGGAGATAGCATCAAGGGTTTCCTTATTTGGTTAGTGATGAACGGCTATATTAGGGTTTGAATAAGCCCTAACATGGTTTGGGTAACAAGTAACCAATGCAGCCAATCACCAAGTTTTTGCAGTCTGGAACTCAGTACATCTGACATCTCAGTGCCACATCGCTTTCTGTGTCAGTGAAGTACAGTATTGTCTCTCTCTGATTGGTTCTTAACTTCAGTAAATGGAGATAAACAAAACAGCTCTTTTAGGCCAATCTCTCTTAATGAGAAAACTTTAAAAGACACTTAGATTTAGTTCCATTTTTCTGTAATCAAATATTTTGACAACATTTATTCTTCATAAATGTGTAAGACTTCCTCAATCTATTTGTCCTCAGGTAGATAATCTCCAGGTCTTCAGCTTGATCTGAGTCTTTCAGGGCGATCTGGATACTCAGGTTCTTCAGAGTATCCTGAAGTCTTCCGAGTCTGCAGGTGTCTTGGTCATTCTACTGAGTTCCCTCTCAGTGTGTGCATATCCTATAAACTCAGAGATATCTGTTGACTATACATTTTGCAGATATTTCCTGAACTAACTGTACTGAAACCTATTTTCTAATCTACCTTAGATCATTTTGAACATGTCGTACTCAGGGGTTTCGAGATCTAATCAAAATCTTTATATTTTATTAAATTCATCTCCCAACAATTTTCCCATTTTTGATGATGTCAAAACCATCTATTACATTTTAAGAAAACCTTACCTATCACAGGTTTCAGTTTACCTTCTAGAAAAGACACACCATCAGATTAGTATGACAGGCAGTTTAATAGAAGATAATGAGATATTATCTTTTTGTTGATCAACACACATAAGAGCATTTTCATTGATTTAAGATGGAGAATTACATGTTACAAATGAAAAGATGAAAAGAGAACTGATCAACAAAACAAAACAACTGAACTTCAATCTTCAGTGCTCTTCTATCTCATCTTCAGGGACTTCTAGATTGAGCATCCCGAAATACCTCTTCTTTAGTTCATCCCTCTGTTTGATGATCTCAAGGTGGTTTCCAGTTCAACCCAACTGAGCAGCAAAATGCGCAATTTCCTGAGATATGACTGCCTCATTCACAAATCCATTTTTAAAGCTAGGAGCAGGATACATGTATGGCCCAGGAGCAACAATCTGAGTGTTGTGCTCATCTGCAAGATTTATCCACTTCTGCAGATACTCACGATAGAAGGTCAGAAGATATTCTAGGAATGCTTCATTGCTGTCTGAACTACTTCCTCTCCATTCCCTTAGAATCTCATGGTAGAACCAGAATGTTCTCTTGATTTCTTCCCAAGCATCATTGATATGGATTGGAATCCACTTATCAATGTGTGGTCATTTCTGAACTTTCACAATTCCTCTCCTTCTGCTTATGAATTTCCTGAAGACTCCCCTCCTTTTCTGCTCTTCTTCTTTCTTCTTTTTGATCAAAGGTGCACCAGACACAGAAGCAGCAGTTTTCCTTTCTTTTTCAATCTGAAGGGCTTTCAGAGTCTTCTTTGTATCAAAGTCACCTGGCTGAGCTTTTGGTTCAGTTTCAGCAGCTTTCTCAGCCTCAGGTTCTTCTTCAGATGTCTCAGTTTCTCCAAAGTCCACAACTAACTTCCTCTGAACCGGCTTAGAAATCTTCTTTTTCTTTTTCTTCTCAGTCTCCACAAAGGCTACTGCCTTTCTCTTCTCAGGTCTGGCATGACCTTCACCAGTCTTGCTCGTCTCAGTGCGTCTTCTTTCAAGCATTTTTGCATCAAGTGCTTCCTATGTGGCTTGCTCATCTATCTGAATATATTCTGTTTCTTCTGGCTCCCTGAATTTTAGCTTCTCAGTAGCCTCAATTTGTTTCAGAGCCATCAGAATCTTTTCAGCCTTAATTTCTTCCTGAGCCTTCTTCTCCAAGGTTTTCTTTAGCAATTTATCCAACTCACCTTTTGAAGAGTGAGATGTCCTTCCCCCCTTTTTGACATCATACCTTGGGAGAATTTGAGATAGAGCAACATCCATGTGGAATTATTCCTTGTCTATTGTCCTTACTTCTCCAGCCAAATGGTCGTGTTCATCCTACAATCTTAGGTAATTTTTGGCAATGGCGACCTCTTCAGCAATCGGGGCAAAATGAGTAGAAAATGATTTATGCATCAAATCTGTCAACTTGGACATGAGCATAGAGCTCATTTCTTGAACAACTATCTTAATCATTTCCTGGTTCTTCTAAGTGAGCTTGGCCTCAAGATAGATAGCTCTATCTTGGTATTTCTTCTCTAGGTTCTCAGCAAGCTCTTTTCCCACTTCAACAACTTTAGTATCAAGAGCTGCAATCTTCTCTTCCAGTCCAATTTGAACAGTTTGTACATCAACAGATGAACTCAGAATGGTCAGTTTCTGAGATTGCTCAGCAAGTACAGCTTCCATCTGAGTCATCTTCTCCACCAGTGGCTCTACTGTCTTAAACTTATCCAAGATTGGTCTAAAATCAATCACTGGAGTCTGCACAATTTTCTCCAACTGAACAGTGTGCTCCAAATGAGCCTCAACCTGCATACCACAATCAACAGATTTAAAGGTAGATACTTCAGTAACTTTGGCATAATTTATAGTAGTGCCAAAAGGTACCTGAAGAGTGTTAACTTCAGTCTGAGGATGTTGGGTATCAGAATCAGCAGCCTTTTCTGGCTCAGCTTATTTCTCCTTTACAGGCTCTTTCTCTTTCTGAGTTTCCTTCTCTAACCCAGGTTCCTTTTCAGCTTCATCTTCTCTCTGTCCTCCTTCACCTCCCTTTTCTTGTGAACTTGGCTCCCCAGCCTCAGCATTCTTTCGCTCGGCAATTTTCTTCTTGACAAGTTCATCAAACTCAGCAACCTTAATCCTGAGTTTTGTCTTCCTGAATCCTGAGAACTCAGTCAAAGCAGTAGTTTCAGCACTCCACCACTCTTCACCTCTGAAAGATGTTATGTTCAGCATGTCCGGAAGAGTCTGGTTCAGAATATAGACAGTCGTTCTCAACCTGATGAACATGTCCTGAAGATTAGGGTAAGTTGCAAGTTCAGGGTATATGTCCAGAACGAACCGTTCCCCCTTGCTTCTCCACTCAGTTTCTTCAGCTTCTCCTTTCTTCGGAGTTGGAGGACTTTGTTGTTCTTCAAAGGTGGGTTCAGATTGAATTAACTGGAGATCTGAGCTATCTAGATATGGTTCATTTAACAGAGCATCCAGAGGGTCCTGAATTTCATTCGGATCGGAGGTCAGAACAGGTGGGATCTGAGATTGACTTTCTTCAGTTATTTGGAATGAGCCTTTGAAGATTTCTTGAGAAATCTTGTCAGTCCCAAGTGATGTTTCCATCACCTCTGAAAATACATTCTCCTCCTCAGAGGCTTCCTATTCGCCTATATTCTTCACCACCTAAGCCAACACTTGCAGTGGTGATTTCATCCCGACCTGAGCCCTAGATTGAGTTTCCTTGGACTCAGCTCCATCAGCTTCCTTCTCCGCAATGGTTTGAAGTCTCCTTCTCTTTTGAGGGGCCAGAGCCTTTGTCCTCAGTTTTTCTCCCGCTTCTTTCTTCAACTTCAGCAGGCCTTTTCCTCTTTCCTGCTTTCCTTCCACTGAGCTTGACTCAGAGACTTTCTTCTTGTCTAATCTGGCAGATTGCTTCACAGGTTCAGGAGAGGGAATCTCTTCCTCAGATTCTTCCTCAGTTGTTTCCTCCTGAACTGTGTCGGAGGCTTTTTCTTTTTTCCTCCTTTGAGTTTTCAACTTCCAGAACATCACCTTGGCAGTTGGAAATGCCTCAGAGTTCACAAAGATGTCTTCCTCTTCACAAAAAACTTCTAGAATATATGAAATTTTAGTGGCATGCAAGATT
This sequence comes from Stenogyne calaminthoides, assembly GCA_037126765.1. Classification (NCBI taxonomy): domain Eukaryota; kingdom Viridiplantae; phylum Streptophyta; class Magnoliopsida; order Lamiales; family Lamiaceae; genus Stenogyne; species Stenogyne calaminthoides. The sequence goes on along the minus strand of JBBCBC010000024.1, from coordinate 6,154,281 downwards.
CTTCCTTTGGTTACCACAGCATCACCTTCTTGGTTGAGATGCTTGGCTTGATCACTTATGCATTTTATCAAGAAATGCAGCCAATTAAAATCCCTTTCCGGAGAATCTTCAATAGCAGCCATCAACCTCAATTTTGGCCTACTAATTTGCTCAAAGCTTCCTGAAGAACTTGTTAGACACTTGTTCACAATATCCAACAATACTCTGTATTTGGGTTTTAGTACACGCTTGTTAAGAGTAGCTTCAAATTTAACAGGCTTCTCAGCAATTTTGTCCAAATACTCTTGCTCCCTTCCTATCATATACACAACAAGGTCTTCTCCCTGACTATTTAGCTCATACACAACATTTAAATTCTTCGGAATAATAAACAGTTCACGCATAAATTCCACATAATTCTCACCATGATCTAAATGCGTAATAATAATTTTAGACTCAATGCAATTGCCATCATCTAATTGCATATTTGCCACAAATTCGATTACCACTTTTATGTTTTCTCCATCGGGTTGGTTTTCGACAAGTCGTGTAAGATTTGCAAGCCTCAACATGTGAAGAGCTTCCTCTTCGTGTACGGAATTTGAGGTTCCTTCAAAAGAAATGACATTCTCGTAACATGGCTTGTTGGTTTCCGCAAGCTTCGCATTGATGGATAGGGCCATTTTGAAGATTTTTTAAGTTCTAAAACAGAGGTTTGAGGGTTTTGAAGACGAAGCATTTTTGCAGAGAGTTTTGCAAAGGAAAAAGTGTCTTCTTTTTGAAGGAATAGGGGTATTTATATGTTGGAGTAAGTAATCTCAATGGGTGAGAATAAAGGTGATTTATAATCGACGGTTATATCTTAACCACGATTCATTTGGTTTATAAGTGGGTCGGTGAAAGGACATTTAGAAGGTAAATAGCCACAATTTTATCCATTTTCATGAATATGCACAGTGCCCAATACTGTTTCTGCAGACTATTTAACTTGCCCGAGGGTTTCAAAAGTCCCGCCCAATTATTTCCTCAGGTGTTATATCATTTATGCCAAATGATTGCTGAGAATTCAGTTAGCAATAAATGTTAGTGCACTAGTTATTAACTACTTCAGACTCATTTAAGATACAGGTCCTACTGAGTTATAACCTTGATAAATTTATTCAGTGGATGATCCATTTCAACTTAAATAAGGTTACTGAGTTTCCCAAGACTCACTGAAGAAAACCTTATATTTATCCTGAGTTTGTCAGTGGGGTCTGAAAAACATCATGCTTCTAAAAACCTTCAATTTTCTAGATAACTATTCACCTGTATCCAACATACCCTATTCAACTGATAGTTCCTGAAATCTTGACTCAGCCAAAGGTTTTGTCAAAATATCAGCTCTTTGTTTACCAGTATGTATCTTCTCCATTCTGATATCCTTCTTCTCTACATGGTCTCAGATGAAGTGATGCCTGATGTCACCATGCTTGCATCTTGTGTGCAGTACAGGATTTTGTGAAATAGCAATTGCACTATTATTATCATAAAATATAGGTACTTCATTGGTTATAATCATGTAATCCCTTAATTGTTGTCTGTGTTGGGCTTTGTGTTAAAATAAAAGGGGTTTTTATCCCACATCGGATGAGAATAAAGAAAGGAGATTTCCAAATCCTATATAAGGAGCCTTTGGGTCTTTGTTACAATTACACCTGGTCAATACACTTTAGTCTAGTGTTTGATTCTAATTAAATTCCTTTCACATATTTGTGAGAAGGTGAGAGTCATGTAGACTTGTGATAGTGTAGGGGTGTCGAGCGAGAGAGGGAAAATCTGTATGATTGTAGAAATTTATCATATAGTGTTGTTTCTTTCGTGGTCCGTGGTTTTTCTCCGGTTTTGGAGTTTTCCACATAAATTCTTGTGTTGTTGATTGTGGTTTTGTTTCTTCATTTTATTTCTCTTTTTTTTGTTTTCCCCTTGGTATGAATGGGGGACGGAGTTTTTCCAACAAGTGGTATCAGAGCCCGGGTTCAGGTCTCTTGATATTCTAAGTATGCTCTGTGGTTGCAGCGTAGTCTGATCTTCCACATCAGAAAAGATTTCTTGAGAAGGTCCGGGGGTCTTTTGAGAGACGGGTTATTCAATTAGGGGTGGAGAAACGGTATGTCAAGGGCTTCAAGTTCCATGAAGTGGTGATGTAGAGAAATATGGTGGAAGAATCAATGTGATGATGCAATTTGGGTTACACAGGGGGTATCAATCAAGGTGGAGTGGTTGCGGCAAATAGCTCTTGAAACTAACATTATGCTTGATTGAAAATTATTTCTGTTAGAAGGAAATGAACATTCTTTTTGGCAAACCCAACTGCCATGGATAAGGATATGATAATGTTAGTTGGACCGCATGTGCATTGATTTGGCATGGATGCAAGGTGTGTGGTGAATGTATGTCGATGGCTGAAGGGCTTCTAGGGGAGACAAGAGATAGAAGAAGCACCATAGTTTTCAGTAGGTTTTTCGACATGTGCCAAGGGAAATTCTTAGAATAGTTAATTCTAAGTGGTTAAAAATTCTTAGAATGGTTTAATCTAAGTGTTCTATTCATATGGTGGAGTAGGTTATTCTCTGTTTTGAGAATGATGGTTCTTTGATTTAAGAATCATGATTGTCGGTGAAGACAATGGACCGTGGGCGAAGACGGTGGAGTTTTCTTTTATTTTACCAAGGTGGAGATTGTTGGGCTTTGTGTTAAAATAAAAGGGGTTTTTATCCCACATCGGATGAGAACAAAGAAAGGAGATTTCCAAATCCTATATAAGGAGCCTTTGGGTCTTTGTTACAATTGTCAATACACTTTAGTCTAGTGTTTGATTCTATTTAAATTCCTTTCACATATTTGTGAGAAGGTGAGAGTCATGTAGACTTGTGATAGTGTAGGGGTGTCGGGCGAAAGAGGGAAAATATGTATGATTGTAGAAATTTATCATATGTTTCATTCGTGGTCCGTGGTTTTTCTCCGGTTTTGGAGTTTTCCACGTAAATTCTTGTGTTGTTGATTGTGGTTTTGTTTCTTCATTTTATTTCTCGTTTGTTTTGTTTTCCCCTTGGTATGAATGGGGGACGGAGTTTTCCCAACAGTCTGAGCCAAAGTATCTGAGCACAGCAACTTCCAGCAGCCATGTATTCAGCTTCAGTAGTATTGGTTGCTACTGAGGTCTGTTTCTTTGAAAACCAAGATATCAGTTTACTTCCAAGAAATTGACAAGTTCCTGAGGTGGACTTCCTGTCAATTCTACAACCACCATAATCAGCATCTGAATAACCATTTAATTCAAGGTTATCATCAGCTGAATACCATAATCCTCTATTCAGTGTGCCTTTGAGATATCTCTGGATCTTTTTGGCAGCTTCCATGTGACTAGCCTTAGGATTAGCTTGGTATCTTGCACATATCCCAATAGCAAAAGTAATGTCTGGCCTACTTGCTGTGAGATATAGCAATGATCCAATGATCCCTCTATAATCAGTGTGGTTAACTGATTTGCCTTCAGGATCAGGATCCATCTTGCAGTTAGTATTCATAGAAATTATAACTGCATTGCAATTATGTATACCATATTTTGCAATTAAGTCTCTGGTATACTTTGTCTGATTGATGAAAATCCCTTCTTTTGATTGTTTCACCTGAAGTCCTATAAAGAAATTCATCTCCCCCATCATTGACATCTGAAACTTTCCTTTAATTAGAGCAAAGAATTTTTCACACATCTGATGATTTTGGGATCCAAAAATGAAGTCATCCACATAAATCTGAACTAGTAAGATATCTTTCCTATCTTCTATTCTGGACAACGTTCTATCAACAGTTCCTTTGGTAAAACCATGATCAGTAAGAAATTGAGAAAGGGTATCATACCATGCTCTGGGTGCTTGCTTTAGACCATACAAGACTTTCCTGAGCCTGTAAACTTGGTCATTCTGACAGAAGCCAGGAGGTTGTTCCACATAAACCTTTTCCTTAAGCACACCATTCAGAAATGCACACTTCACATCCATTTGATAGATTGTGAACTTCATGTGAGTACCATATGCAAGAAACAATCTGATGGCTTCTAGTCTTACAACAGGTGCAAAGGTTTCATCATAATCTAAGCCTTCTTCTTGGGAATAACCTTGTGCAACTAGCATTGTCTTGTTTCTTACAATGATGTTGTTCTCATCTCTCTTGTTCTTAAACACCCATTTAGTTCCAATCACATTGTGCCTTTTAGGTCTATCCTCTAGCTCCCAAACTTCACTCCTTGAAAACTGATTTAGCTCTTCTTGCATATTAATAATCCAAAATGAATCCTTAACAGCTTCTTCAATCTCAGTAGGTTCTTTCTCATATAGGAAGCAGCAGAATAGAGCACTTTCTCCATGGAACCTTCTTGTTTTAACTCCTTTAGATAGCTCACCCACAATCTGACTTGAAGGATGACTATCTAACCATTTTCTCCTAGATGTTCCCCCTTCAGTAGTATCCTCAACATCAGAAATGTTAGGTTCAGGTAATTCATTAAACTCAAGGAACAACAGAAAAGGAGAAAGGGAATCATCTTCCTCAGGGGAAATTCCATTTAGAACATTGTCAGTGACATTTGTTCCCCCTTAGTTGATGGATTCAGAATTTACCTCAGTTGTGACCACATCTTCATCCATTACATACCTGAGTCTGAACTGGGGTTTGTTCAGATTGCTCAGCTTCAGTGTGTTGGCTTTCCTTCATTGGAGAAGTTTCAGCCTGAGTTTCACCAGCCTGAGCATCATCATCCTGAGTTTCTTTATCTGAGTCTGACTCACTCCATTCATAGAATATGATGGGCTTCTTCTTTTTAGGCTCAGTGGATGGTTTATCAACATTTTTATTTTTCAGGCTTAATCTGGTGATTCTCTTTGTCAAGTCTCTTGATTCATCTTCCTGTTTCTTATGAATACAAGTAGATTCATCAAACACAACATGAGGTGTTTCTTCCACAATAAGGGTTCTACAGTTGTAAACTCTGAAGGCTTTACTAACTTCAGAATATCCCAAGAATATTCCTTCATCAGCTTTGCTATCAAAAGTTTTCAACTGATCTTTAACATTATTGTGTATGAAACACTTACAACCAAACACACGAAAGAAATAAACAAGAGGCTTCCTTTCATTCCACAGCTCATAAGGTGTTTTTCTTTGATTCTTTGTCAGCATGGATCTGTCCTAAGAGTAGCATGCAGTGTTGATTGCCTCAACCCAAAATCTCTTAGGAATGTCAGCTTCAGCTATTATTGCTCTTGCAGCTTCTTTCAGTGTCCTATTTCTTCTTTCAACAATACCATTCTGTTGTGGGGTCCTTGTAGCTAATTTTTCATGAGCTATTCCATTTGCTGCATAATAATCAGATATAATATTGTTGATAAACTCAGTGCCTTTATCTGATCTGAGTTTGACCACACTCAGATTCTTTTCATTACTGAGTCTTTTCAGTAATTCTGGCAATTTTGTCTGAGTCTCCTTATTATTGAGTAAGAATATGACCCATGTATATCTAGAGTAGTCATCAACTACCACAAGTGTATATTTTCTGCCATTAGTGCTCACAGGTGTTACTAGACCAAATAGATCCATATGTAACAATTGAAGTATTCTATCAGTAGACACTTCTACTTTGCTTTTGAATGGTGCTCTTATTTGTTTACCTTTCTGACAAGCATCACATACATGATCCTTACAGAACACTTCATTGGGTAACCCCCTCACAAGTGCTAATCTTGCAAGTTTATTAAGGGTTTTGAAGTTTTGAAGTTCAAGTGATTCAGTCTTTTGTGCCATAACCAACTGGTTTCAGTAACTTTCTTAATAAATAAACATTCAGTCTCCAATCAGCAAGATACACATTTCCCTTTCTAGTACCAGTCAGTATCCATAGGAGCCAGTCTCCAATCAGCAAGATACACATTTCCCTTTCTAGTACCATTCAGTGATATTATCCTTCACATAGCACAAGTTCTTTGAGAATTCAACATTACCTTTGTCATAGAATTGACTGATAGAAAGCAAGTTGTGCTTTAAACCAGACACATATGATACACCATGGATATGAATAGTATCAACTTCAAGTGTTCCATATCCTTCTGTCTGTCCTTTGGAATTGTCTCCAAAAGTTATCTAAAGGCCTTTATGTTCAACATAGTCAGTGAACAAATGCTTATATTCTGTCATGTGCCTTGAGCATCCATTGTCCAAGTACCATGCAACAGGTGCCATTTCAGTTCCACTCATCAGGGCTATGTTGTCTTCATTCAGCTCAGTGCCCTTCTCCTTCACCTAAAACAAAATTAGGCCTTATGTACCCATTTGGTGTAGGGTCCTACCAGGTTAGTTGTACCTTTTGGAACGTAAATCTGCCTCACAACTCTAATTACTTTAGAGTTGGCTGATTTGTCTTCCATAAACATCTACATACACATTCACTACCCTAGGTGCCTTGGCAGTACACTGTGTATGAGTGTCAGCCTTAGCATGAACATGAGCCTTAGAGTTCTTCTTGGGTTCAGGCCTCTTGTTCCAGTGCCTTGGCTTTGGTGCAGCTGATCTATGTCTTTGTTGACTTGGGTACAGGAAATCTTCACCCTTAGACAAGTGGGGTTTAGGTTGCCTGTACTGAAATTGGGGTCTTTCAGTAACCTGAGGACTTGGTCTCTTAAGTTGAGAATTTCTCGGCTGAATATTTCTCTTCTGAAGATTCCTCTGATGGTTCAGGGTAGATTTCTTCAGGGTTATATTCTTAGTCTGAGGCTTCGAAGTACTAGCCTGAGGATTTCCTACTAAGTGTTCAGGTTTTCTAGCCTTTTCCTGAGGTTTGGGCTTTCTTTCCTAAACCTTCAGGTTCTCTGAAGCCATAGGTCCTTTAACCTTGTCCAAAACACGGGGTTGTTCTTCAATAAGAAGATCAGTATGAACCGCCGGTTTAACAAAGACAGTCTTAGTGCCACTAGTAGAAGCAGCATTCAGAAGATCATGTGAGGTTCCCCCTGGATTATATCCCAATCCAGCCTTTATAGTCGCAGGTCTTTGATAACTCTGAATTTCATCTATTGCATGAGATGCAGAATTCAATAGAGCTAACTTTCTCCGCAAACTATCCTCACTTTTCTTTAAAGTTTCATGTTTCTCAAAGAGGTTATTGAATTCAGTCCTGATAAGTTGTTTTTCCTCAGTGGATTTCTCTAACTTTACTTTCAGGGCCTCTACCACTTTCTCTTTCTCTGAGAGCTATACTTTCAGAACATCTAGTTCATCAGTAACTCCCATCAATTGAGAAGTGATCTCAGCAGCATTAGAGTTTTTCCACCTCAGATTCTCAGCAGTCAGTTCTTCATTCTGCTCTTGAGTTTCAATGAATAGTTCTTGTAACACAGAATAGTCCTTCATCAGATTCTCAAAAGAACCCATTAGGTTAAAATTACTAGTTACAGATGAACTTGATAACTCAGGTGCTTGTGTAGGAGAAGCAACAGAGATAGAAGAATTTATCTCCTCAATAGAAACAAGGCAGACATCATCACTTTCACTATCTGAGAACATTTCTTCTAAAGAGATGGATCCTTCTTCAGTATTTTCTTCCTCAGCAATCAAAGCCTTTTTGCTTGAATACTACTTGTCTCTTTTGGCTTGCCTCTCCTTTCTTTCCTTGGAGCTCAACTCAGGGCAGTCATACTGGAAGTGATCTTTCTTTTTGCAGTTGTAGCACCTATTGGCATCATCATCCTTATCACTTTCTAACTTGGATTTGAAGTCCTTCTTCCTGAAGAGATGTATGATTATGTAGATACTAATGGGAGACAAATCAGGCCTTCTGATCTTGATGATTACCATAGAAGTGCCATGTATGTTTGGATCCCGAAAGGTAACACTAACCCCTCAGGACCCAATCCTAGAGGGGTACCTAATGCCTGATTTGATTGCAGGTTCACGTGGGTTTGGCCAATAAGGGAGGTGTACAAGCAACTATCTGGTACATCGATAGTGGATGCTCAAGGCACATGACTAGAAGTCAACATCTCCTTAGTTCTTATGTTGAAAAAGAAGGCCCACGTATAGTCTTTGGTGACGACAACTTTGGTTTTACCAGAGGAGTTGAAACCTAAGTGAATGATGATGTACAGATTACTGGAGTCTCGTATGTCGATGGTTTGAAGCATAACCTGTTATCGGTTTCATAATTCTGAGACAACGGATTCAGCGTTGAGTTCTCGGCTGATCAGTGTACTATAAGGAATCAAGCTACTCAATAGATTTTGTTAACTGGTTATAGGAAAGGAACAATCTACATTTCAGATTGGGACAGTTGTCCAAGAAATGCATGCCTGATTGTTAAGAGTTCCAAAAGCAACATCTGGCTCTGGCATAAGAGAATGAGTCATCTGAACTTTAAGACTCTTACCAAGATAGCAAGGATGTCCTTGGTTGAGGGACTCCCGAATGTAGTTTTCTCTAAGGATCAGACATGTGCCACATGTCAGAAGGGAAAGCAAGTCAAGGCTTCATTCAAAGGGATTCCATCACCTCCATCCAGCAGAGTATTGCAACTGCTCCACATGGACTTATTTGGACCAGTTACACCACTTAGTTTCAGCGGACGTAAATACCCCCTGGTGGTTGTAGATGACTACTCCAAGTTTACCTGGGTTGTATTCTTGTATAAGAAGAATGAAACTACTACAAAGATACCTGAGCTGCTCAAGAGATTGCAGAATGAGAAAGGTGTCAGTGTTGTGAAAATCAGATCAAATAAGGGTACAGAATTCTTGAACTCTTTCATAGCTGATTTTTTCAAGGAGTTTGGTATACAGCATGAGACATCAGCTGCCAGAACGCCACAACAGAATGGTGTAGCAGAAAGGAGGAACAGAACACTCAAAGAAGTTGCTCGCACAATGTTGGCTGAACATGCAACTCCAAACCGTTTCTGGGCAGAAGCAATCAACACTGCATGTCACACTCAGAACAAATGTTCTCTGACTAAGACTAACTTAAAAACACCTTATGAACTGTGGAAGGGCAGAAAACCTCGTGTCTCTTACTTCCTTGTTTTTGGGTGCAAGTGTTTTATTCACAACAATGGGAAAAGTCAGTTGAAAACCTTTGAGGCTAAGTCAGATGAGGGTATATTTTTAGGGTATTCTTCAACCAGCAAAGCTTTCAGGGTGTTCAACAGGAAAACCCTAGTTGTGGAGGATACATCTCATGTGGTCTTTGATAAGACATCTTCTGAACAAGAGAAATCTTCCACAGAAAGAGTCGTACCAGATCAACCAGTACCTCATGCTTAGAAAATGGATCAGTTGAGTATCAAAGAAAAGGAATCAGATCAAGTCACTGTGTATGTTCCTAACTTTGATCTTGATGATTCACCAGGTCATTCGAGACCTAAGGTAACGCATAACTTGTTGATGAAAAAAGCTGCATGCAATTTAAATAAAGAATAACTAAACCATCTGGTTCAGGGGGAACACCTGATGTTCCGGTGGACAGACTTCAACATATGATGAGTCCAACATCAGCTGAGATATGTCCATGCTAAGTGGATCCTATTGAAGTACCTCTCCCAGTCTCTAGTGATGACTCAATATCAGAAGAGGATGATGATCTCCAAACTGATGTTATCAGGGAAGAATGACTTGGATAACCAGTCATCCAAATGACCTGATCATCGGAGACCCATCCCATCTGATAGAGTCCAAACTAGACATCAAATTGGTGAAAGTGCAATGTATTGTTGTTTATCTTTGAAGGAACCCCTCACAGTTGAAGAATCTCTAGCTGATGCAAGATGGATTCTGGCCATGCAAGAAGAACTAGAACAGTTTGAAAGGAATCAAGTTTGGGAACTTGTAGACAGACCAACTCACCAATATGTGATTGGCACTAAGTGGGTCTTCAAGAACAAGAAGTATGAGCACAATGTGATAACCAGAAATAAGGAAAGACTTGTTGCTAAGGGATATTCACAATCAGAAGGGATTGATTATGATGAAACTTTTGCACCAGTCGCTCGCCTTGAAGCCATTCGGCTGTTTCTGGTTTATGCTGCTCATAGGGGATTTATTATGTATCGGATGGATGTTAAGAGTGCATTCTTAAACGGGGTACTAGCTGAGGAAGTTTATGTTGAACAACCTCCTGGCTTTGAAATGAGCAACCAAGTGTACGGTTTAAGAAAAGCTCTTTATGGACTGAAACAGGCTTCAGAGCTTGGTATGATACATTATCCTAGTTATAGCTAGACAGTGGGTTCACTAAGGGACTGATAGACAGAACTTTGTTCAGAATTAAAGACAGAGAAGATATTCTGATGGTTCAACTCTATGTGGATGATATTATATTCGGATCTCCCAATAAGAACTTATGTGAGAAGTTCGGCAAGCTGATCCAAGGGAAATTTGAGATGTCCATGATGGGTCAGATGAACTACTTTCTAGGTCTTCAGGTAAGACAAAGTACTAAAGGAATATTCATCTGCCAGTCCAAGTATACAAGAAATCTGTTGGCGAAATATGGAGTTCAAAACTGCAAGACTGACAGAATTCCAATGATGACTTCCTTCAGAATGGATCCAGACCAGAATGGCCAGAAAACTAATCAGAAAGAGTATAGGGCTCTCATTAGATCATTGTTATACCTGACTGCCAGCAGACCAGACATAACATATGCAGTAGGTGTATGTGTCATATTTTAGGCAAAGCCACCTGGAAGCAGCTAAGCGGATTCTTAAGTATCTGAAGGGGACAGTTAATCTTGGGTTATACTACTTTTCAAATGATAATTTAGAGCTTAGTGGGTACTCTGATTCTGATTATGGAGGTTGCAGAATAGACAAAAAGTCAACCTCAGGGTCAGTTTCTAGGAAATAAGTTGGTCTCTTGGTTTTCAAAGAAACAGACATTTGTTGCCACATCTACTACTGAAAGCAGAATATATGGCCACAGGAAGTTGTTGCTCCCAACTGCTCTGGCTTTGTCAGCAGATGAGGGATTATAATATTATAGCTATGAATGTACCTATCTTCTATACAGTAATAGTGCTATTGCAATCACACAGAACCTAGTTCTACATACCAGATGCAAGCATGTGGACATCAGACATCACTTTATCAGAGACCATGTGGAAAAGAAGAACATCAGAATGGAAAAGATCTATACTGATAAGCAGAAAGCTGATATCTTAACCAAGCCACTAGCTGAAGTCAAATTTAGAGAACTATGTAATGAGCTAGGACTTCTGGACTTAGGAGAAGATGCACCAGAATCCTTTGGTGGATTAGTTTCCAAGACTAGTTGGTTAAGGAACTGATCAGAAAAGAAGGATCAGTTGAGTAATGGAACTTCAACTGATCGGGAAGAATCAGACAGGAAGTGATCTAATAGGAGGACATTGTTGGGAAAATTTTGTCAAGGGTTAGGCAACGAATATAAGATCAACTCAACGGTCAGACAGATCAAAATTCTTGTGGTATTGATTGATTACGATATCAGTCAATCAGATACGCATTTCTGATCTCTTTTATATGTTATGTTATGTTTACATTGCTTGACCTTATCTGTTTTTCATTGTACTCAAGTACATATGACGCACGTCCTGCAAGCATTTAATGCGGACTTGGGGAACATGTATTAAATTGCATTTATTGTGAATTTTTAAATCCAAAAGGTTGTCGCGATAAAATCCTTGACCGCACGATTTGTTTTTAACCAAACCGCCTAATCTTGATCTCTCATTTAGATTAGACGATTGATTTTCTTTCTCAGTTTTTTCAAAAATCTTTTCCCTCCATATATATAGATGGTTGTTATTTATAAATGACCTTCTTTGCCCTAAAACTCTCAAAACATTTCTGAAAATTTACTCAAGACATTCAAAGAGCACATAAACGCTATTCACTTTTCGTCAAACTTTTCGAATCACTTATCTGGTAATAGTTTGTTTTAAACATTTGTTGATTAGAATATATGAATATGTCATAATGCTTAATGTATATCTTGTTCTAAACAAGATAAAGATGTTTTATGATTGTATCTTGTGCATATGTATGTGTTTTGTTTCATTTTAACATGTTTGCCATATGAATTTTAATTTGGTAAAAATTTATTACAGATGGCTAAACACGGTAGTGGAAAGATCATGTGCAACTACTCTTCCTTAATGAAGAAGGTGATTGAGGACAAATACGTTGTGTTTGGGGTAATTCAGGATCCCGAATCAATGGAGATTGAACAAATTTTACGGGAAAACAATCTGGGAAAATTCTGCTCTAAACATTCAAACCCCGTAATGCAATATGAAGCACTAGAATTTCTTCGGAATCTTGAAGTTATCAAACCTGGAGATGAATTGATATCCACCGTAAACGGTGAAGAATTCATTGTTTCCAACGCCGATCTAGAAAGGCTCTTTGCTTTGCCCAGAGGAAAAATCTCTCCGACTCATTACCGAGAAGATGAAGATGAATGCATCCGAGCCAAACTATTCAGAGAAGCAGACAAGAGTCACACTTCAGGGTTTGTCAAACCCATGCTCAAGAGGAAGTACCGACTGCTATTTGAAATTCTTTCCAAAACCATTCTGGGGATATCTTTTAGCCATGATGGGCTAACTGCTCTAAAGCTACATTGTTTGGCTGCTCTGGTGGATAGAGCCAAGAACATTAACTGGATTGGGACTTTGAAAGCTATTTTGGTACAAGAGCACGACAAATTTAAGATAAATGAAAAAAGAGAAGTTTACTTGACCAAAAGACTGAGCAACTTGGGTAAAGTTGCGGTTATTCTAAGGGACAAGTTTCCAAATATGGAATGGGAGCAGAAAGGACTGAAACACTACAGGGCCTTCCTCACAAATTCATCTGCCATTTATGGGCCATTAGATGAGGACCCCCAGAGGACTGAGATGAAGAAGAAAAATAAGAAAAAGGTTACTGGATCAAAGGATCCCGAGTCCCCATTTGTCCCCAAGCGAAAGGGTTTTTCTGTTGGTCCTGCACCCAAGGCAAAGAAACTCAAACAAACTCCCATGACCCTCTTCTTGGATAAGGACTCTAATGAGGAGGATTCGGATGAGGAACGAGAAACCGTCAAAAGTGGAGTTTGGAGCAAATCTGCTGGTTCTGGTAAGAAGGCGTCTGAACCTTCAGAGAAGCAAGTGTCCCACACTGCCAGTTCGCCTGAATAGTCTGGTGGAGACAGAGGCAAGGGTGCAGAAAGAACCAGATCCCCTTCGCCCCAATCTAGAGTCCAATCTCATATCTGATCTCCACCTGCTGCTCACCAATAGATGATATCTTCTCCATCTCCTTCCCCAAGGACCGAAAGGGTCAGATCATCGTCTGCCCATCCAGAGGAGCAAAGAACAGAGTTGTCGCCCCCACCTGAAACTTCATCCACTCTACAGGCCAGAGAACAACAAGCTGTACTGATCACTTCTACAGCTGATCAACCCACTATTGAGGTTGCACAGCCAGGACCATCCTCTATCCATGATCAGTGAGCAGAACTTCATGTTTCCGAAACCATTCCGGAATCCAGAGCTGGCAAAACAATATTTGGGGCGATGATCAGATTGAGTATTGAGCGGGACTTAGATCTTCACTACCCAGAACTGAATGCTCATCCCATAATCAAAAATGAAGTCATGGAAATTCTTGCATGGAGAGAACTGTGGTTGAAGAACTTTTCTGATTTCATTATTCTAATAGAGCAGATGGGAGGTCCTGATGAGTTTGTTGATTTTGACTTCGACATGAAGAAGGCAGCAGAAGTAAGCTCCCCGGCTAAGCTAATTTCTGATGAGGCAGTGAAGGATTTGGTTTATAGAAAGTTGGGTAAACCAATGGATGAGGAAGCTGAACCCTTGGGAAATGATGCTTTAATGACAGAAGCAGGAGTTGCCGATGATAGTGGTCTTGGTGTCACAGGTCTTGACCAGCCACTGGAAGCAAAGGCGACTGAGGCAACTGTTGGAATATCTGCTGAACTCTAAGGTCTAACAGGTCAGGCCACTCACATAATACCTGCTACTCATATTTCCACAGATCAATTGAGGGAAATCAGATCCTGTTTCAAGGATTTGTTACAGGAAGAAGTTGAAGGGGTTTTAGCAAACTCTGTGAGTAACCCTATCACCGAACAGCTTCAGGCGTCTGTTCGAGATATGAAGGAACAGAGGGAGTTTGCTATCTCCCAAATTGAAGGACTGAAAGAGCATTTCAAAAAGACCTTGGACGACTTGGTTGAAGGATTCAACCGATCTTTCGATGAGAAGATCAACCAAGTTAACCAGCTTCAAGTCTCTCTTCTACAGGCCACGGATAAAATTGAGAAAACAGAGGAGAAACTCGACAAGCTAATCCTTACCTTCTCCACTGCCATTGAAACTGCCAAATCTAAACTGGTGAGCAAGACCAGGAACAAACAGTTCAATCTACCGGGCTCACAATTCATGATCTCAACCAAGCCATTGCAGTCAGTTTTGGCTCTCTAACTTCCCACATCAATGCTCTTTTTGATGAAACCAAAAGGGGGGAAGAATAGATGAGAAACCAACTGATCTGATCACGACAACTGAAGAGTTGATTCAAGCTGTGGAATCATATGGGAAAAGACTTAATAGTCTTGATCTGATGGCGGTTGAAGTGAATACAAGGCTAGAAAGGTCTAGGCAAAAGGTTGCGGGAAAGACTGGACCTTCAATAACTGCACCTCTTCCTCAAATGGCTCAGACCCAATCAAAGAGGGTGACCAGGAGTACCTAGGCTCAGATTGAAGCTGACAAGAATCTGGCAATCAGATTATCTCGAGAGCAACTAGCTAAGAAATCTCGTCTAAATGAGGAAGAGAGGAGGGCTAACAAATTGCCTGACTCTGAAGGTCTGAAAAAGAAGTTTGCTGCAAAAGAAATGAAGGGCAAGATTGGCAAGAAAGTTGTTGAGCCTTTGATCCCGGCTAAGATTGAAGATATAATCGTTCGGGATAACAGGCATTCGGAGAGGATGGAAGATTGGAAGAAGATCAAAGATGAATGGCTTCTGGATGCTTTTGTTCTGGAGATTGTCACTACTGAAGCATCTCCAGATGAGGAATTCCTCAACTGGATGGAGAACAAGCATCCAGATTTCCTGAAAGAACTGGAGCAAGATGCCAAAGCTATCAATGCAAAGATCTCACATCCTCCATATGAGGTGATGAACTACAAGAGGAAGGCAGATGACTCATTCGACAGAATAACCTTTCAGAGATTCTACTTTGATCTAATGGGAAAAGTTGGCATAACAGATCCACAACAGGTAAATGATGTCAAGTGGAAGTTGTACCGGATCTTCATTGTTCCTCAGAACTTATGAGAGATGCCAGAAGGATATGTCCCAAAAGTATGATGATCAGAAGAAAGTCTAGATAGGATCAGTTCGTTTTGTCTATTTAAACCTTTCATGTAATCTGTAATGAAAAATCCATATGAATGAAAAGTTTAAATTTACTGATCCTAAGACAAACTCTCATTGTCTTCTGATATCTGGGTTTACTGTGTTATTTCTTATCAACTGATGTTGGTTTCTAAATGTTTTGGTTTCATCAAAAAGGGAGAATTGTTGGGAAATTTATAGTTTTGATGAAAGTTCCAAAACAGGGACCAGTCAGACCTGTTAGAGGACTGATGATCTAGTAATAGACTAAGATGGCCAGTTGATAATTGTTGTATAGAACAACTGATGTAAAAGTAGGTAGGTCACACATTGAGGGGGAACTCAATGTGAGCAGCCTAAGTCTTGAAGATCAGAAGATCATGTAACATACTGAAGGATAAGAAGACCTGAAGATCAGATGACCACCATCTAACAAGACTCAGAAGACCAGAAGACCTACATCAGAAGAAGTGAAGAAGAGTCTGCAAGTTGTGCTAAGACAACTTGCATACTGATCAAGTCAGCTCAAATTAGGTGACAACCAGAGGTTCACAAAGTCATACAAGTTTATCAGACACGAAGAATGTCAACCTAAGTTGGTAAATCAAACACTGAATAAGTGTACTTGATAACCAATGAGAGCAAGACACGTATGTACAAAGCTGACATTGCAGGACGAGGTACTTCAGAGTTAAACGGCTAGAAAGGACAAGCATACATTCTTTCGGTCATGCCGCCTCTGTGCACATCAAATCGGGCCTGCAAACCTACCTTAAATAGACCGAAATTCGAATTGCTCTCCAATGGCTAGTTCGAATTTGTGCCTATATATATGGGATCAAATCTTCATAGTAAGGTTACGAAAATAATCCACAAGCTCAAGCAAAGCTACATTTCTGCACCAAGAACACAAGATCAAAGCTACATCCCATAGGTTCTTAGCAAGAATTCTCATCCTCTAGCTTTAGGTTATTCATATATTAGGATAGAATTCCAGTTGGAACATAACAAATCTAATACCCAAACCAAAGTTAGGTTAAGTTTGTTTATCAAGATTTCAGACTAAGGTTTCTAGTTTTGATCTCTGAGATTGGTTGAGTGAGAACTTTTGAAACATCTGTTGTAGTGTGTTGGACTAACACATTAATCTAAGTCCAATTGGTTAGTTGGTGCCCCTCCTGATAGGGAAGAGTGGACATAGGACAAGTTGTCTGAACCACTACAAAAATCTTGTGTGCATTATCTGATTTACCTGCTTTACACTTTGCACACTACCTGTTTAAGATTTGCATGCATATTCTAAGTCTGGATCAGGTTTGCACCAAGCAATTGATCTGATCAATTTGACCCTTCGTCATCCTATTCAAAATAGATAACTTAGAATTCTGATTTAATAAATTGGTTTTTTCACACGGGTAAAACTTAGCTTCCGCACATTAGTTAAACTGATAGACACCGAACTGATCTACCCTCAGGCGATCAGTAAGTTGGATATCAGTCCAAACTGATTCACACGCACTCTGATCAGGTAACTTGCTTATCACACCTGATCTCACGCAAAAGTTTTCAGAAGTCTATTCACCCCTCCCCTCTAGACTTCTGCCCTCACGAAAACCAGTTTGGGACCTACAGATCCCTGTCCAAATCAATGATGTGGGGAAGGAGATCAAGAGAACATTCTGGTTTTATCATGATATTCTGAGGGAATGGAGGGGAAGCAGTCCTGACAGTAATGAAGCCTTCATAGAATATCTACTGACCTTCTACCCCAAATATCTGCAAAAATGGATCAATCTTGCAGATGAGCACAATGCTAAGATTGTTGCTCCCGAGCCATACACGTTTCCTGTTGTTCAGTTGGGACTGACTGGAAATCGCCCTAAGATCATCAAGGAGAGAGATGAACTGAAGAGAAGATAATTTGGGATGTTCAATCTTGAAGTCCCTGAAAAGATGAGGTTGAAGAAGACTGAAGATGGTGTTCAGTTGTTCTTTGTGTTTTGTTGATCACAAATGTTCAAACATTTCATTGTAATCTGTAAATCTTAATCCTACATCAATGAAATAGTATTTTTTGTGTGTGATTAACAAAAGATAATATCTCATTATCTTCTTTAAAACTACCTGTCATACTGTTCTGATGGTGTGTCTATTATAGAAGGTAAACTGAAACCTGTGATAGGTAAGGTTTTCTTGAATTGTAATAGATGGTTTTGACATCATCAAAAAGGGGGAAATTGTTGGGAGATGAATTTAATATAAATAGAAAAGATTTTGAGTAGATCTCAAAACCCCTGAGTATGACATGTCCGGAATAATCTAAGGTAGATTAGAACACATGTTTCAGTATAGTTAGTTCAGGAAATATCTACAAAATGTATAGTCAGCTGATATCTCTGAGGTTTATAGGTAAGGCACACACTGAGGAGGAAATTAGTGAAATAAACTAAAGCATCCGAAGACTCAGAAGACTTTAAAAGACTCAGAAGAACCTAAATATCTATATCGTCCTGAGGACCCAGATCAACCTGAAGACCTAAAGATTATCTACCTGAGGACAAATAGACTGAGGAAGTATTGCACATTTATGAGAAATAAATGTTGTCCAAATTTTTTATTGCAGACAAAAGGAACTAGAACTAAGTGTCTTTTAAGGTTGTCTCATTCAAAAAGATTGATCTAAAAGAGCCGTTTTGTTTGTCTCTATTCACTGAACTCAAGAATCAATCAGAGAGATACAACATCGCACTTCATCGACACGTAAAGTGGCGTGTCAATGAGATGTCGATGTCTTGAAGTTCCGATCGCAAAAAAACTTAGTGATTGGCTGCATTGGTTACATATTACCCAAACCATGCAAGGGTGTATTCAAACCCTAAAATAACCGTTTATCACTAACCAAATAAGGAAACCCTTGATGTTATCTCCTCTAACGGATAGTTTTTCAAGAGTAACCTTGGTGAGTTGCCTATAAATACCAGTGATCTTCACCATTGCAAGGTTACGGGAAATCAAGCAACTCAAGAGCTCATTCGTATTCAAGTTTATACTGTGAAGCACTCGAAACCCTAAGAATTTCCCAAGTATTTCAACTTTGAAGATAACTCATTTACTAAGCCTAGATTCAAGCAAAAATCCAAAGCTTAGTTAGAGATATCCTAGCCTTTTACCTTGTGTTTCTAAATTGTAAAAGGATATCTCACCTTAGTTGGAAACCAACCAAACCCAAACCCTATTGTTTAGGTAGTTTGAGTGTGTGATTGTTGGAAAGTGAGACTTTGAGTTTAACACGAAAAGTTCTAGAAAAGAAGAGAAGAAGTTTAGTTTGTGACAGTCTGAAAGCTTGTGTGTGTTTGAGTTAGTAAGCTGTAGTGTAGTTCAGCCTGAAAACTCATAGAGGAAGTTAGTAAGCTACTAAGTTCAGTCTGAAAGCTAGTAGTAGTAGTAGTAGTAGTGAGTTAAGGAATTTCACTAAGGATCAAAGAGAGTGGACGTAGGAGCTTGAGTCTCTAAACCACTATAAGTCACTGTGTTATTTGCTTTTTGTTCTGCATTATTTGTGCTGCATATTTTCACTGAAAGCATACTGAGTAGTCTGATATTCAATTGGAATCAATCCACTGAATTTGCATTGAACTGATCACAGCCTTAACCACTGATTTATTGAGTGATAAAGATTAAAACGAGTATAAACTTAGGGCCTACGCATTCCGCACACTAGATAAGCTAGTATAGATAGTTGTCAAACTGAACAAACTCATCTGAGTAGTCAGTAAGATAGTTATCTACCCCAAGTTTATTTGAACTCTATTTTTAAAATCTCAGATCAGTTGGACTAATCTGAAGCTACTGAAAGCCACTCAGTGTTATTGTCTCTGTAGACTTTGACTCGGAGCAATTTGTGCTTCTCAGTGCTATTTCTCAGGACAACCTGATTCACTGATCTTAGTTAGGTGAAAAATTTAAAAATCATTAACACGTGTATTCCCCCCCCATACACGTGTGAGACTCGTTTACTCCGGGACCAACATCTATACTTTATATTTTTATTATTTTATTAATATTTATTTATAAATATAATTATACAACTAATTGAAAATATTTATTAAAAATAATTTGTTTATATAATTAAAATAATTTATTGTGTAATATTTTTTCTTTCTTTTATTACTAATATTTACATTTTTTTTAATATTTAGAAATAGTTATATAAAACACAACAAAACATTCATTGCATATTAAAGGGTAACTTACTAGGAACTACAAAGTCCTATAGCAAAACTCTAATAACTACAAAAACTTTTTGTAGTTTACTTTAAACTACAAAGAGTCTATAGTGCTCTTTTCTCTATGTTTTGAAATTCACAAATATTTTTAATCACATTCCCCCCACCCCAAATATTTCGGGCCTTTAGTTTTTGGGCTCTTCCTACCTTCCTTTCGGGCTTTAACTTTTCGTGCTCCTCAACTTATTCTCGAATCTAAAAAGAACTGAACATATGCATAAAAAAACTGAACAAAACTAAAACTGCACAAAAACACAATATTTATTGTATTGTGCAATATTTTTTTGAACATGTGCAGAAAAAACTAAACAAAAGCGCAATATTTTCCGGGCCCTTTCCCAATCGTTGTTGTGATTTTCAGGGCCTGATTCACAACAAGATTCTTATAGTTATTCTCGAGTCTAAAAAAAACTGATGCAGAAAAAAACTGAACAAAACTGAATATGTGCAGAAAAAAACTGCACAAAAACGCAATATTTATTGTGTTGTGCAACATTTTTCTGAACAGGTGCAGAAAAACTTAACAAAAGCGCAATATTCATTGCAATATTTTTTCTCATTCCACTTGAATTTCTTATGCACCACCACCAAACAATATACAAAACATTTCATACGAAACCCAATTCCAAATAATTTGTACATAGTTGAATTCCAAACAAATTTGGACACAATTGAATTCACAAAGCATTTCATACAAAACCCAATTCCAAACAACATATGATAGATACAACATACAACCACCACCATTATCGCCGCCCAAAAACAACACCTCTGCCGCCAACCGCTCCTCCCAGGTCCGGTATCGCCGCTCCCAACCACCACCATCACCAGATCCATCGCCTAAATCTCAAATCTCCACCTTTTCTTTCACCGGCAACCTTCGTCGTGCTATCCACTACAGGGGATTGTGGTTAGGTGAGGTGGTAACAAAATTCATGAATAGTGATGGTAGAAGACATCACCGTCTTCTTTGTTGGTGAAAAGAGAGAGAGAGAAAGTGATAAGAAAAGAGTTGAGGAAAGAGAAAATCTGATGAGAGAGGACTTGAAGAAATAGAAAGTTGGAATTTGAAATTGAAATGGGATTTGAGGGTTTCTCTTGTTTATTAAATATTGCTTCAACCGAGTGTTTGTATAGTGGGGACATTATTGTCCATTTAATTTATTTTTGTAGTTTTTAGTAACAACACCTTTTTGTTTGTAGTTATTAGAGTTATTATGTAAAATCATGTATCTAATAGTAATTTTCCCCATATTACATATGAATACATGATTAATTTTTTCTGTGAGACAAATAAATATGCATTCTTAACTAGAATATTGAAAAATGACATAACACCTAAAAATTAAAAAATAAAGTCGATACATATACGAATGTAGTGTAATTGTGTTTTTAATGTTGTATTTTATTACCTTTGCGTGCAACTTTTTAAGTTGATGTATGCCTCGTAATTTCATGTTCAAATAAAATTAATATTTTTTTTTCATATTAAAATTTTAATTTAAAATTATATTTATATTTAATTAATTACTTTTAAGATTTAACTAGTAATTGAACCCGTACAATGCACGACTCTAGTTGAACAATTGTTTTAATAGTGAGTAATATGATTTTTGAAATTTTTTTAAGAATAACATTTTAGTTATATACTTTAGTCATTTGCGGATAATATTAAAAATAAAATTAAATAAGATCTAAATAATTTATTTAAAATAATATATATCTATAATCTCTATAATGCAAAACCTCTATAAGATGATGTGTCAAGTAATAAAATGATGTGGCAATGATGTGGCAAAGCCACATTCTTCAATTTCAAATCTCTCTAATCTAAGAATGGTGTTTTGATCTCACCCGTTGATTTTGTCTTCTATTTCCTATAAATTCTGACCTCTCTCATTCATTTTTCATTCATTCAAGAAAATATAATCATCCATGGTATGCAAAGATTATCGTTCTTATCTTTCTTTCTCTCTCTCTCTCTCTCTCTCTCTCTCTCTCTCTCTTTTTGCAGGTAATTGTTTTGATTCATTATGTAGTTTAAAGTTGAGTTGTTTATAGATTTCTTTGGATGTTTCTTGATTCTTATTTGGAATCATTACTATTTTATTTTTTTATAATCTTTTAATTTTTAGGTGATCTAAATTATTCTACGTGTGGAGAAGATTATGAGTTATTAGAAGAAGATTATGTGGAAATGAATGCATGAAGGTTATGTGTTTTCTACTATGAAGATGAAAACAAGATTATATATATATAGATCTAATGCGAAGATCATTGTAAAAAGTTCATAAATTTTCTTTTAAAATTTAGATTAATGTACTTTTTCTTAATGTAAGTGATTATGATTCTTCAAATACTGTATTTTAGTGTTAATTTGATAAAATATTTAAGGTTTGATTTAAATTTTTTTGGTGTAATATTTCTCGAACGAAATTCATTACTCTGTTAAATTATTTCATTATCTGATGCTTTTGCAAATGAAATACTAATACTATATGAAATAATCGTGTAATTTTTATTTGTATATCAATATTCTTGCTTTAATTAAATACAATGAGTAATTAATAATAATTAATTTATAATATATTTACCAAAAGTATAAAATCAAAGTCCATTTAATTTTATAACAATTAATGATAATTAAGACATAATTAATAACAGATCTATATAAAATAAAAGCCAATCACATCCTATAATAATGCTAATCTTTTTTAATTAAATTTGAACGTTGACTTTTTATCTTTTATTATGGATATTATTGATATTGTTGATTGATTTTAGGCGTAAATTTATCAGCATTAATTTTGGGGTATTTTTGACTCATTTTTATTAATTAAATAAACGTCAATGTTCAATGTATCAACTGTTAGTATTAATGTCCTAGAGACAATCATTTGTAAGGACATAATACTCGATGATATTCAGGTTGATTTAATATTATAGTTCATTTAATATTAATGTATGACAATACACGTATTCGAATACCAATGCTGTCATTGAGGATGTGAGACCTCAAATGACATAAGCATGGTTCTCAAATAGCCCCGATCAAGAATCATCAAGAATGAGATATTGATGATGCAATTGAGATTGGTGTGCGGTCTGCATCATACTCTTAGAGGGTGTAGTAAGATCTCACTTACTACGAGATATTAGGTATCTCATGATGGATGCACAGATACCTTAGAGGGTATTGGTATACCCATCCGAGAAACCGTTTGATATAGTTCCACTATATGTGTCTACGGGTGTCTCGGTTAGTGGAGCGATGTGATACTCCTTTGACTTGAGGTCAATACGCACGACATGTGTGGAGTGATGAATTTAACCATGACTTACGCTTACACCCTTCCATGGGTAGATATGGCTTGGATTGAGTTCATCACGAAGTGCATGTGCGTGGTAGTTGAGCCAAGAATAAGATTCATTCCTCAAAGTGGATTTAGAGAGAATACTCATCTTCTCGTCATAATTGGATCTAAATCATCGGCCGATGCACGTCAACTTACTTTGTGACTAAGTGTGACATACATGATCAATTAGTGATTAGAGATAATATGATTAAGTTATTTGAATAGACACTTCATCATGTTCAAGACTTAATTGAATATTCGCGAATGAAATGAAGTTATCGCAATAGCACATGTTTTAGTTACAGGTAGTTGCACGTTTCTCGCAACGTACCTCATATATTGAGAATGACTGATTTATTGTCTATGGTTCAATTAAGACAGTTAGTTTGACTAATCGCTCGATATATGAGGGTCTATGGATCACACAACAAGTAATTCCCTTTTACGGATTATAGTTGGTTGATTAAATATTAAATTGAATTTAATATTTAATTTATGGAGAATTAATTAATAATATATTAATTTTGATTAATTATTATTACTGTTTAATTAAATTAGATTTAATTAAATAGGAATCCCAAATTATATATGGAATATTATTGTAGGAAAATATATTTAGGGAAATCATATATAGGAGATATGATTTGCAAGATTAGTAAAGATTGCTTAATCTTTAAGCTGGACTTCCCCTATATATATGAGATCCTAGGGATTCATTAAAAACACAAGAAACCTAATTTCTCCATAAAATCTAGAGTTAGAATTTTCCTAGCAAATTCGTCTCGAGATTCAACTCTGGCAAATCTGTGCAAGTCCGTGAATGGGGATTACGTGGATACCATAATTGATAAATCTGCCTACGAATTACTGTAAGGTTTCTCTTTATGTTTATATGTATTCAATTATGAAACTACATGTTCGTTGTTGGTGAACTGTTTATTTCCGCTGCGCATGTATTACTTGTTTACGTGCATATATATTCCAACATCAATTGATTCCACAAAATTAGGAAATAAGACATGAAATCTGAAATTTGAAAATTCAACTTAGTTGACTTTTTTAGATAGTGAAAATTTAAAATAACATACAATAAGTATATACGTGAATTTTATATATAAATTTTTTTATTATATAATATTAGAAAATTTTTGTTTACCATCTAATTATGTCTTGAGAATATTAGTTGGCTTTTATATAATGATATGTAAATATTAGGAAAAAAAATTATATATACTTGAAATCAAGACATATTAATAACAAATATATATAAAATTTAAAATAATCACATTCTATAATCATGTTAATCATTTTTAATTTAGGCAAATAATATAATTTTAGGCATAAGAAAGTAACAATTTAATTCCCTTAATTATATATAATTAAATTTCGTAATTTTTTTACATATATATATATGTGTGTGTCTTTAATTGTTTCTTCACACACTAATACATGTTTATATATTCTCTATAATGATATAACTAAATATTAATTATTTAAAATTATATAATTTAAAAAATAAATGTTGCGTAGTTCTAAAAAGACTCGACCAAATCCAAACACATTATCTAAAAATGTGATTTAAAGATATTAATATTTTTAAAATTATGGATCGACGATTAAATTACAATACGTTCAAAAATATTTAAAATTTAAATATAGCTTTAAAATAGCAAAAATTGTGTATTTTTTTTAATTATATACCGATAATTATACATCGAAATATATCATGACATCAAATAGTTTTTTTTCTCAGAATCATAGGTTAATATTAAGTTGACTTTTTTTTCTATATATATGTTTAATTATATTTATTGTCTAATTAATGATAATTATAAATTAATTCCAAATATACAAAGTCAAACTACATTTAATTAACTGCAATATTTTTTTATGGAAGATATGTACTTACTAACTAAACATAATTTTCTCGGTCTAATTTATTTAAACATTTTAGATAATGTACGTGTGTTAAACTATTCGTAAATGTAAATCATCTGATTATCAAAAAAAAATATTTTTTTAATAAGTATTTAAATGTACAGATTGAGTGGAATAATTAAATTATTTATTAGCAGTATATTCTTGAAAAATATCAGGAGTATAAACAATACGAAAATTTTGATGTACTTTTTCATTGAAATTTTTATTGGATTTATTGGTACATAAGTAATATAATTTATTTATCTTTAGTTACAAATTTAATTTAATTAAAGAACTAAATTAAATATGTTATATTATCATGATTAATTTATATAATATTGGTTTTTTCATGGATGGTATTACTTTTTAATGGAAAAGTATCAAATATTCGATGTTATAAATTTTCACATTTGCAATTTTTAGTGTTATACGAACACTCCTCTAACATGATTGTTAAGTTATTTCATTCATGATGAACTAATACTTCCTATGTCCCATAATTATTAAAAAAATATTAACTATAAAAAAAAATTAACTGAAACATAAATTAGTATAGTTAATCTTGATATAAAAATTACAAAATTTATTGACTATGTACAATCAATAAATGTAAATGTGTCAAATTCAAAAAATTCATATAGGTATGCTTAATTTAGAGATATAAATCGCGTACTTAAAATAGTTAATTTGATGTAATATAAAATATACTCATTACATAACGAAATTTGTGAAATTTAATTAGTTGACCAAATTTTCAATAGTGATTGTTAAGGTACAATTAATAAATGTAAAAGTATAATAAGAAAAACTTTATTATTGCAATGATTAATACTTAAATTATAATATATTCAAAATTTAATTTTAAATATATCTTTAAGATAGCAAATTTATGAAATGTTTTTAGAATTTATAGACAGAATATATTATGGAAGTAAATAATTTTTTGAAAGTGAATATTAATTTGAATATTTATTTCTATATATAGGTTTAGTTATATTTAATATTTTTTATTAATGATAATTGTTTTTAAATTAATTACCAAACATAAAGGTCAAACTATATTTAATTAGATACAATATTTTTTTATGGAAGATATATACCGACTAATTGAACATAATGTGAGGTCCCGATTTTGAAAACCAATTTTGCGTGTGCGGAAGCGGATCATTTCGTGTGATGCATATAAAAACAGGGGTGAGGGAATGGTGATACCAAATTTTTCGCTTTTAAGAACGATGTGTGTTGTTTTGCTTGTAATCGAATGCATATGGCAAGTATGAACATAAAGCAGTAAAGAACACACGATATTTTATAGTGGTTCGGACGAAACCCGCCCTACATCCACTCTTCCCTTAACACAGGGGAACCTTAACCTACTTTAACCTGCGGGACTTTTACCCCTCACGGGATGGCCGAGATGTTTATCGAGTGCAGGACTTATCTCCCTCACAGGATTGTCGATAGATGTTTACCGAGTTCACACTCAAGAGGGACTTATCTCTGTTGGTCCCGGTGCAAATGAGTCTTACACGTGTATGGGGGGAATACACGTGTTCAGTATTTTTAAAACTTTTTCTTATTGAGGTCAGCTTGGGTCAGATAATCCTGAAGATTAGGTTTCGAGAAGCACAGACGTCGCTCTCGAGTCAAAGTCTCTTCGAGGGTGATGATCTGTTGCTTTTTGAAACCTCGAGATAATCCCAACCGAGTCACGAGTGTCGAGAGATCACGAGTTGCTTGGATCGGATAACTAACTTCTTGAACCCTCGAAGAATGCGTTCGGTTTGATAACTATATCTGTTTCTAGCTACTCGCCAGCGGAATGGTTGGCCCTTAGTTTATACTCGATTTAAGCTTTCTTTGAAAACCTTCCCTTTATGAAATAGTGATTAGGTTGTGATTCACTTATGCAACCGGTGGATTGATTCCAACCGAATATCGATGAAAAGTATGCTTTCAAAATCAAGTCAATGCAATGATAAGCCACGGATAAGGAAAGCAATAAAGAACACAACAATTATAGTGGTTCGTAGACACAAGCTCATACGTCCACTCTCCACGACTCTTGGAGAAATTCACTATCAACCCGAGCTTTTCGACTACCTCGTAGTTTACTTACTCAACTTCGTACGAGTTTTTCGACTACTCCACGTAGTTTACTTACTCAACCCGACCTTGAGCTTTTCGACTACCTCCGTAGTTAACTTACTCAATCACACACAAGCTTTCGGACTACCCTGCAGCTTACTCACTTCTCCTCTAGAGTTTTTACGACTACCTCGTAGTTTACTAACTCTTTACAACACTTCTCACCAACAAACACACTCCAACTACCTTCACAAGGGTTTGGGGGTTTCTTGGTTGGTTTCAACTAGGATTAGATATCCTTTACAATGAAGCACAATGCAAAGGGTTAGGATATCTCGACTAAGCTTTGGATAATTCTTATCAAGCTAGGCTTAGTATAGTGAGCTCTCTTCAATATTGAAGCACTTGGGAAATTCTATGTTTTTTCGAAAGTGCTTTTAACTTTTACAAGAATAAGCTTGAGCTCTTAAGTTATTATAAATTTCCGTAACCTTACAATGTAGAGGGTCACCAAGTATTTATAGGCATACACCCAGTCACTCTTGAAAACTATCCGTTGGAGAGATAACCGTGAGTTTCCTCTTGTGGTGTGTGAAACGGCTATATTTAGGGTTTGAAACTCCCTAACACTTTCTAGGCAATAACCTTTCATGTAGCCGGTCTTCACTTTTTTGCGATCTGGAACTTTTGTACATCGACATCCTTTTTCAGAGACACATCCTTTGTCGATTGTCGGTATAGTGCGATGTTGTCTTCCTCTTTTTGACTTTTGTCTCCGGTTAAAGGTAAACACCTTCAACGGCTCTTTTTTGGTTACAAACTCGAGTTTGATATAACCTTAACATCACGCCGACTTAGTTCCTTTTATGCGCATTTGAATGTCTTGGCAAATATTTATTTTCTAAGGAATCGCGATCTTCCAATATTTCATCCTTCCGATAGATATATTTAATGCCTCGGAACATTCCAGGTTCATACTGAGCATTTAGTATATTCTCGAGTCTTGATAATTCATCGTACCTCGATATTCTTGATCTTGATTTCTCGGTCTTGATCTTTGTGTCTTGAGTCTTCTAAGTCTTGTGGTCTTCGAATCTTTGTAGTTTATCTTGATCGATGTCTTTGAGTCTTCTTCTTCGAGTTTTCTTGCTCAAGATCTCATCGAAGTCTTCAAGAATTATCTGAACTATATCTGCTGACTATACATTCTGCAGATAACATCCTGAATATTCTAAAAACTGAATCCTGACTCAACTATCGAGATCATTCTGAACATGTCATACTCAGGGGTTTTGGGATCTAATCAAAATCATAAATCTTTATTAAAATTCATCTCCCAACAATTTCCCCCTTTTTGATGATGCCAAAACCTATCTTGTTACAAACATATAACCTATACTCAGGTTTCAGTTTATCCTATTACAAGATTGGTTGTCTCCCAACAATTTCTTAAATCAGAGAATCTCTCAACAATTTCAGAGTTTCTCAACAGTTTAATCATTCAGCAATTTCTTCAGTAATGAATCTTTTTAACTAGTTCATTACCAAATACTTAAACAATTTCTCCCTTATCAACATACAATCAGTTCAGAGACATTCATTCAGGCATATCAAAATAAAAGACATGTAAATAAGATAATGAGATATTATCTTTTGAGCATAATGATAAATCTTCATTGATGATTGGTATCCCGTTACATATTACAATGAGTTTATCAACAAAATCAAAAAGACAAAATTTAAAGATTACAAAATCTTCTGAGTCTTCAGTCTTCAGTCTTCTGATTTTTGGCTCTTCAGTCTTCTGCTCTTCAGTTTGCTTCATTCTCAACTTCATCGTGGCACCTCCAGTCAAACATTCGAAAAATCTCTTCTTGACTCATTTCTTTCCTTGATGATGTCCGGATTTGTTTTCTGTTAAACCCAATGACCAAAGATCTTGAGCAATCTCTTGAGTAATGGCCTTCTCATTCACCAAGCCATTATCAAGTTTTGGAGGTGGATAGGAATATGGACCGGGGCTACTATCGTACCTCTCCTTCATCCATAAAGTTAATCCACTCTGTAGATACTTTGGATAGAAGATAAGAAGGTATTCAATGAAAGCTTCATTACGATCCGAGCTTTCCCTCTCCATTCCCACGAGAACATCATAATTGAACGAAGGTTCTCTTGACTTCTTCCCACATATCGTTGAGTTTGATGGGCATCCATTTATCAACGTGGGGATTTTTTAGTGCTTTTGATGTTCCTTTCCTCTTGCTCATAAACTTCACGAAATCACTCCTTCGCTACGCTCTTTGTCTATCTTCTTTTCGATCATAGACGTTCTCGAGACCGAAGCGGCAACTTTCTTAGCTTGTTCTTCTTGGAGTGTCTTGAGCATTTCTCGTGTTGAAGACTTTCTTCCGAGGTTGAGACTCAGATTCCACCGTAGTTATTCTGTTTCTTCATCATCGTAATCGGTTTTTCTCTGGATTGGCTTAGAAGCCTTTGACGTTTGCTTTTCGGGTTGAACAACGCCCAAGGCTTTCCTCTTCATAAGCGATTCGGCGACGGCTGGCTTGTTCCAACCTTTGCTCTAGCTTTTCGGTTTCTCTCTTGCAACATCAAGCATAGCTTGCTCGAAACTTCAGTGTAGATAGGTTTTTCTACCCGGCGAACTTCAACTTCTCGGTAGCTCCGACTTCTTTAAAGGCTTTTGCTAGATTATACATTTCAAACATTTTTACGAGCCTTCTTCTCCAAAAAGTCGTGCCATGAACTTTCGAGATCTTGACTTTTTTTCCCCTTCTTGGCACCGTAATTTGGAAGAAGCCTGGAGAGTGTTGTGTCCATGTGATATTGCTCTTTGCTCACACAGCGAACTTCTCCTGCTATCTAATCTTGTTCGTCTTCCAGCCTCCTTAGATGGTTCTTGGCCACAGAAAATTCTTCAGATAAGTGGGCAAACTGGCCAGAGAGTGCTTCTTTGAACATCTCTGTCATCTTGGTCATGAGTATTGAGCTCATTTCCTCCTTGGCAGACTTGATTAGTACCTCATTCTTTTACGCGGTTTCACCTCTAGAAATCGAGAACTTTCCTGGTGTTTACGCTTCGATTCATCACTTAACTTCGGCCTTGAGTCCCTCCAGCTTCTCATTTACCTTTCCTTCCATGGAGGTCATCTGGGTGGTTAGAGTGTTTTGAATTTGCACCAGTTCTGAAGAGTGACTAAGACCGTCCATCTTTTGAGCTTGATTGGCCAACGTCTCTTCCATCTGAGCAATCTTGATCATCATTGGCTCAACCTTCTCAAGTTTCTCTATCAGGGGAGTGAGATCAATCTCGGGGAATCTTACGCACCTCCTCGGTCTTTGTCGATCATCTTGAGTTTGACTTCATTCGAGCACCGGTCTCGGTGCGCCTCGGCCACGAAGAGTACTATCATCGATCGATGTTGACTAGATCCGAGTTGATCGACAAGCGAAGTCTCATTTTCCTTTTCCGAGATTGTTCCTCAAAGATCTCCTCTGTTGGTCCCCATCTCCATCTTGAGATTTGTCTCCATTTGCTTGGGGCACCAACTTTAGTTGTTCTCCTCTCGCCAACTTCCTACGAACGGCTCATCAAAATCGGCGTTTTTCATCCGAGCTTTGTCCTACGAACCACGAAGTCGGTCGAAAGGTTGTCTCCTCATTCCACCGGTCTTCCCCTCTAAAAGCGGCAATATCAAGCATCTCGGGAAGGGTCGATTGAAGATAAATCTGATTGTCCTTAATCGAAGAAAATATCTTGCGGATCGAGGGTATGAGTGAGCTTTCGGTATCGGTCAAGTATGAACCATTCCCCCTTGCTCCTCCACTCGCCTTCTTGACCTCGCCCTTCTTCCATCTCGGGCTTTCGGTTCATTTGAAGTTTTACGCTAAGGGATCGAAGTAGATCACTTTCGAGGAGCTCATCAAGACTAATACGCTCACGAGTCTCGTGACATCTGAAGTTTGTGCGATTAGGTCCTCGGTTTGCATCTGAGTGGGTTACGAGGCTGAATCGGTATATCCTCGGTTTAGTGCGAGTTGGCTCGTCGGTCTGAGCTTGCATCTTGGATCGACTCGGTTTGGCTCTTACATGCGAGCACGCACACGAGGTAGGCATCTCTCGAGGTGCGAGCTCCTTTGAAAATTTCATGAAATTTTATACATCTTGGCGATGTCTCGAGTACCTCGAGAAAAAAAGACACTGCTCTCCGATCGATCACGTGGTCGGAGATAACTTTGAGCCAACACTTGTAATGGTGAACTCGGCGGTTTGGCCTTCAGATTGAATCTCTTGAGAATCACTTTCTTCTTCATCGGTGAGAACCACCAATCTTCTGCGTTTTGGAGCAAGATTCTTACTTTTTCATCATTTTTGCTCCTGCTCCATCTTTGCCTCAACAACACCCCCCTAGTTTGTTTGGGTTTCTTTTCAGCGATTCTGAAGGTGATTCTACCTTCTTTTCTCTCTTCCCCCGATGACTGCTTCCTTGCACAATGGGTTTAAGGAGAATTTTAGATTTAGGAAATGGGGTCGAATTGGCGAAGATATCCTCCTCCTCTCTGCACATCTCCAAAATGTAAGCAATTTTTGGTGGCATGGTGGATCTTGCCTTTGATTGAGATCGCCCGTCAATCTTCCTCAAAACTTTGGTCCGCTTTCACTCACCGTCTGGATCAGAATTTGACCCGGTTGAAATCTGTGGTGGGTGAAGCTTC
Organism: Stenogyne calaminthoides; assembly: GCA_037126765.1. Classification (NCBI taxonomy): domain Eukaryota; kingdom Viridiplantae; phylum Streptophyta; class Magnoliopsida; order Lamiales; family Lamiaceae; genus Stenogyne; species Stenogyne calaminthoides. Next base: position 6,122,452 of record JBBCBC010000024.1, on the reverse strand, counting down.
TATCGCCGCCATCAATCGAGCTTGAGTACTTATCTGCTCAAAACTCCCCCAAGAAGACTCATGATGCACTTGCTCACAATATCCATCAACACACGATATTGTGGCTTCGGTGTGCCTTTTATGCGATTGTCGCCTCAAACTTAACGAGATTCAAAGCAATCCTATCTAAGTACTCTGCTCTCTTCCCCGACATATCGTCGTAGGATCCTCTCCTCTATCCGCGAGCTCAAAAACATCATTGATTTTTTCGGAACTATATCTACGATCCCTCTCAAAATCGACGTATTTGGATGATTTGCTCTAAGTGTGATCTGATTAACTTAGAATGCATACAACCCTCTTCATCTATCTTCAAATTCTGAGATGAATTCGATTACCTCTTTTCGCAAACTCGGTGCAGTGGGTTTTGCGACTAGTTAAATGAGTTTGGCTGATCGTCGAATCATATCACGAGCCTCCTTTTTACGGTTTTGAGTTGGTTGTGCTTTCAAGTGAGACAACGAACTCGTACCACGGCTTGTTGGTTTCGGCTAATCTCTCGAACAGGGTTGGAGCCATTTTAGAGTTTGATTGAAGAAGGGAAGCTTTAGGGTTTGGAGAATTTCTGGGCAAAGGGGATTTTTAATTGCAGAGGATTTTGAAATGAAGGGTTTGATAAAATTTTGGCTTGAATGGCTGATTGGGGTTTATATAGCCTTGAGATCGTGGGGAATCGTGTTGGTTAGGTGAGAAACAACGGTTGAGATTAATCTCCGATTAATCGGGTATACGAATCGACGATCTCCGAAAAGTAAGCCGCCAAAACATCCTCATTGGTCATTAATGTAGCAGAGCATTAAATGACCGTTGACCTTCTTCGGAATTTAAAACGATCCGCCAAAAAAAAACATTCCTCAGGTGTTTTTATATTTATTACGAATGATTACTGAATTTACTTTGAGCAATAAATGGATCGCATGAGTCATTACTTCTTCAGACCAATTTCCCTCTATCAGTCTTACTGAGTACTGATCTTGATAAAATGTCAGTATAATACTGAGTACTAAATTGGTTCAATTATCTTTCTTTGAAGTTTTCGAGACTCGATTCCAAGATTTCCATTTTATCCTGAGCTTCTCAGAAGGATTCTGAGAAAACTTCATCATCCGAAAACCTTCAATTTTTGATTTTACTCTATATACACGGTTCTAAAGCATCCCTAATTCAACTGAAAGTTCTTGAAATCTTGATTCCGCCAAAGGTTTAGTCAAGATATCAGCTCTCTGCTTATCAGTATGAATTTTCTCCATCCTTATGTCCTTCTTCTCGACATGATCTCTGATGAAGTGATGTCTGATATCCACATGCTTGCATCTGGTGTGCAATACCGGGTTTTGTGAAATAGCAATGGCACTATTATTGTCACAAAATATTGGTACTTCATTGGCTACAACTTTATAATCCCTCAATTGTTGTCTGAGCCAAAGAATCGTAACAAATGACTTCCTATGACCATATATTCAAACCAAGAAGATTTAGTTGCTATCGAGATCATTTTCTTCGAAAACCAAGATATCAGCTTGCTTCCTAGAAATTGACAAGTTCCTGAAGTGGACTTCCTGTCAATTCTGCATCCTCCATAATCAGCATCTGAGTAACCACTTAACTCTAGGTTATCATCAGCTGGATACCATAATCCTCTATTCACTGTGCCCTTAAGATATTTCAGTATCTTTTTGGCAGCCTCCATGTGACTAGCCTTAGGATTAGCTTGGTATCTTGCACATATCCCAACAGCAAATGTTATATCCGGCCTACTTGCTGTGAGATAGAGCAATGATCCAATGATTCCTCTATAATCGATGATGACTTATCGATTTGCCTTGTAATCGGGATCCATCTTGTAGTTAGTATTCATGGGAATTCTAAGCGCATTGCAAGTGCATACACCATATTTGGCAATCAGATCTCTGGTGTACTTTGCCTAGTTGATGAATATTCCTTCCTTTGATTGTTTCACTTGAAGTCCTAGAAAGAAATTCATCTCTCCCATCATTGACATCTCAAACTTGCCTTTCATCAGTGTTGAAAACTTTTCACACAGCTGATGGTTTGGAGATCCAAAAATGATGTCATCAACATATATCTGAACTAGTAAGATATCTTCCCCATCCTCTATCCTGAACAGAGTTCTATCAACAGTTCCTTTGACAAAACCATGGTCAGTAAGAAATTGAGAAAGAGTATCATACCATGCTCTGGGTGCTTGCTTAAGACCAAACAAAGCTTTTCTTAGCCTGTAAACTTGGTCATTCTGTTTGAAACCGGAGGTTGTTCCACATAAACCTCTTCTTTAAGCACGCCGTTTAAATGCACTTTTCACATCCATTTGATAGGTGTGAACTTCATGTGGGCAGATATGCAAGAAACAATCGATGGCTTCTAGTCTTGCAACAGGTGCAAAGGTTTCATCATAATCCAAGCCTTCTTCTTGGGAATAACCTTGTGCAACTAGCCTTGCCTTGTTTCTCACAATGTTGTTGTTTTCATCTCTTTTGTTCTTGAAAACCCACTTGGTTCCAATGACATTGTGCCTTTTCGGGTCTATCTACTAGCTCCCATACTTCATTCCTGAGAATTGATTCAAATTTCATCTTGCATGGCAAGAATCCATTGAGAATCTTGTAGAGCTTCACCAATCTCAAGAGATTCTTTCTCCGATAGGAAAAAGAGAATAGTGCACTCTCTCCATGGAACCTTCTAGTCTTAACACCTTGGTTAGATCACCCTCAATCGGCTTGTAGGATGGCTATCTAACCATTTTCTTCTTGATGTTCCCCTTCAATGGTATCCTCAACATTTGAAATGTTAGGTTGATTAAATCACAAACTCAGGAACAACAAAAGCAGAGAAAGGGAATCATCTTCCTCGGGGAAATTCTATTGAGAACATTGTCGAGACATTTGTTCCCCTTTGGTTGATAGATTCGAGAAATTGCCTCATTTGTGACCACATCTTCATTGGCATCACGCACTGAGTCCGAGGCGGGTGTCTGCTCAGATTGGTCACCTTTTGGAGTGTTGGTTTTCCGGGTCTCACCATCCCGATTTCCATCCCGAGCTTCTTTATCTCGAGTCCGAGTCACCCAATCATAGATAATAGTGACTTCTTCTTTTCAAAGTTCGATAGATGATTTATCTTTTCGTTTCAGGGCTTAATCTGGTGATCCTCTTAGTCATTTCATTTGCATCATGTTCTGTTTCTTCCGAACACAAAGCAGATTCATCAAAAACAACATGAGGTGTTTCCTCCACAATAAGAGTCCTACAGGTTGTAAACTCGAAGCTTTGATCGACTTGAGAATATCCTAAGAATATTCCTTCATCGCCTTTTTACTATCAAATGTTTTCAATCGATCTTTACCATTATTGTGTATGAAACACTTACAACCAAACACACGAAAAAAAAAAAAACAAGAGGCTTCCTTTCATTCCAAAGCTCATAAGGCGTTTTGCCTTGACTTTTTTTGTCAAGATGGATCTATTCTCGAGAGTAGCATGCGGTGTTGATGACTTCAAATTTCAAAATCTTTTAGGAATATCGACTTTCATTTATCATTGTCCTTGCGCAGAACTTCTTTCGAGTTCTTTCCTTCTTTCAAAGAACACCATTTTGTTGAGGGGTCCTTGTACGGTGATGTTTCATGTAGAATTCCATTTCTTTGCACAATAATCGAAATGATATGATTTATAAACTTCGGTTCCTTTGTCGGATCTAATTTTGACCACACTCAGATTTTTTCTCAATCTTGAGTCTTTTTGATGGTCTGGCGACTTTATTCGAGTCTCTTTCTTCTTGAGTAAGAATATGACCCAAGTATATCTTGAGTAGTCATCAACTACTACCAATGTGTATTTCCGCCATTAGTGCTCACAGTGTTATAGGACCAAACATATCCATATGCAAAAGTCAAGTATTCTCTCAAGTAGAAACTTCTACTTTGCTTTTTAAATGATGCTTTGACTTGTTTTCCTTTTCTCGCACGCATCACAAATGTGTTCCTCTTGAACACTTCATTAGGCAACCCTCTCACAAGAGCTAATCTTGCAAGCTTGTTCGGGGTTTTGAAGTTTAGGTGATTCATTCTTTTATGCCATAACCAACCGGTATCGTGGAACTTTTAGCAACTAAACATGTATCTTTAGGAGTTGAACTCCAATCAACAAGATACACATTCCTTTTCTTGTACCGGTCAAGAATACTTTATGTGATGTATCATCTTTCACAAAGCATAAGTTCTTGGAGAACTCAACATTGAAACCCTTATCACGTAAATTGGCTAATTGATGACAAGTTATGCTTCAATCCGGATACATATGAAACACCATGGATATGAATCGAGTCGACTTCCAAAGTTCCATATCCTTGATCATCCTTGGAGTTATCTCCAAAAGTGATATGTGGGCCTCTTTGTTCAACAACATAGTCAATGAGCATCTTCTTGAATCTGCCATATGCCTTGAGCATCCACCGTCAAGATACCATACATCGAGAGCTTTTTCATCTCTCTCGCCATCATTGCCATGTGATCTTTCATCGACTTAGTGCCCCTGGTTTTTCCCCGAAAAAGTAGATCAATTCTTAGGTACCCATTTTGTGTAGGGTCCTACGAGGTTAGTTGATACCTTTCGGAATCCAAATTTGCACGACAACTCTAATCACTTTAGAGTGGCTAATTTGTCTTCCATAAACATCAACATATACATCCACTACTCTGGGTGCCTTAGCGGTTTTCAGATATGTGTGCTAGCTTTAGCATGAACATGTGCCTTAGAGTTCTTCTTTGGTTCGGGCCTTACATTCGGATGCTTAGGCTTTTGTCTTGACCGGTCTAAATCTTTGATGACTTCGGGTTGAGATAACCTTTACCCTTAGGCAAGTGAGGTTCGGGTTATGCATCTTTGAAATCTGGTCTTTCATCATCTCGAGGACTTGGTCTCTTGGTTGAGAATGTCTCTATTTGAGTGTTTCTCATCCGAGGATTCCTCGATGGTTCGATGTGGAGCCTTTCGGGTTTGCATTCTTAGTCCGAGGCTTTGAAGTACTTGCTCGAAACTTTCCAGTATCGACCTTTCGAGTTTTCTTGCCTTCTCCGAGGTTTGGGCTTTCTAACCCGATCATTCGGCTTTTTTCTTGAGACCATAGGTCCTTTTTCCTTGTCTACAACTTTGGGCATTTCTTGGTTTGAAGTGTAGGTGCCCTTTGGTTTTACAAAGATAGTCTTCTTGCTACTTGATTTGACATTTAGATGACCTTGTGAGGTTCCCCCTGGAATGTATCCCAATCCAGATTTTATAGTCCACAGATCTCGGTAACTCTCAATTTCATCTATTACATTAGATGCATTATTCAATAGAGTTAACTTCTTACATGCACTATCCTCATGATTCTGTAGAGTTTTATGCTTCTCGGAGAGGTCATTGAACTTCGGTTATGATTATTTGAATCTCTTGATTGGATTTCTCTAGCTTTTTTAGTTAGGGACATTATCAACTTCTCTTTCTCACGAGAGTTGTACTTTCGAACATCCGGTTCATCTGTAGCTCCCATTAATTGAGAAGTGACTTCAATATTGCTAGAGTCTTTCCATTTTAGATTTTCGACTTTTCGGTTCCTTATTTCGCTCTTGAGTTTGATTTAGCGGTCCTTCCAAAACAAAGATAGTCCTTCATCGATTCTCGAAAAAGAATCCATCGTGGTCAAAATGACTATTTTCGGTGGAACTTGAAAACTCTTGTGCTAGTGTAGGAGCAACAACAGAGAAAGAATATTTTACCTCCTCAATGGCCATCGGGCAGATGTCATCACTTTCTTTGTCGAGAATATCTCATCCGAAGAGCTAGATCCCTCCTCGAGTGTTCTTCTTCTCGCAACCATGGCCTTTTTTTGCTTGAGAACTTATGGTCTCTTATAGCTTGCCTTTCTCTTCTCTCTTAGCACTCAAACTGGACAATCATCTTGGAAGTGACCTTTCTTTTTGGCGGTTATAGATCTGTTGGCATCATCATCCCCGATCATTTTCTTCTTTGGACTTGGAGTCCTTTCTCTTGGATGAAGATCCTTCAAATTTTTCAGTCTTTCTTCTTCTCGGTTGATCATCCCTCGGGTTTCTTTCCGGTTTTGTGGTTTCTGTAATAGCTTTTGTATTTTCCAAATCTACTATTGAGTCTATCAAACCTTCTAGCCATCAGTCTAGCTTCTCCTCAAGCTCATCCCGATTTTTTTGCACGGGGTTCTCGAGACTCTCTAGTTTTTAAAGGTTTTATCTTTGGCTTTTAAGGCCACATTCTTACTTGATGAAGAATCATCTTTCTTTGTCGGCCTTTTTGGATTTCTTATCAATTACAAATTCATAAGGCTTTATTTCGAGAGAAGACTTGTTGGTAAGGCATTGAGTTAATATTCTTGGTGTTTTCAATCACCCTTTGCATGAATATCCCATTTCTTAGATAAACCTCTAAGAATTTTCAATGCAACTTCTCTGCGTGGGTATTTCTTTCCAAGTGCATTTAGATCATTCATGATGTTAGTGAATCGACTTCGGTTTGTCTATTTATTCACCATCATCCATTTCAAAAGTTGTCAAACTTTCCAATTGCCAACGAGAGTTTTTTTTTTTATATGATATGTGCCTTGGCACATAACAAACTAGTGTATCCCAAATCTCTTTTAAATATTATTATTGAGAGATCATTCCCATCACACCATCATCAATTGTGATGTATAGTGTGTCTTTTGCAATGTAATCTAGATTGACTAACTTTCTCTCCTCAGGAGTCAGTTGGTCATCAGACTTAGGAAATTCTGCTCTAGGATCAATTCTCTCATCTTCATTTCCTCTTTGGGATTCACTACTGAAGAACCTGGAATGGTCCTTGAGAGACCACTCTCCACATACGCTCATGTTTGGAATATAGATGAGCTGCATTCTCGATCTCCATAGGTCATAGTTCTCCACTAAGAACATAAGAAGTTTTTTAGAAGACATTTTTCTGATCTCTTGAAAAATAAAAAGTTTCAACAAATAAGATCGATTCGGATAGACCCACAAGTATTTTTGAAAATAAAACTTTGGTCAACACAACAGTGGTCAAGTTGAACCAACGCTCCGATACCACTTGTTGGTCCGGTGCCAAACGAGTCTTACACGTGTATGGGGGAATACACGTGTTCAAGTGTTTTTAAAACTTTTTTCTTCGAGGTCACTTGGGTCGATAATCTCAAGATTAGGTTCGAGAAGCCACAGATCGCTCCGAGTCAAAGTTCATCGAGACAAAGTGATCTTGAGCTACTTTCGTAAACCTCAGATAATCCCAACTGAGTCCTGAGTGTCAGAGATCCTGAGTTGCTTGGATCAGATAACTAACTTACTAAACCCTAAGAAGAGTACGTTCAGTTTGATAACTATCTGTTCTAGCTACTCAGTTGTGCGGAATGGTTGGCCCTTAGTTTATACTCAATTTAAGCTTTGCTGAAAACCTTCCCTTTATGAAATAGTGATTAGGCTGTGATTCACTTATGCAACTTCAGTGGATTGATTCCAACCGAATATCAGTGAAAAGTATGCTTTCAAAATCAAGTCAATGCAACAGATAAGCACAGATAAGGAAAGCAATAAAGAACACAACAATTATAGTGGTTCAGAGACACAAGCTCCTATGTCCACTCTCCCTGACTCTTCAGAGAAATTCACTATCAACTTCTGAGCTTTCTGACTACCTCATAGTTTACTTACTCAACTCGGCCCTGAGTTTTCTGACTACTCCACGTAGTTTACTTACTCAACCCAACCTTGAGCTTTCTGACTACCTCCGTAGTTTACTTACTCAATCACACACAAGCTTTCAGACTACCCCTGTAGCTTACTCACTTCTCCTCTAGAGTTTTCTGAATACCTCGTAGTTTACTAACTCTTTACAACACTTCTCACCGACAAACACACTCCAACTACCTTCACAAAGGTTTGGGGTTTCTTGGTTGGTTTCCAACTAGGATGAGATATCCTTTACAATGAAGCACAATGCAAAGGGTTAGGATATCTCGACTAAGCTTTGGATAATTCTTATCAAGCTAGGCTTAGTATAGTGAGCTCTCTTCAATATTGAAGCACTTGGGAAATTCTAAGTTTTTCGAGTGCTTTTAACTTTTACAAGAATAAGCTTGAGCTCTTAAGTTGCGTATAAATTTCTCGTAACCTTACAATGTAGAGGGTCACCAGTATTTATAGGCATACACCCAGGTCACTCTTGAAAACTATCCGTTGGAGAGACAGCTTCGTGAGTTTTCTCTTGTGGTGTGTGAAACGGCTATATTTAGGGTTTGAAACTCCCTAACACTTTCTAGGCAATAGCCTTTCATGTAGCCGGTCTTCACTTTTTGCGATTTGGAACTTTTGTACATCGACATCCTTTTTTTCAGAGACATCCTTCTGTCGATTAATCGATGGTGCGATGTTGTCTTCCTCTTTTTTACTTTTGTCTCCGGTTAAAGGTAAACACCTTCAACGGCTTTTTTTTGGTTACAAACTCGAGTTTGATATAACCTTAACAACACTCCGACTTAGTTCCTTTTTATGCGCATTTGAATGTCTTGGCAAAAATCTATTTTCTAAGGAATCGCGATCTTCTCGAGATTGCATCCTTCGGATAGATATATTGATTGCCTCGGAACATTGAGGTTCATATTGAGCATTTAGTATATTATCGAGTCTTGATAATTCTTTGCGTGCCTCAATATTCTTGATCTTGATTTCTCGGTCTTGATCTTTGTGTCTTGAGTTTTACGAGTCTTTGGTCTTCAATCTTTGTAGTTTATCTTGACCGATGTCCGAGTCTTCTTCTTGAGTCTTGATTTTTCAAGATATCCTCTTTGAGTCTTCAAGAACTATCTGAACTATATCTGCGACTATACATTTCTCGCAGATAACATCCTGAATATTCTAAAAACCGAATCGACTCAACTATCGAGATCATTCTGAACATGTCATACTCAGGGGTTTTGGGATCTAATCAAAATCATAAATCTTTATTAAAATTCATCTCCCAACAATCTCCCTCACGAGATTGCCGATAGATGTTTACCGAGTTCACACTCACCTAACAATCTTAACCTAACTTTGAGTTTGGGTAAAGGTTTGTTTGGTTTCCAACTAGGTTGAGATTTTCCCTTACATTTGTTTAGCCTCGATGCTAAGGATGGGAAAATCTCTCTAAGCTTAGGATATAGCATTTGTGCTTAGATCTAGGGTAGAACACTCTTGAATATATCGTGTATTTAGCTCGTGTTCTATGGTGGGAATGCTTGAGTATATAGGATTGGGAGCACAATTCCTGTTGAATGCCTTAGCCGTGCTACGATCAGGCCATATTTCAGGACTCGCATCATCTGGCACACGACCTTGGCTGGGAACTGTTGGAACCCATATCTTCTTAGCTCTGTAGCATCGTTTGCTACATTCTCCATACTCTTCCACATTCATTCACACTTGATAATGAAGGAAGAACTTGTATTTATATTGTGGATTTGAATGTTACCGTTGGAGAGAATCACATTCAAATCCATACTACTTTGTGGCTTTTTGCAGCTTTTTCAGGCTTGTCGTCTTCCTCTCATTGGTCCATGTCAGCTGAATCTAACGGCTATATTCTTCAGTATCTTCTGAGTCTCTAACGGTTATATTCTTCAGGATCTTCTGAGTCTCAGGATCTTGATTCTATCCGAGCCTTGAGTTATCTCGAGCTATATGAACCTTCAGTTATCCGAGCCTTGAGTTATCCGAGCCTTGAGTTCTTGATTCGGTGACTTCTCTTGGCCGGACCTTATTCGATCAGCATCTTGACTTTCGGGCTTCATCGAGTTCCGTTCTCTGAATTCGGACATCGACCCTCAGTCACATTGACTCAGTTATCGATTTCTTCTTTTTCGATCGATCATTTCGACCGATCGGATCAACATATCTTCTTCAGTCAACATATCAAGATAGCATCGGTCGAGACATCGGGGTTAGCATATCAGTTTATCATATCTGATCTTGATCACGTCTGATCTCGATCAGTCTCATCTGCTCAACTTCTGATCTGCAACCTTCTCTTTTGATTTGCTGGCTTTAGCTTTTCTTCACTTCTGATTTTGTACAGCTCATCAGTTGACTCCGGAACTCATCTAACTCATCTGATCTTGATCATTCTCATCTGCAGCCTCGTCTGATCTCGATCATCTTCTTCTGATTTCGTGAGTTCCCCCTTAATTTGTTCTTTTGTTCCCCCTTAACTTGTTATCTGTAAATTAGCTTGAATAACACAAGTTAATAATGTTTTGGCATAAATTATCAAAACTAAAATATCCCAACACATAATTTTTTTGGTCTAATTTTCATCAGACAATCTAAAGAATTTTTTTTGGACAAGGTATTTGAATATACAAATTAAGAGGAATAATTAATTTATTTATTAGTAGTATATTCTTGAAAATTGATAAGCGTATGAACAATATGAAAAATTCTTTATACTTCTAGTTGAAATTTTTATTGGATTTATTGGTTATAATTATTATAGTATGATTTATTTATCCATAATTACAAATTCAATTTAATTAAAGAACTAAAATGAATATATTATATTTTCAAGATTAATTCCTACACTATTAGTTTTTTAATGGATATTATTATTATTATTTTAATGGAAAAATATCGATTATTTACATTTCAAATAACTTAAATTTTTATGATACATTGAATTTTGGGGAAAATTTTTGCTTTTTTTATTTATTGTTCTGCTTTTTTATAGTAGGACTTTTACTAACATTTGCCTAATCTTCTCTGAGGAAGGAAAAAAAATTTGAAAACCTAAAAAAGTATTTTTCTTTCAGAATTATTGATTGATCTATATCATGTGCACGCTACCTTACTTATGTAAAAAATAGAAACCAACTTAGATCCTTTAATATGTATACCGTGCTTCAATCGTTCCATTCGTTGTCTTAGAAAAATATAATATTGTAGGAGATATATCTTTTGGTAGAATTTATGAAAATATTCAGTTAGTTACATCTCTCTCGCATAATGTTTTACTCTTTTGTCTTTTACGAACTCATTATTTTTATTCATTATAGCATCTTATTATTTTATGTAATGATATGATGAACATGACGTTTAATCTACGTGACCATTTAAGTGGTGAATTGATATGCATATGTGTGTCATTTTTTTTATCTTTGTGCAGGTGATATGATAGTTTCCAATGAACTCGGTCAGAAGCTCTAAAGATTTTTTTTTTTTTTAATGGAGGCATCTTTCATGAACATCTTTTAGGATATCAATGGCTTCTTGGAGAAGAAGAGAAAAATTATTGAGATCTGATCTGAGATTTATTGTATGGTGGAAGTTGCGGATTAAGCAGCTAAATGAAATTCTTCCTCCCTTTTCTGAATTTAGAGTTAATTAATAGAGATATGGTGTTTTTAATGCATACTTTTGGAATTAACCTTATATAATTATTTCAAGTTTATTTTATATACAAGCAAATTTTCATACTATTGATTAATTCATTAAGAATTTGGGAACCCTTTTTTTTGGGTGATGATCAGAAATTTTTAGGTGAATTAAGACAAATTTATTTCCAGGCATCATCTCACTTTTCACACGATTTTAATACAAAAAAGTGAATTTTTTGTTATATATACAAGTGAAGTTGTAGCTACCATTTACTCTTTCATTGTAGAACTTAGGGTTTAACGTGAAATAATAAGGACATACATGTGTGGATAATTGCATGATAAAATTCTTATTTTAAAATATGTTTAGACTCCCTCATTATTGACAGTAAATGTATACCTTTCCAAATAAGTTTTTGCATAAGGTCAATTGTGGGAAAATACACATAACTTAGTGTTGTGGCATGAACTAAACCACTTCCATCGTATTCTATAAGTATAGAAGAAAGGAGTAGGCCTACACCAATGCACAACCTAAAAGAGATAATCTTTGGAATAAAGACCCCCAAGTCGCAGAAGAAAGCAACTCGCATGACGACCTCATTTAGAGATCGGAAGCCGCACATCGGCGACAAGTCAATACCTTTCAAGTCGGAACACGACTTGAATGGTATTAAAGACACTTAAAAGTTAAATCAAGAATGTCGTCCGATAAGCCGATCAATCCGCAGGAAATTCCATTCCCCAATCTGCTCCCATTAAAGAGGCGATCTCCAATCAAGCCATAGGGACAGGCGACTTGCGAGATTGAAGGCGTGGAGAATGTAGTTTTCCTTATGTAAAATCCAGCCTACAAGGCGGAATAGCAAGTATAAATAGACCTAAGATGTCACATGAAAAAGGGCGGAACATCTTAGCATTCTAGGAATAAATAATATACATCCATACCTGGATTGGAGCCCCCGGACGTAGTTTGATTCAAAAGACGAACCGGGTCACCAATTCTTCGTGTTTTACTTGTTTTTCACATTCAATACTTAACCCAATTATACACAAATTCATTGTTTAACTAGTCAATTTTATCTAGTCCAAACAATTGGCGCCGTTTCTGGGAAAACCAATTTTTTTCTTGAGAAATTAATCCAATTATGAGAAAAGCCCACCCCTTTTCTAAACGAAAGAGCAATGACAATCAACTAAGGAAACACTCCATTGTTCAATGAAATGGACGGACGCGATGGTGTTGAAGCATCACAGAGTTCCCACCGTACTCATTGGGCCGCCCCGGCAGGCTCACCTGATTGGTGGAATTTGGTCCAGACCCCAGAGGACGCTAAGGAGGTCATGGCCGTTCTTAACAAGAAGCGCCTATTCATGGAAGGCGAGGGGGAACAACCCACGCCCAAAAGACTGTTCAAGATGCCGGGCCATCCAAGGGCAAGGCAGTCATGGCCTCAAAAGGACGATCCGCTGGGCAACTAGCATACAACGCAACCAAGCATACCATCATCCGGACTCATCTGGCATGAGAAAGGCCGTCGGCGTCGAACAATGTGTTCACCCGTTTAGGAAGTCAGGCCGCCCAGAAGGCTCGGGAGGAGGATGGTGATGAGGCCCACTCTCAGCCGCGTAACGCGGAACAAATGGAACAGGATCTGGCTATGGCTTTGAGCCTACATCATGACAACATCCGTGATGGTTCAATGATCCATCAAGGCCAAGGACACATGATAGGGACATCACGCGACGCGCAGGTCGCGACCTTAGCCAGAACTGTCCAACAGTTGTTGGAAAAGGTGGGGAACCAAAATGGTTCTGCCAGCGGGAGTGATGACCTCGCTATACTGGATTTCCCCCTGAGAACGATGGTTACTCTGGCACCTACCCAGAGAAAAATCAGCATCGCGGCCTTAGACCGTTACAATGGGAGTACCAATCCCAAGGTCCATGTGGCCAAATACAATTCGTATATGGCCTCCATGGGGGCGACGGACGCAACGAAGTGCAGGTTATTCTCCTTGACTCTGAGCGACCAGGCCCATAAATGGTACACTTCTTTGCCTGCTTTTTCGGTCAACACTTTTGAGCAATTAGCCCGGTCATTCCTGACCCATTACACCGCCATAGCGCCCCGGCCTGCGACCAAGCAGCGCCTCATGAATCTCCGTCAAGAGGAGGCTGAATTAGATCGATCCTATGTCGAGAGGGTCGATCAAATCATTATGGAAGGCGAACCCATCGGGGATTGAGGCTAACCCAGCCAAGATACAAGCAATTTTAGACATGGGGGCACCGCGAACAGTTAAGGAAGTCCAAAAGTTGACAAGATGCCTAGCCGCGTTGAATTGGTTCATCTCCCGAATGGGGGATAAATGCAAGTCCATGTTTGATACGATCTGACGAAGGTCAAAATTTGAATAGACTACGGAAGGTCAGGAAGCCTTCGATAAAATCAAGGCCTACCTGGCCGATGTCGGGATCTTAGCCAAACCGGTCCCAGGGGAGAAACTTTTCTTGTACTTGGCCGCCTCAGAAACAGCTCTGAGTGTTGTTCTCGTGCGAGAAGAAGGTCACTCCCACCTCCTCATATATTTTGTAAGTCAGACTCTCAGCGAGACTGAGCAAAGATATCCCCAGATGGAGAAATTGGCTTACGCATTGGTCATGAGTGTAAGAAAATTGAGGCCATACTTTTTTTACCATCAGGTCAAAGTTCTCACCTCGTTACCCCTCCGCAACATTCTGCACCAACCTGACACCACCGGGTGTTGCCTCAAATGGGCAATTAAAGTCGGGCAGTATGGTGTAACTTATGCACCGTAACCTGCCATAAAAGCACAAGCTCTGGCAGATTTCATCGTCGAGCTAACCTTCCCACCAGAGACCAGCGGAAGCAACGGTGTCCCTTGGGAGATGTATGTGGATGGATCCGCTACAACAAACAAATCAGGGGCAGGCGTGGTACTGATTAGCCCGGATGGCACTGCTTTCCAGAACGCTATCACCTTTGAATTTCCAGCTACCAACAATGAAGCAGAATATGAAGCATTGATCAGTGGTTAGGAGATGTCCATAGCCATGGGCATTAAAAGACTACAGGTATACACCGACTCTCAACTTGTAGCATGCCAAGTGTCAGGGGAGTATGAAGCCAGAGATGAACGAATGTCCGCTTATCAGGAGGTCGTCAAGACATTATGCCTAAAGTTTGAACAAATACACATAAAGGTAGTACAGAGAGAAGCGAACTCGCGAGCCAATGCTCTAGCACGACTAGCGACCTCGGAGGGGCCAACAGAGATGAATGATGTCACCATCACTAAGCTCTCCCACCCTTCCACTGCACACACAGTGGTCGCTACCCTTGATACCCCAGCTGTGAACTGGATGACACCAATCATCATCTACTTGATGACGAGAATATTACCAGAGGACAGGATCCGGGCAAAACAACTACAATTGTATGCGGCTCGTTATACCCTTATAAACAACGACCTCTACAAGCGAGGCTTCAGCATACCCCTACTCCGATGCATCACACCAGAACAAGGTCAAACTATTATGCGTGAGATACATGATGGAGTATGCGGAAACCACGCTGGGGGCCAGTCACTCGCTCACAAGGTAATGGAAAGCAGTTCGATGGGTCCAAAATCGATGGTTTCTTCAGAAAATAGAAGATCACCCAACTATTCTCCACCCCATATCATCCTCAATCCAACGGACAGGTCGAAGCTGTTAATAAGATCATCAAACACACATTGAAAACTAAGATCGAAGACAAGAAAGGGAAATGGGCCAGCGAGCTGCCAAACGTGTTATGATCGTATCGAACGACCTGCTGGAACTCGACCGGGGAAACCCCATACTCGATGGCTTTCGGCACTGAAGCGGTAATCCCCTCGGAAGTTGAAGTTCAAACACTCTGGACCTCGCAAGTCGGAATCGACTGTAACGATGAAGCCCTAGCCAGGAACCTAGATCTTCTGGAAGAAAAAGGATTAGAGGCTAACTTGAGAAACGCTAGACACAAGCTGATGTCGGAAAAGTATTACAACTCCAAAGTTCGAGTCCGACAGTTCAAAGTCGGCGACTTTGTGTTAAAAAGACATTGGGGATATCCAAAGGAGTTTTCGGTCCAAATTGGGAGGGTCCCTACAAAATCACATGGGTGTTGACTAATGGAGCTTATGAACTAGAACATCCAGATGGCACTCCGGCTCAATACCCCTGGAATGCTTCACACTTGAAGAAGTATTATCAATAAGTAGAGGTCGATTTGTTCCATGTAACGATTTCTTCCATGGCTATTTATAATAATGTTATCTCATTTCATGTTAAACCTAGGGGAGTCGCATGAATACAAACATCGACCTCTCCCAGGAACGATTTTCGACATACATGCGGTGAGGTCGCATCTTTAACTGGTGCCACCCTCCCCTAACTTTGTAAGACGACTAAACCTGAGTTCACTATATCATTTTTATAAATGAAACTTCATAATGATAATGCTCACAAATAATTAAAGTCGCAAAAGGAAATCAAATCGGCAAATTGAGATGAAAACAACATTCATTAATAACAAAGGCCGGAAGGTCATTACATCAGGAAGTCAAATCAATTACACGAAGGAGCCTGGAGGCCGATTACATCAGGAAATAAAAGATAACATTCAGACTGAGTACTGATCACAAGGAGTTCACCAATGCCAAAGTATTACAGGACTAAGAAGACGACTTCGAGATACATGGATAGCTGGTCGAATGGATTGTTGGAGATGGGGTTCAAAAACTTCTCAATCTCCTTTTTGTTATCAGGATTATTGAAGTTATCATTCTTCAGGACCGCCAAAAATCTCATCAGCAGCACTACTGACTATGTTCAAAGGTTGCCCATCTAATTGCTGCTGAATAACACTGATGAGCGTGTGAACACCTCCCCTATTGTGCGGGAGGTGCTCCAGCCGACGTCCCTGTAGCCTCCTGCGGAGGATCGACCTCACCCTTCTGGGTCTCAGGGACCGCTTCAGAGATTGCCCTGCTGTGTTTCTTCAGGATCGGGAGTGGGGAGCACGATCCGACTCTGGTTAGGAAAGAAGGACAGGTCGATGCCAAGTCCCTCTAAATCCTTGATTTCAAGAATGACGTCGGGATCAAGCGGGAACGCTCTGACATAGTCGGCCAGTTCGGAGATGAGGTCAGAGAAATTGGCTTTAGGGTTCTTCCAGCCCTGATGGCCCTGGCCATTGTGCAGATAAAAGCAAAATTATCATTTTGCTCTTCGGTCTGTTCGAAGCGCTTCTCCTCGGTAGCCAGCCAATCCTTGATCTCTGAATCTTTGCCACTCAGATCCTTCTTCAGACGGGCCACAATCTCCCTCTCCACCGCCAACGTGCCCTCGGTACCCTTCAGCTGCTCCTCGAGCTCTTGAACCCTCTTGGCCAGATCGAACTTTTCGACCTCCAGTTTCTTTTGCTGCTCATGAGCAGCCATAATGGTCCTCGCCTGGTCTGAGAGATCGTCGTCTGAGCCTTCTCTAATTTACCGAGCTCCAGCTCGGATTGAGCACAGGCCTTCTCCAGAAATAGGGCCCCCCTCAGGGTATGCACGAGCGACGAGTACAAGTTACCTGTGACTTTCTGGAAGCGGGTGGAAGAGTGGAGATCCTGTGTCCACACTCGAGGGACATTGCTGATTGTCCTCGACAGGTAGTTGGGCCAATCATCCGGAATACCTTCAAAGGAAGGAAGCGGGGACCTCAGGAAGCTCAATGCTTCCACCGAGAACTTGTGGGGGTCAACTCCGAGCTGCAATCAGTGAAAAGGAATGCTTCAGAATTATAAACACAAACATATTACACAAGACCAGTGCATAAGCTTACTTCTTCACCGACTCAGCGTCCCATCCAAGCCACGAATCGTCATCAGGATGCCGACCTCCAGGCGTAGTCAATGCAGGGGGAGGAGTGGAGATTGTGGTGACTCCTTCGGCCTCCCGTTGAGACCGGTGGGAGCTCGTGTCCTCTCGAACCTGCTTATGGGGGCGATCCCCAGCCGGTGGGGCATATTCGATGACTTTTTTTTTCTTCCCATTATCAGCGGCGGGAATCGGGGTCTTGACCGGAGAGCCGGCGAGGGGACCCAAACTTTGCTGGTGTCTCATCGAACTAAGAACCGACTTCGACCTGGACGCCATCTCAGTAGCAGAAGGTTCACGATGGTAGATCGGGATCTCGGGATCTACAAGAGCAATCATATTAAAAAATCGTAACATAACCTCATGAAGATAACTACCACCAGGAGATGTTCCCCAGAAACTTATAGGGGATACGCAGATGGTAGGGGTATGTGTACAATCCTGCCGATAACCGATTAAGCTCGGTGTTCAACGACTCGACTTCACACCAGCTCGCAGGGATACCTCGAGCTGTCTTGAATGCCTCGTTGAAATCCCAGTAAAGGTCGGATGTCCGGGGCGTAAACACTGTAAGATAAGAAGAGAATTAGATCAGTATGAGTGGAAAAGGAAAAGCACAAAAAATATACCATTCTCCACACGGATGGCATAGTCCGTAGGGACTCGAATTGATAACGTGCTAGTCGGTGGAACTAATTCCCCGGCCCCTCCAACAAACCACCACTTCTCGCGCCATCCATCAACTTTGTTGGGGATACCGCTAACAAGCTCTTTGCCCTTTAGAAGTCGCACGGCGTGATATCCCCCTGCTTGAGCAATGGGTGACATCACATAGCCAATCTCCCCCGGGGTAGGCATCCTTTTCAAGCCGGCCAGTCCCAATACGATCATAGTCGAAATGATGTAGCTCCAACCATTTGGAGTGATTTGAGTTAGGCTTAGGTTCCAGGTGGCCAGCAGATGCAAGATAGCCGGATGAAGCGGGAAATGAATCCACGCATCCATGGTCGGCCGATTCACCACAGTCATGCCCTGGGGAGGCTGATCGGCATTTCATCAGAAGTCGGTGCATAAAAATGTACATCCCGTGGAACCTTGTATGTACGATGGAGAGCCCGCACATAACGATCAGACAGCACCGACCTGAATCATCGTTCGGATGCGGCGAACTCCGAGGGTACCGACTTGCGATACTGGTGTTCAGGTCGCTTGTATGGGGCAATATTGTGGTACATCTCATAATCAAAAATCCTTTCATAGGCCCCGAAATCCCTAACAGGGGCAGAGGAACCAGCGGCCGTCGATTGCTTTGGAGGATCGGAAGTTTGAAGTGGTAAATCCAATGGTGGGAGATGAGCAATTTCATTCAATTCTTCCAGAAACCGATCATCAATCGGTTCATCATTAGCATCATCTTATCACCCAGCACCCACCGGACAGGCCAACGAGCTTTCTCAGCCGTGCCCCGCGATGGAGCCAGAAACCAGACGGCGGTGCTGGGCGATCGGAATATCATCCTCGGAGGATGAAGCAATCATCATGGGTTGCAGGCAGAGCTTGAACCAGGGAAATCAGTTTCCATCTTGTAAAAGTAAGAGACGGAAGAGTACGTTACCTGATGAAGAACGGGAGAAGCAAGCAAAATCCAGACGTTTTGTTGAAGAAGAGGATGAATTTTGAAATTGCTCGAACTCTCGGAGGGGGAATAAATGAATTTTGAAAACCTAATTCCCCGCTTATTTATAAAAGGAATGGAAGGACCAAAATGCAAATAAGCCATAAATCAAGCCTCTACCGACAATCATATTGGTTTTTCCAGCAGCACCTCACGTCAGCGGCCTGGCAGGCCATCATTTCAAATCTCCAAAAACTGAGAAAATCAGATACGCCTTGTCGTAATTTCAAGGTGACTTTTCGGATACTCGGGGTAAGAAGTCGTAGTCCATGCTGGTCATAGAGTCAAGTCGATGCCCCAATAAACAAACATGCGACCTCGACTTGAGGGGCAATTGTTGTGGCATGAAATAAACCACTTCCATCGTATTCTATAAGTACAGAAGAAAGCAGCTGGCCTACACCAATGCACAACCGAAAAGAGATAATTTTTGGAATAAAGACCCCCAAGTCACAGAAGAGAGCAACTCGTATGACGACCTCATTTAGAGATCGGAAGCCGCACATTGGCGACAAGCCAATACCTTTCAAATCGGAACATGACTTGAATGGTATTAAAGACACTTAAAAGCTAAATCAAGAATGTCGTCCGATAAGCCGATCAATCCGCAGGAAATTCCATTCCCCAATCCGCTCCCATTAAAGAGGCGATCTCCAATCAAGCCATAGGGACAGGCGACTTGCGAGATTGAAGGCGTGGAGAATGTAGTTTTCCTTATGTAAAATCCAGCCTACAAGGCGGAATAGCAAGTATAAATAGACCTAAGATGTCACATGAAAAAGGGCGGAACATCTTAGCATTCTAGGCATAAATAATATACATCCATACCTAGCTTGGAGCCTCGGGACGTAGTCTAATTCAAAAGACGAACCGGGTCACCAATTCTTCGTGTTTTCCTTGTTTTTCACATTCAATACTTAACCCAATTATACACAAATTCATTGTTTAACTAGTCAATTTTATCTAGTCCAAACACTTAGGGGAGGTGACAATTTTAAGGACAATAAGCTTCTTCAGTTCGAAAAAAGTAGGATATTAACTTTTTTTTCGATAAACATAAAAATATACTTTTTTTTCAACAAAAGAAGGACATTAATTTTTTTTCTGCAATTATATGCTATTTTATTTTCTATTTAGTGTTAAAATATTGTATGTCAATATTTAAATAATATATATATCAGTATAAAAATACACATATTCTCTTATGTGGAGAATTATATTTATTATATGTTTGACTCGATTAAAAAAATAACATTAAAACTCAATCAAATATACAACATAAAATAAGATAGTTTAATGCTACAAATTTTAACATTAAAGCGTTAGTAAATTTTATAGTGAAATAATGACTTTGCTTCAACTTAACTGAATGTATTCAATTATTTAGTTTAGAATTACATACATTGTCAATTTTAATATATCTCTAAAATTGTTAATTAAAGTGTCAACTTAACAGAAGGACAATAAGTTTCAGTTTTGGAAAGTAGGATATTAACTTTTCTTTTGACAAAAGTAGGACATTATTTTTTCTTTGGCAAATATAAACCATTTTTCTCACACGGACTGGCCCAAATTTCCAATAACTTAAAATATACGGTCCTACTTTGCAGAAACTCAAAATTAATGGACCTAAATTGCATAAACTCAAAACTTACGGGCATACTTTTGCTAAACGTAAATTATCTAACTTTTTTTTCCCTAAACTGAAACTTATTGTCCTTAAATTGTTACCTGGATAGTTACATACATAAAAAATATTTTTCCCGTTCAACTACATAATGTTGTCTCAAGAATGAAGAGCAAAGAAAATTTAAAACACCGTTTTGATTATAATGAAAAATCATGCTTACAATTAATCTTGTTTACAAATATGTGTATCGAAATTTGTGATTTTAAAAATTAATTTATTTATAATTAATTTTATTTTTGTAATGTATTAATATTTTTTATTCGGTGTCAAATAATTACATCTTTTTTTTCTTCTAAATATAATTTACATAGTAAATTAATATATTTTTGTGCTATAAATGTATAAAATATTAAAAATATTACTATTATTGAATATAATTAATTTAAGCTAAATAAAATTTTGAAGTATTTGATCAAAGTTTAATAATGTATGCAGAATGAAGTTTCAACCTAGAGCTAATGGAGAGTTGTTTTCTATCGATTTTCTCTATTAAGTGCTCAGTACTACCAAACCACTGTTTCATTTTGAAGGAAGGTATGTCTGTAATGCTTTTAAAGAATATTGACGAAAAGTCAGGTTTGTGCAATATCACGAGATTGGTTGTCACAAAGCTAGAAAATTATAATTCTTAAAGCAAAAATAATTTCAAGAAAAAATGTTGAGAATAAGGTGTTTTTCCCAAAAATGATATTAAGTAATTCAGACCAAACAATGCATGTAAAGTTTAAGAGGAAACAATTTTCAGTCCTATTATGTTTTGCAATGATGATAAATAAAAGTTTGTATCAATCTCTTTCAATTGTAGGTTTGTTTTTTCTCAAGTTAGTTTTCACACTCATATGTTGCGCTCTCAAGGTAAAATAAAAAAAAATGAAAGTTTTGTGGCTCGATTCGGATGGGAGACCTTGCAAGTATACAATAAATGTTATTTACAAATAAGTCTTTCCAAATTAATTTGTAATTTAGAGTGCGTATATATATACATATTTTTTAAAATCTAAATTTGTGGATTGATTTGTTTTTTATAAAGTCATCAAGTATAATAACATATAAAATCATATTTTGCATATTTAAATTATACTTTTATTTTTAATATTTTATGAATTACAAATTATTTAACCAAAAACATACTAAAATAACAAAAAAATGTTAAAAAAATTATTTACATAAAAATTTCTTTCAATCTACAAAGTTCGCGGGGCTAATACTAGTGTAATATAATTAATGGTTTGTTTTTGGTTGAGTGATTCTTTCTGGAAAATGAAATGTAGCAAATTAGTAAAACTTTTATTAAAATATATTTTTATGTTAATTATAAGATTTATGTAATATATTTAAATAAAATATAGATACATATAATATATAGATATAGATATAGATATAATTTTATATATATATATATATATATATATATATATATATATATATATATTGAGTGGGTCTTTTGTGCACCAAAGTGCACCGTGTACTCATGCAACATAATAACTCATTTAAAAAGATATTTGACCCACTGAATATATTAGACATGTTCTGTGGATACATGGGTAGGGTTGAGCGAGTGTACGAATCTTAAATCCGTGCACCAGTTGCACATGAGACTTTGTCATATATATTTTTTGGTTGAGTGTATCTATTTGAAAAAAGAAATTATCAGATAATTTTTATTTGTATATACATAGTCCATGCATTTGTATGTGATTATTATTTATATCCTTTAGTCATTTGTGGAAGATTCTTTATATACCACAATTTTTATTCTTTTTATACCACAATTTTTGTGAATCTCTTTGTTGGCAGGAAGTATCTAGTTAAATAATTTCAATAATGTGCTTATATCTAACAATAATACTATTTTAGATATTATGAATAATAAATTTTAAACAATACTTATCATACAAATTCTTAATTTTATAGGACGAATACTACTTTCAATTTATTTCGACATTCAACATATTTGGTGCAATTTTAAATTAATTGATAGCATAAGAAAGAATTTTTTTTTGATAAAATATTCGTAGTGTGGGGTATTTCAATTCAAAAGGGTATGTATGAATATTTTCTTGAATGAATTATTTTATCACATATAATTACTTTTCAACATAATATTCATCTAAAGACAAACCAAACTACTGTATTTGTTCGGTGATCCTTGATCCAAATCTACAACGTCATTTGTGCATTTGATTAGGTAAACATACCCAAGCTAAGGTATTTAAGAAAAAGGTTATCCCAATTCAATATAATTAGACATGTCTTCCAATTTAGTAATAAGTAGAAAATTACGTGTAACATTAGATTGACAAAATTTCATGTGCAATTGGTCCACGGATTTAAGATTCATGCACTCACCCCAGCTCTACCCATATATCCACATAATATGTCTAATATATTCAATGAGTCAAGTATTTTTTTAATGGGTAATTCTGTTGTATGAGTTTACAGTGCACTTTGGTGCACAAGAGACCCACTCTATTAGATTAGATTTATTAGGAAGGAAAGATATTCCAAAGTTCCAAAGATATTCGAAAGATTTTTGCTCAATTCAATATTTTGAATTATTACAAAGATTACAAAGATTTTTTCTCAATCCATTATCATTTGTTAAAAAAAATTCCATAGACATGTCTTCCGATTTAGCAATAAGTTTTTGTGAGAAAATTCAATGGTTTCCAAATTTGGGGCGGTTTCTATTTATATATATATATATATATATATATATATAGATTCGCTAGTTGAATATCTAATTATATAAATTAAATTAATTATTTTAAATATAAATATATGTTGGAGAAATATATTGAAAATGAATAAAATAATATATAGAGTAAGATATAGAGTATATGGTTGGAGAAGATTTTGAAAATAGAGTATAGAGTTTTGCATTTTAGAGTATATAGTATTGCATTTTGAAGTTTTGGATTGGAGATGGTCAAACGAGTCAAGGCATTATTGTGTCACAAATATTATAAGTTTTGGCACTAGCATAGCGGCTGAACATCTTGTTCTCAAACGTGGAGGTACAAGGTTTGAGATAGTGAAAAATGAAGAATTGGGCGAAATGAAGATATATTTATACATAAACATGCAATTAGCTAATATAGAACCACACAACTAAATAATAAATATTCATGCAACTAGCTAATACATAAATATATAACTATATAACACAAAAATCCTGCAACTAGCTAATCTTGAACCAGTGCAAAAAAAAAATTATAAAGAAACGCATATCTAGCTAATAAAGAAACGTAAAACTATATAACGTAAAACATGCAACTAGCTAACACAGAAACGTAAAACTATATAACACATAAACATGCAATTAGCTAATACTGAACCATGGAACTAGAAAATCTAAAAACATGAAACTAGCTAATACATAACCATACTACTATATAACATAGAAACATGCAACTAGCTAATATTGTACCGTGCAACTATAAAATATAGAAACATACAACTAGAATTTATAAAAGCATGAAATTGCACGTTCAATAATATGATATAAAATATTTTATTGATATAAAGTTGCATGTTTCATTGATAGAAAGTTGCATATTCTAGTGATAGGAAGTTGCACGTTCAATCATCTCTTCATACACCTCTCTGTATATATCTACCTATATATATGCGAAGGTCTCAATCGGCCTCCAATGGCTATAGGGGTGGTTGAGCAATTGACGAATTTCCGATCCACATTTTTGCCTCTGAAATTATTAAAAGTCTGCTTCTCGTACGCAGCGTACGAGAAGAATGTGGTACACAACCTTTAACAAGGACAAAATATATTGATTAATGGAAAGCTATTTCAGTGGCTTGAATTAATTAATGGGCTAGATAATCTTAAACACGGGAAATAATAACCGGGAGCTATATTAACAGTAATATGGGTTAAGATGGATAGTGCAATATTAATTATGTAGTGGGATTAATTAATATTTATGGGCTTGAATAATATTGTGGCTCAATATTGATAATTCAAGATCCATTGGAAGGTCCAATCTTAATTCTCCTAAAGGCCCCTCAAGTAGCCCAAACATAAAGTCCAATAACTGAAAAAGGTGTTTAAAAATAAAATAAATTTTGTTGCCTATTTTTCCTATTTATTCGAAAATAATAAATGAAAGAGGGAGAAAGATTTTCTTTGAATTTTGTTATGGAATGAAGATAAGTATTCTTGGAATACAAGATTATCTCATTAAATTCAAGAAATCTCCCACTTGGTTATTTATTGTGAGATTTTCGAAAATTTTGAATGAATAAGGGAAAGAAAGATTTTCTTGATTTTCTTGAAAAGATATTATGGAAGATATGTGTTCTTATAATACAAGTATATCTCATAAATTCAAGAAGATCCAAATCTTGGTTTCTTTTTCCTTAAAATTTCGAAATATCCCATAACAAGAGGAGTTGGAATTTTTGTGAAATATTTTAATTATGGAGAAAATAATATATGAGATATATTCAAGATTTCTTGGAGATCAATGAAAAGATTTTCTCACATTATTTTTCCCCAAAAATTCGATCAACCCCTCATCTATAAATAGGGGATGATTCTTTCATCCCCAAGTGCAATTCCATGTGTTGGAAAAATTAGAAATCCACAAAGGTGGTGCAACAAATAATTTGTTTTTTCTTTTGTTAATTGTTCGCGAGTTTCCTTCCACCGAATTGACGAGCAAGGACTTGGGAATACTTGGGAAGACTTTTTTGGTGTGTTTGTGCCGACGAAGTCCATTGCCATTCCAAACAGGTTAGTTCACGTAAACCCATAGCAATTCCGCATCGTAGGATTTATGTTGAACTGTTTATATGCATGATTTGTTGTTGAATTATTATTTGAATTAATATATGATTAATTCATGCTAGTAATAATTGTTAGAATTAAATTTATATTTAAATATTCATCCCGAATAGATCCGACAATTAATTCTCCAACACCATATTCTCCTAAACAGGGAACCTGTTAATAATGCATTTAAGATTATTAATAGCAGATTTTTCACGATAAAATAATGCCCTCCTCCACTTCCACTCCCACCTCCAAGAACCACTTTCTCACCCCCCATCTTACTAACCAACGCCTCCCTCAAAGCACTCAAATGACATAACCTCGGAAACCTACTCATTCTTGGTGGGAGTGAAACCCTTGCAAACTCTCCACATACATGCCTACATATGAAATCATTTTGAAAAATATAAAATATAGATTGGACTTTGTAAATGATATTTCTTAACTCTATATAGTTTAAATGACAATGTACAACTTATTAAGTACATACGGAATAAAATTTACAAACTACAAAAATTACAAATTCTTAAACATAAAAATAAAACATAGAAAAAAAAAAACTCGAACTTAAATGATTTAAAACACAATAGACGATTCTGTTCATGCATCTAATCTAAAACGTTCTAACCTCCTACACCATTCAAAAATTATAAATATAAGATAAAAAAAGGGTTAATTCTAAATAAATACATGACATTTTGGTCATATATCAATTTAATTACGATATTCAAGATTTTTATATTAAAGTCCAACCTTTGATATTTTTTACAAATTGATACCGTTTTATTTTTTCTCCGGTCGTGAATAGGTGGCGTGGCTCACCGGAAGCATGTATATCTTTGCGATTATAATGATAAATATTAAATAATATTTTTAAAATTATTCCACATAAAATTACAAATTTTTAAATAAATTAAAATAAAAAATAATAATTAAAAAAAGTTAAAATCTAATAAAAACAATTAAAATATAAATAAAAAATAAAATTTATATTTATTTTTATTTCATAAAATTGATCGAATCTCAATAAATAATTCACAAATTTAGTTTAAGGAGATCGACAATAATAAACAACAAGTGAGGGTTGAGGGGTGATAATAGACAATGGGTGAATTGAATGGGCGTAAACCAAGGGATTGCATTTAATTTTGTTTAATTTTTGGAAAATGGGAATATATTCAATTTTGGAACATCGACGATAGAATTAGTTTTTTAAGATTTAGAATTTAGATTTAATAATTTATTTTTTTTTTTAGATTTTATTTATTTTGTTTTTAATTCCTTTTTAAATATTTTTTATATTTATGATTTAGGCATTTCATCCACGTGTGATCGACATACCAAAAAATAATAGTTTCGGCGAGTCACATCGTCTCTTCACGGTCGGTGAAAAAAAGCGTGTATTAATTTGCAACAACATCAAAATTTAGGCTTTTATACAATAATTTTGAAGGTCGTGATTAAATTGATATTTGATCTAAAGATCGTGTATTTATTTAGAATTAAACCTAAAAAAATATGAACCCTAAGAACATAATTTTGATTATGGTTCAAATTTATGACCAAACATTTTATTCCCATTATTCTTCCTAATCATTGGACACCCCTAAGAAAAGTACGGGGAATATCGCCATACTCTAATTTTTCTCAGCAACATTGATGTATCATAAACTACAATAATGCACATAATCTTGCCACTTAAAAGTTGACAAATGACAATTGAGAAAAGACCCAAAAATATTAAAAACCTTAACATAACAAAGGTCAAACACAAAACTCCCCCAAAAAGTACATGTACATTTATATTGCCTCAAGTATTGTACCATTGTACACATTTTTCTACATTATCATTTTTGAGACAAACTCATAACAAACGTCAAAAGCCCCAATAACCCCAATCAATACAGCCCACAAAGTTACAAAACCAATAGCAGAGGTCAGCTCCATTCATTCATCTGCTACTATTATTCAACCCCATTCCCACTCTCTCTCTCCTCTCTCTCTCTCTCTCATGGCCGCCAAGAACAAGAGTAGTGAAGCAATTTCCCTCTTACGTACGACTTATATAATGGGATATTTTCTCCAATTGCCATAAAAAAACAGAGATCCGCATCAAGCTCCGTGTTGTTGTTCTTTTCTAAATTTGCGTGCTTGACTATCTTATCTCTTATTTTTCTTTGTTCAAACAAAATGGCTGCTCTTGAATCTCTGAAATCACCATTCAAGAACCCACCTTTCTTGCAGATTCCTCATTTTTTTGCAGTTTCTTGAAAAGGGTTTCTCTCTCTTGAATTTACAGTTCTTGAAAAAAGGCTACTTTTTTAGAAAATGGGGAGTAAATGGAGGAAAGTTAAGGTAGCTTTTGGCTTGAATCCGTGTGTGTATAGCCCTAGAAATCATGTGGCTGACAATGATGACGATGACAACTCCCTGCCGCCGTCTGAGCGGCGGTCCGACGCCGCCCTGCTGTCGCCGCCGGGGGACTGGACATCTGCTCCGGCAACGCCGTCTTCCAATAGGCTCAGGCTCTCCAAGAGCTTGAGTAGATCTTCTTCTAAGGTTTTTTTTTCTTTCTTTAACTCTTTTTAGTGTTAAGTAAGAGGTGATTCTGTTTTCTGATTTAGTAGTATTTGTTAGCTTATGGCTATGGAAAACTTTGTTTGAAAGATGGTTTTTACTTTTTTACCCATTTAGATTATGGTTTTGGATGTGATCTTTAGGCAAATATCATCATAAATATGGTAAAAATTGAATCTTTGCTCTGTGTGATTCTTGATTCATTTGAAAGCTTGTTACTATGATTAGAACTTGAAAAGACTAAAGCATAGGGCATCTTATCCACATGTGTGATAATTTACTGTACACACCTTTTTAATAGCATCTAATTCCGGTTTGGATTTTCTTGGATGAAAGACACATATGGTAAAAGATTATCATACTTCCATTTGTTCTACAATCTCTTGCCTTACATGTAATTCATGTGTTTTGGATTTGTTCTCATCGGTTTCATTTTTTCAATCTCAGAAAACATGTTCCATATGTTTGGCCACGATGAAACGAGGCGATGGCCAAGCTATATTCACTGCAGAGTGTTCACATTCCTTTCACTTCCATTGCATTGCATCAAATGTGAAGCATGGAAACCAAGTTTGCCCCGTTTGCAGAGCTAAATGGAAACACATCCCCTTGGAAGGCCCTAGCCCGGATCCGCTACAAAGAGGAAGAGTAAATCCGGTAGATTGGCACCAAAACAATGATTTCATGACGGTTATACGTCGACTCCCTCCTCCCGCTCGATCAAATTCTGCTCGTAACGTCGCCCCCGTTTTTCAGATTCCTGAACCGGCAATCTTCAATGACGACGAGTCATTGGATCAAGAAATCAACCTCCCATCGAATAAAACTCCATCGGATTGTGATGAAAAACGAAAAGTTATCATCAAGACGTACACGGAAGTTCCGGCCATTGCTAAATCGAGCTCGCTCGACACTTTCACCATCTTGCTTCATCTGAAAGCCCCCGTTTCGAATTCCTGCCACAGTGCGAACATGATCCCGAATGTCTCTCAAACACCTCCTGCCCCCGTTGATCTTGTTACCGTTCTTGATATCAGCGGAAGCATGGCTGGTACAAAGCTGGCTTTGCTGAAACGAGCTATGGGGTTCGTTATACAGAATCTTGGCCCGAATGATCGGTTGGCTGTGATCGCTTTCTCTTCAACTGCCCGACGCCTTTTTCCTCTTCGTAGAATGTCTGAAACTGGAAGGCAACAAGCTTTACAAAGTGTTAACGCTTTGATTGCCAATGGAGGAACCAACATTGCTGAAGGCTTGAGAAAGGGAGCTAAGATAATGGAGGATCGACGAGAAAAGAATCCCGTTGCTAGTATAATACTATTGTCTGATGGACAAGATACTTATACTGTTAACAGCAATGGCCAGAACGGAGCGAATTACGAGCTGCTTCTTCCTTTGTCGATTCGTCCGGATGAAGCCTCAAGTTTCAAGATTCCGGTGCATGCATTCGGTTTTGGCGCTGATCATGATGCGTCGTCCATGCACTCTATTTCGGAGATTTCTGGAGGGACATTTTCATTTATCGAGACTGAAGGGGTGATCCAGGATGCATTTGCTCAGTGCATTGGAGGGCTTTTGAGTGTTGTGGTGAAGGATTTGAGTGTAAGAATCGAGTGTGTTGACCCGAGTATCTATATTGGGTCATTGAAAGCCGGGAGCTACCCTAATCGGGTTTCGTCCAATAAACAAGCAGGGTCCATTGATGTTGGAGATCTTTATGCTGATGAAGAGAGGGACTTCTTGGTTTCCATAAATGTTCCTATTGAAGGAAAAGGGAATGAAACTTCACTTTTGAAGGTGAAGTGTGTGTACAATGATCCATTAACAAAAGAACTGGTCTCGTTGGAGGACGAAGATGTGAAAATCGAGAGGATGGATGTTTCTAGAAGAGAGGAAGCTTCCGTTGAAGTGGACAGACAACAGAACAGGATACGAGCAGCGGAGGCAATGGGGCGAGCACGAACAGCAGCTGAGAACGGGGACTTAGGTGGGGCCGTTTCGGTTCTTGAAAACATGAGAAAAGCTCTGTCTGAAACTGTGTCAGCTAAGTCACGTGACAGACTGTGTGTTGCACTTGATGCTGAGCTTAAAGAAATGCAGGAGAGGATGGCGAACAGGCACGTTTACGAGGCATCGGGCCGGGCTTATATTCTGTCGGGCCTGAGCTCACACTCGTGGCAGAGAGCAACAGCTAGAGGAGATTCAACAGATGGATCGAGTCTCGTTCAAGCCTATCAAACGCCTTCCATGGTCGAGATGGTTACTCGTTCTCAGGCTACATTGTTGGGGAGTCCGTCGGCCCAGAGGCTGCTACGGCCCATGTGGTCGTTTGCTTCACAACCAAAGCCAAGGTAGTAAATCGGGCCTAGGGTACGTGCTCTTTTGTTTTCGTCCTAAATCGGGCCTAGACGCGAAGGAGATCGCCGTGCTTAATATTACTATTCCTGTATGATTTTGTGAAGAGATAAACTGGGGAAGGAATGGGAAGATGTAGGTACGAGGATATAACAAGTGTTTTTGTTAGTTTAATTTGTGTGATTGTTGGGGGTGATGTAGAAAAGGGGAGGGGTATATGGTCTTTGAGATAATTGGGTATTTACTTTTTATTAGTTAATTTGTAATCTCTACTGAACTATGATCCACCTCTTTAATGTAAGAATTGCAATGTGATTTTGTTCTCAGCTTCTATTCATTTTTATTACAACTCCAATCATCAAATGTTCAAACAAAATAAAAATTAAAATCCAATATCTTGATTGAAAAATCCCAGGTCAAACATAAGTTGTTTTTGAGCTATCATGAGTATAATAGCATGATGTAAATATTTTTCTAGTCCGGTTTTGACATTATTGTTAATTTATCATGTAAAAAGCAGAATAAAAACAGCTAATTTGATTGAATTTTATTTTCAGAAAAGAGGCCATTACAGTTCATTCCTAGTTGACTTGAACTTCCATGATTAAAAAGCAGCTTCTTTTTCTAATTCACTTTTATCTCTTCTCCATTTGCCTTTGGAATTTCTTGTTTTATGCTGCACCTTTTTTGGACACATTCTAAAACATCTTCATCAGAAGAAAAAAGGAAAGTAATCCAGAGAAAAAGAAAGAAATCATTGGCCTTTAATCCCTTCTGCAGACAGCAAGAACTCCACAAATATTTTGAAAATTTCGAGTTTGATTACAGAGAGGGTTTCAAAATAGGTAATTCGAGATCACCCACGATTTCTTAACAGCTCATTTCGAAGGTCGGGATGTACATACTCGACACCTGACAACGAAACTTCTAAAAGACATACGTCCCGCTTCATTTGCTTTCATTGGGCCTGGGAATTTTCTTGTATTCATAGTTTTCTGTATCAACCTTCTGTTGCAAAACCTGTAAAGAAACATCCCCTTAAGTGAAATTTAATCCACATATTCCATGTGAAATTGCACACACAAAATAGGTTACCTTCAGGTCTTCCTCTAATGAAGTCTTTTTAGGTTTGTAAGAAACCAAAGGTCCTGTTCTTGATAGTGCTTTTCTTGTCTCAATAATCTCCCATTCTCTGTCATCCCTCACTTTAGCAATATCCTTGCTGGATAACAAATTTTAATCTTTTATTAAGATAAATTATTCAATCATATTATCAAAGTACATAGGAGAGCTTATACAGTTTAACCAATTTACACGATCATCTAAGATGAGGTAAGAGTACAAAACATTGGTACATAACTTTCGCAAAAAATGCAACCTATAAAGGGAGTAGGGAAAATAAACAATTATGATTTCTCAAACCAAAAGAATCGTGTGACCCCATTTCCCGAAATGGCCAATCAGAAACACTCAAAGCATGGGCATAACTCCAAATCAACTATGACATATTGACATTAAACAATCTTGTGAACTACATAGATTCTCATGGGACAATTTCCATATCTTCGTAAAAGAACTGTCATTTACTCGTGACACAGCTTATAATGAGCAAAAACGCACACCTTAAAGCAAATATATAAGCATGGCGAAAATTATATAAGAGAGCAAATGTTAAACATACTTCTATTCTGAAAATGATTCCCTCAGTTATCTCAAGCTTCCAATCATAAGCTTGAACCAGCCAATTAGTAGAGCATCTACCATGTAGGCTTACTTTGCACATAAAAGCATGTTTAAAACCGAGTGTTTGAGGATTTACCATCGTAATAGCTTCAGAGTTAAATAAGCAGTACAACTGAGCAGAGTTGACATACATTCCTGCTAATATTTAGGCTCCATTTGGATGGATGAATTTGAAATTCATGGATTTCACACAGAAATCATCACTCTCCAATGGATTTACAAATACTTAGATTTGAAAAGCTAGTTCAAAATGGAGGGATTTCAAATCCTCATCAAAACCTAGTCATTTGTGAAATCTCCTCATCTCCCCCTCTTCCCCCTCTCTCCCTTTACACTCTTCCCTAAACTCTCACATCTAAGTATTTGTAAATCCATTGGAGAGTATGATTTATGTGTAAAATCTATGGATTTCCAAATCCATCCATCCAAATGGAGCCTAAGAGAAAATAGATTATGATTGAACTGACATTCAATTTAAATCTAACCTTCCTTTTAATAGATGGCCAAGTCCAAGTGCGCCAAGAACAGTGACTGAGAACATCGGAAGACCATATCTAACGAACGGTGATTTCCTTCCCCAACGTTTGAACCCTGAAGTCGAAGGCTGAAACCTGGCAGTGGACGGCGCTGATTGGTTATTAACCTTCGTGGGCTGGACCGAACTAGTATGAGCAGTCGTCATTTCCAGTTAAATACACCTACATCATAAGTCCAATGAACTATCTGTCAAAATTATAAGTCATTAGGCTGCATTGAACATACATTTTTCCTTAACTATTAAATCCAAATAACAATATGAGCTATGCATTAGCCACAAACTAAAGGAGTTATAAGAAAAGATTTCAACAACTGGATAGAAAAAATATATAGTCAGAAAAATAAAAGTATAGCAGCAATCCTTATCAGCCCATATCACATAACCTCATATGAACCTTCTGGTCTAAATATCAAAAAAACCCAGATTAGTTTAACAAAATTTAAGAGCAGATACATAGCTTCATCCGCCATGAAGAAGCCAAATTGAGTAGTTGAAGTTCTTTTTTAATTTGGGCTTTAAAAAAAAACCATACACATCAATACAATTATGGAGTCGGTAAAATTTCATGTGATTCGCAGATTAAAAGCTACAACCACGGAATTAAAATTACCATTTCCATATTATTACCTAAATTAATGAGGAACTGGATTATACTAGTTGAAAGAAATTGAGCATCAAATCATAATAGACAACCAGGTGTTTCACATCGCGCCCAAATGAGAATCATATCAATTTAATAGAGATTGCAGCGGCAATTACTTACCTTCAATTCATGAGAAATTGGATTTGAAGGAGTCTTGCTACTGGGAGAGACGTCTCTCTGTTTCCACTAATAATCAGGTTCTACAGAGACTTTCTCAAAAAGATTTCCCTGTAAATTAAGAAAGTCTTAAAATCCGATCACCAACAAAGTTTGCCGGAAAATCAAGAATATCGGCGCCCAGATTCCGAAAAATCAAGAAATTGCTTCAGAGTGGGGAAATGAATGCGGAATGCCGTTGTCGCGAAAGAGGCTTGTTTGGGTTTGGGCTGTTTGAAGCCTAAATTATTTTGGGCCTGCTTCAGTGAACACGGGCCGATCATCAGATCATGCCAGGCCCTCTTACTTATGAAGAGAAAATTGTTGTTTTGCTATTAATTATAAAATTCTATTTGTAATTAGATTTAAGTATTTAACATATTATAATTTTAGACATCCGTGAAACTTGTTCATTATATAAAACTGAATTCATATTAAGCAATAATGCAAAAGTCAGCCTAGACGGTCCTCAGCCAATTCGATTTTGTGAAAAACTATTGTTCAAGGCATTTTTGGCATTAGGCGTTGCCTAGGCGGCTGAGTCGGGGACTAGGTGGGCAAGTCGGGAGCTAGGCGGACTACTTATTTTTTTTCTTTTTATCGAGTAAAGACGTCGTTTAAATTATTAAAAAAAACTAAAACACAACTAACATAAAAAAAAAAAAACCCACCCAAATTCAAATTGAGAGAAGGGTATGCACGACGTCGTCACCGCCATTTGCTCGTTGTTCGTCCACCCAAGCGCCCAACACTAAGGATTATTTGATAATGAGACACTTTGTTCTTGGAATAAATTTATGATTAGATAAGGCAGTGTTTATCCATGACCAATGACTTTGGTCATAAGCATAAGGAAAAAAAAAAAAAAAAAGAGAAAAAAAAAAGAGAGAGAATGAAATTAATTTTGATGACCAAGGTTGTTGGATGACCTTGAACATGATCAATTATTCCAATTTTTTTTAAATATTTTATCTTCCATTTTGACACATGTCATTATCTAATTGACCCTGTATATTTTGTTTAGATAATTTTAATTTTTCATTTATCCACTTAAGAAAAAAACACGAAAATTCATAAAATAAAATTCTCTATAAATAGAGACCAATATTTATATATTTTGTTATTGGATGTTATAATTTATTTTAACTGTACTGTAATTTTTTTATTATAATTATGATTTTTTTAATATTAAATAATTATGTATATTTCTTAAATATTTTAAGTATAATGAAAATAATTATAGATTTAATTGTTAAGTTATAAAAAAATAATTTATTAAAGTGTTGTTGTGGTTGTGGGTGGTTATGATAAAGTATGAAAAAATATGAACTTGAGTTGTAGAGTAAAATGTGTATATGGAGGAGAGAGAAATGATTTTTTTTATTAATTGATCATGGTTATATTGGGCATGGATAAAGATGGTCTAAAGATTGATAATTTTCACTACATCAAAATTCTAAAGTACAGATTTATTTAGTTTATATCTATTAAATTAATTTTTTTGTACTCTACAATGGATAATTGATCTAAGAAAAGGTGTTTGAATTGTTATCTTGATTTGGGAAGTTGTATAATGAATTCGTTAATTAATTTTGAAGTGTATTTTTGTTACAAGATATAGATAAGTAGTAGATAAAACTCAATTATAAATAAAAATAAAATTAATGGCTTAGGCATTAGGCGGTCCGAATCCGCCCGACTACTGATTTTCGACTTTTGCACCCTTGATATTAACACTGTAACCGTCATTCGCTGATACCATTACTCTTGTTGAGGGAAATTAAATAAACGAATTAATTCTCCACTTCTCTAAAAGTTTGAATTTTTAGATAAGACGAAATTCTTTCATGTATCAGAGTCTTTAGGCTCACGCCCACGTCCTGGGTTCGATTCCTGTGGAAAGAACTCCACCCATTTAAATTGTCCACTTGTTGGGCCTCCTCCCCAGAGGGCAAAGACAATGATTCGGTCCATGAGTGGGGGGAGTGTCAAGGGAAATTAAATAAACGAATTAATTCCGCACTTCTCTAAAAGTTCGGATTTTTAGATGAGACGGAATACTTTCAACTCTTACAACACATACATGTTATGGTATTAGAAGTGTAATTATATAAATTGATACGTGTTATGATATTAATTTATAAAGACAATGATATTGATTTCATATTGTGAGCAAGTTTCATTGGAGAATGACTCATAATTTTATATTCATGTTGATATTGAACTTATACCTCAGTCACGTAATCTTTTGAAACTGAAATTATGTTAAATAAATATTTCGGTGTTACTAAAATTTGAATTTAGCACGATTCATAGTTATATAAACTTGAAATTAGTATTGCACCCGTGCTGACGCACGGTCATTGTTGTCATCAAATATTTTATGTATTAAAATAATTATTTTTAATTAATATAAATTTTTATATTGACATCTTGTTATATTATTTATTTTTAAAATTATATTTAATTTTATTTATAACAATATTGATTTGTTAAAGAAAATTCTTTGCAGAGAAGAATTAATATTCTTCACTTTATAGTATTTTTTGGGTTAATTGCAAAAGATATCACCACCTTTAAAGTTTTTATCAATTACTCCATCCGTCTCAAAGACATATGCACGTTTACTGTTTTCACGTATTTTTGCGAGCGAGTTTTTTATTAGTATTTGAAATGATAAAATAATTTTTAAAGATGCATGCAATAGATGAGAGGTAGATCTATAATACCCCTCTTTAAAAATTACTTTATCATTTGAAATACTAATAAACAACTCGCTCACAAAAACTCGACAATAAAGTAGGTGTGCATATATTTATGGGACGGAGGTAGTACAATTTTTTTTTTTAATTCGAGACACCACGTTTTTATGTTATTAGAAGTATCTGTTAATTTTTTGGCACTAATTAAGTGAGATGGCCTCAAAGTTGACATAAATATCCACGTAGGATGTCATGACTGGTGAATAAAATATTTTTTTTAATTAAAAAATATTTTTGTATGAAAAATAATATCTAAAATATATTTTTAAATATTAAAAAATTTGGAGCTGCGATTTGATGAGCGATGTAGCGTTCTTCTTTTGAAAAAATAATAAGAGCATAGTTTTGGGATGAGTTTTGGGGGTTATATTCCTAAATTATAAAATTAATTTTTAGACATTACTTTTCTTTAAAAAAATCAAATAAAAAAATATATTTTATTCATCAATTGTGATATCCTACACGGACATCTATGTAGCTCCAGCAGCCACATTATTCAATTGTTGCCAGAAAATAGACAAATGCTTCAAATTGTAAAATTTTAAAAGGTCATGCCTTGAAGTACAAAAAAAGAAAAAAAAAAAAAAGAAAGATGTCAAGACTGGTGTATAAAATGATTTTTTTGAAAGTTAAAAATATCTTTGTAAGAAAAACTATATCTAAAAAATATTTTTATATTTAAAAATTTGGAGCCGCGATTTGGTAAGTGATTTAACATACTACTATTATGTTTTTTTGGAGGAATAATAAGAGCATATTTTTTTATCAGGATGGGTGGGAGTTCCATTCCTAAATTTTAAAAATATTTTTTTCGATATTATTTAAAAAAAAAAAAAAAATTAAAAAAAAAAAAAAAGTATATTTTATTCACCAGTTGTTACATCCACATGAACATCTATGCAGTAGCTCCAGCAGCCACCATTTTCAATTGTTTTGCCAGAAAATGGGCAAATGCTTCAAATTTTAAAATTTTAAATGTGATATCTTGAAGTGCAAAGAAAAAAAAAAGATATGTTGTAATTGGTAAAAATCCTAACAATGGTGATATTTTTTCGCAATTAACATTATTTTTATTACATAAGTTGTATTTGTGTTATAATGTATCTATAACAAAGTTCAAATATTGATGTAATATTTATATTCATGAGTAAAATATCGATTAATTTTTAAAACATATAATTTTGATACATATTTTACTAAATTAAATTTATGAAATTTATAACAAATAGCTTATATTGGTATCTTGCTATAATATAAAAATTCATAAAAATATATATTTACATATATAAAATATCTAATATTTTCGTGTTAAACATTAATTTGACAACCAGTAGGCTCATCATAAATTGTTAGAGAAAATATAATAATTTGTTTATATATAATATTTTAAATAATTGATACTGTAATAATCCTATATGATAAGGACTTTAACAAAAATAAAACATCATGAGAAAGTCGTGGCATTTGAATATTTATTATTACAAAATTATATATTCCTAAAAGCCTCATAAAAAACTACATTTTTCGTGATACTACAATTATGATTATCATCATCGCACAAAATCCTAGAGGTTTGTTATCTGGGAAACAACTGCATACAGTTGTCCATGACTAAAAATGGACTTCTGCAAAAATTCCCCTACATTAGAAAATTATTGTCCTTGACTTTTATTTAAAGAAATAACATATGAAACAATCAACGAAAATTGTCTTAATTGAAATTTAAATGACAATCCATGACCAGAAGGAATCAATGTAAGCCTAGGTATCAAAACTAACTATTCCGCATTACTTCGCGATAGAACTTTAACTTCAAGAATATTATCACTCATCTTCGTAATAACCAACCTACATATTAAAAAATAACATTTCATTACAAATTTAATTAATTAATAAATACTCAACCTTTAAAATATGAAGAATTTTTTTTTTAAAAGATAATATTAAAAGACTAAACCTGGTTTCATTGCACAAACCCTTGAATGATCAATGTTTCTTAATAACGTTATCAATGTTCCAATTTTGAGATTCAGTTCATGATTAAGAACACCCTAACACTTTATATTATTCAAGAATTTAGGAGTACGCACATTAGAAAGATTATCAACATTTAAACTCACACAGTAAGGGACTATCAGAGCTCAAATAAGTACGTGATTCATTTTCGTTCAACCAAATCATGTTATCGTTTATGTACCTAACAACATTCACAATGGGAGCATAATTGATCTATTCTGCAAATAATCATGATTGTTCACCATGTTCTTAAAATCAGGATAAATATTATCAACAATATGACCGATCAATTATCACCACTTATCAAAAAGTGTCATCCGGAATTTGTACATCAAAATCATTACTCAGTTTGTGATCATATACTTCCATCTTCAATAGGTGTTATCCAATCAGAAAAAAACATTCAATTTGTTTAAACAATCAGCCGATTACAAATTCTGTAACCACATGTTCCTTGTAAGTTTCAGTAGGGTACAATCTATCCACAAAAGAGATTAACTTATTATAGCTTGAACATATAGTGTCTTGTTCCTTTTTGAATAACTGATAATATCTGTCATAAATCGTCTCCAAACATAACATTCTTATCACGAAAATACAATTCAGAAGATAACATATCGACTGGCTGCATAATAAAGTAGTATCAAGTGCTTCTATACAATATTATTTATCATCGGAGCTTCATCTTATATATTGAGATCGATCTTAATCAAAAGCTCGGCAAAGTGACCATCCTAATTAAAACTTGCAAGTAGATTATTCAGTATCATTAATTGGAATGACAAACATATATTGAGCAGAGAAGTAAATATATACCACTGGATGCTACAATCTTACTAATAAACCACAAACCTGCAGAGAACTTCTTCAATATAAATATTTTTTTCTAATTTCACTGTATTCATACCTAAAAAATACCCCAACTGTAACGCCCCGAATCCAGAATGTCAACCCTTGTAGCTTTGACACTATAAACTCGGGTCGCCACTTTGTGACCGTAAAATCTGAGCTTAAAAATTTCTTTAAAATATAACAACAAGCAAAAGTATTACATTTTACAGCGGAAGAACCTAATCATTAATATTATGTGAGATAAAGAATGTGGAAAGGTCCATTAATTTAAAGTGCAAGATATATATTTATAGAGGTGATGTTTATAAAAATGGTAATGTACATGATCCTTTATCAAGTAAGTTTAAAAGGCTTCTCGGCATAGTCGTTTAACCATTTATGATATGATTATAAATTCATTGGAAATCATTATTTGGGAAAACTCCGTGTCATCCCTGCTACAGCTCCGGCCCCTCTCAATCATAACCTGAAAACATAAAACTGTTGGGGTGTGAGATAAAAATCTCAGTGGATGACTTGTATACTGTTACACAGATTAGCAGTATCCTAGTATCAATTATACAATATACATATACATATCGTATGCACGAGTTGTTCATGCCCATACGTATTCATGACGACTATTATGTCGTAGGTACGCACGAGTTTCTGATGCCCATACCCTTAGATACACACGAGTTTCTGATGCCCATACCATATTCATGTCGACTATTATGTCGTAGGTATGCACGGGTTTCTGATGCCCATACCCTTAGGTACACACGAGTTTCTGATGCTCATACCATATTCATGTCGACTCAGTGGTCGTAGTATCATATCGGCTTACTAATACCGCGTGTATTCATGGGACCCGGAGGTCTTTAATTTCATAAAAGTTTGTATAACAATAACCGTAGAATACACTAACAGTCCATGTAACATTAACAACTGCAATACAGATAGCATCACCCACCTTATAACTTTATAGATAAGTTAGAACTGTTTTTGAATTCCTTTGCAAAATAACTCAAGTTGTAGGGACGCCT
This sequence comes from Stenogyne calaminthoides, assembly GCA_037126765.1. Lineage (NCBI taxonomy): Eukaryota > Viridiplantae > Streptophyta > Magnoliopsida > Lamiales > Lamiaceae > Stenogyne > Stenogyne calaminthoides. The sequence continues at coordinate 6,082,244 of JBBCBC010000024.1, read as the reverse complement.
CGAGCATCTGGTCCGGAGCACTTCACCCAACATATTTTTTTTTTTAAATTTAATTATTATCAGAACCTCTTGATTCATAAAACTACTTAATTATTTCCTCAATTAATAAATCTATATCAGACGAGCACTATCATAAAAATCATTTTAGTTATAATAATAAATTGTAATACAACATACATCAATTTATGCATTTTAGCAGATGATAACAATTTATGGCATAACTCATCTATAATTTAAACACATATTTCACTTAACCATTGAAAATGAGTAGCATAATCAAAATAAGACAATAAAACTCGATTTTACTATATTCATTCAAAACATCATTCTTATTTTTATAACTTAACACTCTTAATTATATATTTTACTTTGAGCAAACATTTCAAATAGTAAAATTAGTAATAATCATTTAAAATTGATATCTCTTTAAATATGTACTTGGAAGCAATTGAAACTCATTTCATTAGTAAAACAACCAAGAAATCCATGCTCACAATAAACATAATCTTCATTGTTAATAAAAGACGAAACACATAATGTACAAGTATTGAGATAGATATTATAATGCAGTATACAAAGAATATTTTGATAATTGATGATTAATATAATTAATTTAGATGAACAAAAGGTTGAATCTATTAGTAGTCAAATATTGTCAGATTAGTTATTTATTTAAAATAAGTCTAAGAATTATTAGATCAATAATTTACATAAATAGAGATTTGAATTAAATTATTATAATTTACAAAAGTAAAATTTTATAAGATTTAGAACACGTTGAAAACCTTAATAGAAGATAATTATAAGCACAAGATAATAATATCACTTGAAATAACAATAATATAATTTTAATAATAATAGTAATAAAGGCTATAGTAATAGCAATATAATAATAATAATATTAACCCACACCACACATATAGTTAATCACACGCACACCACTTAGTAGTAATAATACACACATAATAATAAGTAGTACTATATGGTAGCAGAGGGCTTTGAAAATGTGGGGGAAGAAGATGGTGATGACTGATTTAATTATGCAGAGAGGGAGGATGAATAATTAAATTTGCAAAGACGGAAAGAAAGAAGGGGTGAGTTCTTGCTTAGACCATGCTTCTATTTATAGCAGGAAGTGTATCATTATATGTATGTACCATTTGTAAATTTGATATGTTATACGGTCTGTATACTATTCTGTAGCAGCTTAATATCTTTGAGGTGTAAATTAAGGAATGTTTATTTTGCAAAGACTTCATTTCTCTTTTACCGAAAAATAACGTCATTGGGATCGGCTGCTTAGTTCTATATCGTTTGGGCTTGGTTTAATAATTTAACTCTTGTTATCTTTATTAATAGGCCTCTTCTATTTATAGAGATTTTTGGCTTTTTAACAATTTTTTAAACACTATACAACTGTATTGCATATTTTAGCATATAATTAAGACAACTAGTGCATGGAGATGTGAATATCCCGCATTGATTAAATTTGACATGTAAAATAAATCGAACTTCTATATTTTAAATTAAGAGTATAATAATAATGTTAAATTATCCTAACTAAATATATTATGTTTTATTGAGCTGTTTATCATAAGCTCGATAAAATAGATTATGGAATTTTAATCAGATTTCTTATATTTATTAAATATTAATAAAATTTTATATTTTATTTATTTCTTTATTATGTACTAGGAGTGCTTCAAGCTCAGAATGCTCGTCCGTCTTCCTGAAATCAAAACTTTTTGGAAATATAAAGCATCTAAAATCATTAGAAAAAAAAATCTTAAATTAAATATTCATTTTATTAAACTCATGTCTTTTATTATTCTTATTAAAATTGGGACGGGGTGTTACACCAACTCTACCATAATGAATGAACTCGTGTATTGATTCATAAACATTGCGTTGTTCATCACTAAGTCTACTAAGTAAATACTCATACTCAATCTTCAATTATAATATGTTGTACGCAAATTCCATCATTAAGAATCTATTCCGAGATGAAAAATTATGATCGGGATTGGCATATTCTCAAATTCCTGCAGATACTTGCCAAGAGTCCGCAACATATTATTAATCTCTATAAGACAACCATTTTTAATTATTTATAGTTCATCCTTAATTATATATAAATTCAAGATTAAATGGATATTAATTAATCTATATTCATAATTAAATTATGTGTTAAATCATGAATATGATATAATTATATTATGAATAATAGAATATGACATATATTATTGGTGAAATAAAATAATATTACTGTTTAAATAAAAAAAAAATTATAGAATATGACATATATTATTGGTGAAATAAAATAATATTACTGTTTAAATAAAAAAAATATTGTTTACTACCTCCGTCCCGCGATTTTGTTCATACTTTCCTTTTCGGTACATCCCAACATTATGTTTACACTCTAAAAAAGGAAAACCCTTTATAAACTACACTCTCACAATATTCACAAATTTACACAAAATGTCATTATTTTTGTTCCCACCCATACACACAATTCAACTCGTATATTTACTTTATACATAAAGTTTTACAAAATTACCCCTCAAAAACCCAAACCATTATTCCATCACGTCACATGTGAACAAATTGGGACCGAAGGAGTATATATATATTTTTTTAATAGATATATATGTCATTTCTATAATGTATTATGAATATATTTTGAATTGAAATAAATATAATTGAAACTTGTGTAATGCGAATATTAACTTGATCTACAACATTTTTAGATGATCCACTAATTTATTGTCAGTTAAATTTCTTGACTAAAATGTAAAGTTATATAACGCTTAATTTAATTGAATCAATAATCATTTTAAAAATTTATTAATTTTAAAAATCTTTAAATCTCATACACTATATAAATTCTATATTTGCATAACATCAATTAACTGTTTACTTTAATGGATGATTATTTTTGATCCCATACTTTAGCAGATTGATTAATAACCTTAATTGTATAAATCTATTAAAATATCACATATCACGATAATATATATATATATGTCGTATTTTATATTAGATTAGAATAATATTATTCGTCATTTAATAATGTTGATAATTTATATAGAATAATGTTGATCAACATAATAATTTAAAATTAATATCTTTTTGTGATATGAATATCCTATGGTATTTCGTCACAATATTATATTGAATTATACATAATATCTATTATTTTAATAATTACATAACTATGTATACTAAATAGATCGTATTAGTTAGTAAATAAAATAAATTATGATTAATAGAAAAAATACATAACAATATTAAATACCTCTCTCCCATAGTTTAACATGTATGTGGTGCAAAAAAAATTCATTAAGCATATACTACAAATATATATATATATATATATATATATATATATATATTGTGTGTGTATTAATCAACTTAAGAGAATTCTTTAAGAGTTATAAGAGACTATTTCATATATAAGGCAAATCTAATTTCCTATATTATATGATCCATGAACTTATGGAACCCAATCCAATCATATTTTAAAGGTTAACATATATGATTCAAATGTTAAAGTGGAACTCTATCTCAAGTATAAAACTGTGCCACAAAAGACTTCCTTATTACCTTCTGTATATTTTCTTGAAATCCACCTAGCTTACCTGCTTTACTAAGGAACAATTTTTAAAAAATTATCTAAATTTTTTTATATAGAAAAAGTAACAAATTGAGTCCCAATGTTTTAGTGTAATTGTCTCGATCAAGACAATTCACAATTAAAAAAATAAAGTCAAGTATTCATCTCATATACAAAACTATAAAGAAAATAAAATAAACAGAGCAAACTCTTCCAAATTTGAGAATCCATAAAGAGTTGAATACAAAATGAGATGAAATAGATGGCTCCAATTATATTACGTGTGCATATTCTTGTCCTCATAGTCAATGCATGCCAAATTTTCAATGTGCATATCACAAATAAAATATATGTACATGTAATCTTATTGCCTACTCTACTTGCCTATAGAACCTATATAATTAATAAGTTAACTCTGCAGGCACAAATTCAATGCGAAATACTATTTAAAAAGAATTGGCAGATTAAAAGTGAAAATTTTGAGCTAAAGTTAATATTCTAAACCACTTTAATCGACCATAGCTAAATCTCACAAAGAGAGTTAATATATGACAGTAAGAAACAATTCAATGGATCAATGGGACATCACAAACATATTATCACAGAACTATTGAAACGGAAATGAAAAATAAATTAGTACAAATTGTAAATTGAATTTAACACCAATTTAAGAAAATCATGGAAAAATTTTGCACTACATTCAAGGCATAATTTAAAGGAGATCGTGAAATGAAATATACAGTCTTATTTTTTAAAAAAACTTACATTCAAGGCAAAAAAAAAATCGATAGTAAGAAGGTTCACTCATCTCAGAAAGCACATAAGTTTTGGAAGAAAGAAATAAGAGACTGTAATCTTAAAAAATATTCACATGCTAAATTACATAACTGAAATTCTTTATAGCAAACCAATTCAATATTTTAAAAAATTCAACATATCACAAAGTGGAATATTGATGAAAAACCCGCCATAGGTAAACACATTACAAATTACACTGATTAAACTTCAAAATAAATTTAAAACCTCGAGAATTCCCGAGAACCATATGAATTAAAATATTTTTTACCTGTTGTTAACTTGCAACACTGACCTGCAAAATAAATTGAACTAATATAAATATTGGTAGGTGAAAGAAGAAGAGTTTTTATCGAAGAGAGAAACGCTAGAGTTCGAAAAGAAAAAAATTATGAGCCATAGCCTAAAACAAAGGCAGAGAGAAAACATTTTAGGTGAAAACAAAATGGTAAAATGAATGTTAATAATTTTGAAGTCATAGCCTTACAATCAAACATTTTTTTTAAATTAGAAAAAGAAAATCAGATTAAGCGCGGATATCACCTTTTAGGATGAATGCAACAAAAATGGATATAAATGCATAACAAAGTTGATATTAGGAGGAAAAAATCATCTATTTAGTACATTCATCTAACCTTCAAAACAAAATAAAATATACACAATTCATAAATAGAAAAGAAGACAATTGAAATCATTAACAAAGAAGAACATGAGAAATGTGAAATTGGAATTTATAATGGATCTGCAATTGAAAAGAGCTGATGGATGATCCAATTTATTAATTTGGTCACATCCACAAATTATTCGTTCTATTTTTTCCATAATTTAATGTTTATCAGGTTATAAATGAAATATTTTTCATTTCACTATTATTTTCATGAAAAAATAAAATAAATGAACCCCTCAACATTGTACAAAAAACAGGAAAGTTACCAATGGTGATATTTTATTTGTAAAATCAAGGATCCTTGAACTAATTATTTCGTTAATAAGGACAACTTCACCAGCAATGTTGCCATTTTAAAAAAAAATGTTCACACGCTGATTCTTCAAGCTCACTGTGAGGATTTTCTATTTTGGTTCTAAATTTTCTTAAATAGGTGATTGCATTTGACACTCAATTTGAGAAAACTAAAGCCACATCCTAATAGGACACCATCTAAAGATAGAATTATTCAGAATATCTTTTTCATAAAATTCAAGAAAATATAATGTGGCATCATACATCTTGAATTTGAAGATGTTCGAGATCTTGATTCCCTAGTGTAATTATTTCCTTTGTAGCCACATGAAATAGAATTTAATACTATCAAACAATACCAATTTTAGAAAGACACAATTAATTATGAATATTAAAATTTATTCATCGACTAATTTCCACTTTAGTTAGAGAGTTTAGAAAATGTTGGGAGATGA